>CP139501.1:4022164-4469664 GCA_021014915.2 Artemisia tridentata subsp. tridentata
TACTCAAACTATTTATACCCAAAAAGAAAGAAAAATAAAATTAAAAATAATAAGCTAGGGTCTTTTTCTTCTTTTGTCTTCTCTCTTTAATTCTTCACCGTGGGATTATCTTGATCTTCCCAACTCAATCTTGGCCGTTGGATTGGTTCTCTCCCCACGGATCGCTGAGGTGGAGATGATGGTGACTGAAGCAAGGTTTGGGGAAGAGTGAAAGGAGACAACTTTGTCTAGGATAGTACAGGTATGGGGAATGGTTTTGGTGATGGTGATGGTGCCTTGGTTTGTGGGTTGAGCGGGAAAATGGGAAGGTGAGGAAGATAGGAAGGTCTGATTTTATTTTTGCTTGACCTAATTTGTGTTTAACACAATACCGGGTTGGGTTTTGTTGGGCTTTTGAGCGGGCTTTGTGTGAAATTGGGTTTGTGGCTAATAAGTGGGTTAAGGGTATATAGGGAGTATAGGTGTGGATCCGGTTTGTTAAAGTTTGGTCAATTAAGATTATAACACAAGGACTAATTTTGTAACTTCAGTAATCTTCAAGGACCAAAACTGCCAAGTATACCAAATCACACCAAGGGTCACTTTTGCCAAGTGAGAAATAATCCAAGGCTATTTTGGGATTTTCCGAGCTCGAATTAAAATGATGTCTGTTTCGTCTTCGGTTTCCGGCTCTTTTCCAAAATATGCACGGTTTTGTCCATATTTGCCCCGTTTTCAATCGTTTGTACCTGAAACACATAAAAACACAAAACCAAGGATATCTGCAATACATTTGGGTGTTTTTGGTCATTTTTGTGTCTTTTATGGGTGTAAAATGATGAGTATTTACACACTCATCAGTTTCAAAAACAAAATAAGAACATTTCAAGAAGCTTAGCCAAACACCCCCTTCATCAAATAAAACTAAAACTCTTTATGTAAAGTTACAGCCTACAATCTTTGATATCTTTGTACACAAGGCATTTCAGTATTGTGCAAATAATGTTTCGAAATAAATTTCAACAATACTAAAGTTGTAAACTATAACTAAACACAACATAATCCTACTTTATAAGCACCTATAATTTCTTAATTTACAGCTTGACAACATAATCGACAATATAAACACCAGCAATCACAATCAAGGTACATAACTCAAAGTTTGGTATAATACTAATGACAGTGTTTCACCAACACAAAGTACAAAGGATCCTTTTAAGATTCTTCGGGTGTCAGCTTGAAGAACTGCAAGATGATGTACCCACTCTGAGATTTGCACATTGTTCTGACTTTAAACTTGCAATCTTATAAAAAAAATGCAAGGGTCATTTGGCTATCTTCATTACGTAGGGTTTTTTCTGAGAGGAGGGAAGAAGAATGGCGTGGTATGATCGTGTATTGTTTTTGATGGGCTTAGGGTTTTTACTTTAGTCATATTCCAGTTGCACAATTTATAGATTAGAAGTTGGGAAGTATAT
The DNA here is from genome assembly GCA_021014915.2 of Artemisia tridentata subsp. tridentata. Classification (NCBI taxonomy): domain Eukaryota; kingdom Viridiplantae; phylum Streptophyta; class Magnoliopsida; order Asterales; family Asteraceae; genus Artemisia; species Artemisia tridentata. The sequence continues at coordinate 4,023,622 of CP139501.1, forward strand.
TCCAAATAATGTGGTGGCTCAATGGTTAAGATGTTTGTTAATCTTCCAAGCATGTCAAGTTCGAACCCATGCAGTTTCATTTTTAAAAATATTTATTCCGAATTTATGTAATATTGACTTATGATTATGTGGCATTTTTATGATTATGTGGCATTGAGGTGGCATTTATGTGGCATTATCTACGTGTAACGCCTCCTGTTATATATAATGTATAGATATAAGGGAAGCTTACTTACTTACAACTAATATATGACTAAAAAATATTCGGTCACAACTTGAATTTAAATTCAATTAGTTTGTTGAGCTCGAGTAACTCATTCGGCTTGTTAATCTCGACTAGCTCGTTCGACTCGTGATAATTAAATGAGTTTTCGAATGAGCCGAGCGAAATATTAGTTTTCAACATTGTTGCAAAAAAAGGTCTACAAGGCCGATTAATCGCCGCCCAGGCGCTACAGGGCCACCAATAGGGCTGGCATAACAGGTCACACGAACCTGTTAAGACACGAACTTGTTAAGATACGAACCTGTTAAGGTCAAACACGAACACGACCTGTTAACTAATCGTGTCATTTTTCTCAAACACGACCACGACACGAAAATTAACAGGTGCACCTGTTAAGACCTGTTAAGGGACCTGTTAACAAAAGCCGACTAATCTAATCCCAGGTTATAAATCCGGCTATAAATCCGACTAATCTAATCCGACTAATTAAACAACAAATTCACAACCAAATCCACAACCAAATCAAACATACATGGTATGAGACGTACTCCAGTTTATTGAGACAAAAAATATATGATTACATAGGCTACGAGAGACGCTAGCCAAAATGAATTGATAAAAATTATATTCAAACATGGTATGGTCTGCTGAAACTTACATCAAAATGAATTGATAAAAATTATATTCAAAAATTATATTCAAAATGAATTGATAAAAATTATATTCAAACATGATAAAAATTACATAGGCTAAGAACAATCAACATCTTCGCTTTATTCTTCTTCTCCGGTGAATATTTCGGCAGATCTACTGAAACTTACATCAAAGTAACGGTGTGGTTATGCCTGGGTTTGTGCTTGATTCGGATTGAAGATGGTGTAATGGATATGAGTTAGTTTGATAGAGATGCGATTAGATTTGATGGAGATGAATCGGTAGTTATGACTGATATTCTTGTGGGAGAGATAAGGCAGGAGAGAGGTAGGTAAGATGGGGGGGGGGGGCGGAAAAATATTTAGGGTTATGATTTTAGAACTTATATATACAACATCATAACAGGTCTGACCTGTTAAGACACGAATATTAACAGGTCTTAACAGGCCTGACCTGTTAAGACACGAAACCTGTTAAGGTCAAACACGAAACCTGTTAAGAACAGGTCATGTCGTGTCGTGTTAACAGGTTTCGTGTCAAAATTGCCAGCCCTAGCCACCAACCTTGCCGATTTATGTAACTGGGTCAAACAATGTAACACCCCCAAAATCTGGTTTAGCGGAAGCATACATGTTTGGGTGCTACTAAATTGGTATCACAACACAAAGTATAAAGAATGGTTTTACCTCAACCATTTAAAATAGATTTCATATTCAAAAGTGATTTGTTTACAATATTACAAAAATGGTGCGGAAATATAAGCCCATAAAAGATTTCAAGTGGTCCCAAATTTATCAGAGTCTTCTATGACCATGCCATGCCCTGCCTAAAGCCTCCAAAACTAGATTATCGCTTTAAACCTGAAAATACATGCTAAAGTGTCAACACGAGGTTGGTGAGTTCATAGATTTATATTAAAGCAGTAAAGATAATGTGAGTTCAATAATAGTTTTGTGATCATTGTGTCACTCACAACGTCATGATAATAAAGTTTACCGTAAGGAAAAATCAGAGATGTGGACCATGAGTAGGGTATGTGACCCAAAATAAAATAGTATATTGCGCTAGCTCTAAGTTCATGCAACCGAAGCTCGACAGTTCAGTGCGCTACAATATAGCACATAAATAATAATAATAGGGGCCCATAGCGAGTGTTTAACCCAATACACTCGTAATCCGACTTGGTATACGCTCGCATTGACCCGTCTGGCCAACCGAACGGGGGAGTCACCCCAATAGATCTATTTATATCAATCGCGCTTCCCAGCAGGAATTAACGGTTCATGAGGTGGGCATAACAGTGGGTTCAGAGGCTTAGGCTAACTACGCAATAGTGTGGGGAAAATATAGTATTGTTTGTGGTCCAGAAAATGTTTTGTACGCTTCTCACCCCAAGCTTTGTAAAACAAGTATAGGTTAAGTGGGACTATAAACTCACATATAATATTTAAACACTTGTGTTTAGAATAAGGTAAACCAGTGTGCAATAAGCAAATAAATCATGTTTTCAACAAGTAATGAGTTTAAGTATAAACAAGCATTGAGTTTAATTAAAAACGAGCATGTATTCTCCCCCAAACATTTATAAAACAAGTAAAGGTAGGGGCCATGAACTCACCTTGTCAAGTAGTGATCAGGTAACATAATAATTCAGACAGTATTCGGCACCAACACGCGACCTAAATTAATAAGGTTTATTTTAGTTCACGATTCGAGTTTAAGAATTTACGAAGTTTAGTTAAATCTGAAAGATTTAAAATATTTGCGTTATCGTTGCTGGTGTGGCAGCATTTAGGTTCAAAAGTCTTTTCTGAGTTATTTGAAAATATTGGCTCTTGAGGGTAGTCACGAATTACAAGGATGAAAATCTTTACTTTGGAAATAACTGAAAGATTACGAACGGAACGATTAATAATTGTATGACGTCGGTGGTATGACGGAGTTTTTTATAATCGGGTGTATATGAATATTGCCAAAAGTGTGCAATTATGAGAGATAAATAAAAGTTATGTGTGTACGCATATACGTGAATCTTTATTATAAAAGACTAATAATTAAATTTTGTGTTTATAGGTTATAAAGTCGACGAAAGAAAAGAAAGACATTTCATCGTTTTAAATTTGTTACAAGTGAGGCAATTCTAAATTTTTATATAGTTGAGTAAAGAAAACGAGTTTAAACCTTTCATGTGGTTATATTATATGATTGCGAAAATGTTTATACATGATTTTTCTATTCTTTCTATTCGAGAAATAACTTATATTTTCTATATGAAATTTTCAAGTCAAGTTTATATATATGTATACATGTGGCGTTGACTAATTATATAGCGTGATGTAGTAATATGTTTAGTAGCATCATTTATCTAAGTAAATCATGGAGTTTTAAAAATATAAAATTGCCGTGTTTTATTAGTTGACGAGTAGTGACGATGGCATATATATACGGAACGAGTAAACGTAACACGACTTCGTGTCACAAGGGGGATGTGGCCCAACAGTTCGAATGGGCTAATCATAACAGCCCTTGGCATTGGATTGATTTGTGGGCTGGACAGCGATTACAAGAAAAATTCATGAGCTGGGTTTGCTTGGTGGGCTGTGGCCCATCCAAGGATCTTGCTTAGATTAGTAGTCCACAAGCCAAGGTAAACAAAAGAGAGTTTGTACTCCTGGTAGAGGTGCAAAAAAATCAGTTTTTTTCGGTTTTCGAAAAACCAGTTTAAAAAAAACCAGTTTTAATCGGTTTTTTGGAAAATCGGTTTTAGTCGGTTTTCGGTTTTCCGAAATCGATTTTTTTCGGTTATAACTATTCGGAATCGGTTTTTTTCGGTTAACAATTTCCGGAATCGGTTTTTTACCGGTTCGGTTCTTTTCGGTTATAAATGTTCGGATTCGTTTTTTTTTATCGGTTATTTACCGGTTAGTTTTTTTTCGGAATTTTACATACATGTTCGAACATTATTTTTTTCGGTTTAATTAAACAACACAATTATACAACTAAAAATACAATCATAACTTTTATTCAAACAACACAATTATACAACTAAGAAAATACAATCATAACTTTTATTTAGTGACATCGTAAAAACTTTATCATCTAAATTATATTCAATTAAAGTGTCATGCAAAATTTTTCTTAAATTAGATCCCGTATGAGGATAACCAAATAGTTTAAAAGCAATTGTCCGTTTCATTAACAACCAAGATTCGGGATTAAACCAATGAGCCGTAACGGCGAGATAAGAATTTGCCGTACCATGTGGTGCGGTCCAAGTATCCGTAGTTATAGAAACACCATATTTATATTCACGAAAACCATTAATAATATCTTGTTTAGCCGTTTCCCATAATTTAAAAGCATCACTTCTAAGAGTAGTACGACTTACATGTTCATAACGCGGTTGTAGCCTCGTTTTGATGATCTCCGTAAGCTTGACGTTGTCGAAGTGGTTGAATGGAAGCGCTTGTTGAATGACAAACTTCGTAAAATCAAGTCGAAGCGCTTCACTATCATATATAAAAACCCGACCATCCGCACCAATAGTACCATCGGACGAAGCTCGGACCGCATTACATTTTTCTTTATGATTCCTAAGTGTAGTGTTAGACGTTGGAGTATAAAAGTTCCCACATTTCTTGCAACGCGCCTTTTCCGCATTATCAATCATAATACACAAATCGTAATTACACCAAACATCACCTTTCCGGTTCGTTGGCCTAACTTTCACGACATCTTCATTTGTGTAGTGTTTTTTTGCATTGCTAGTAGAAACGGAGGGAGTAGTGGAAGCTTGTTGTGATACGTTTTCCATTATATGTGAGCGTTTTTGAGAGATTTTGAGTGTTTTTGATGTGTTTTCAACCACAACCCATTACATGTATTTATAGTATCATTACATAGCCTAAAATCATCCAAAAAGATAAAAAAAACGCACAAAAAATCAAACCAAACGGCTAGTGACCGTTTTTTTTTTTTTTAAACCGGTTAAAACCGGTTTTGTATGCAACGGCTAGTTTGACCCAACTTTGACCGGTTTTTTTAAACCGGTTAAAACCGGGGTTTTTTTTTTTTTTTTTTTCGAAAATAACGCGGGCTTTTTAAAATTTTTTTTTTTTTTTAAAACCGGATAAAACCGGATTTTTTTAAAAACCGGTTTTAACCGGTTTTAAAACCGAAAAAAAACCGGATTTTTCAAAAAAAAAAAAAAAAAACTGATCCAACCGGTTCAGTTTTTTGAAAACCGGTTCAGTTTTAAAAAAAAACCAGTTTTTAAAAAAAAACCAGTTTCGGTTTTATATACCGGTTTTAAAAAAAACCAGTTTCGATTTGCACCTCTAACTCCTGGTGTTTGCTACTCGCAGTGACAGTAGGAACAAAGGAAAAAAAATGTTTGCATATAATTATTCACACCCAACAAGTCTTACACTGTAACACCCCCGTTTTCGATATACGCAGCGGAATATAAGTTGGGGTGTTACTTCATGGTTCACAGTCATGAAAATAGAAAATGGCTCAAAAAGAGACGTTTTAGATAAAATTGTTATCATTCATTATTTAAATCTGAGTACATAATATAGGTCCCAGAGGGAGGTTCGGAAATACATTGTAAAAGTTACATTATTCATTTGAATGATAACATAATGGACACTCTTTTTATAAGGAGAAAGTCCGCAGCCACTCCGTGCCAAGTTCGGTCTTTTAGTTACCTGAGATAAGCATGCTAAAAAGTCAACACAAAGGTTGAGTGAATCCATAGTGTTTTAAATTATAATCAATTTGAACACAAGATAAGTATAAGTAAATTGGTAATATCACAGTACGGTATATTGCACTAAGCCTCATGACACGCGATGCGTTGACAGTGTCCAGGTTCTACCAACATAATTAAATGAAAGTAGTCTTGCCCCCGAGTAGGAGTCTGCCTAGAAACTCTTTATAGAAATCAAATATAATGCATTTGCATAACCGGCTACCCCTAAGGATATCCATCCGGCTAATACAAATGGGTCGTCAGGCAAATAGATCTATTCACTATATTCGCGCTCACCCTGCGGGTGACTAATGGTGCATGATATGAGGGACTTTTTAAATAAATATGAATATAAATTCAAATAGGCAAAAGTTAACCTAGTGCAATAACAATCAAGAAAATGTTAGGTTTTGTGTATAAATATTAATATACGTATGTCCGGTTTCGAACCCGAGGCTCGAGATTGCACACATTAGCGTGAAAGTTTCAATGATGAATAATTAAATAATTATATATTTAATGTATTTATTTATTTATTCATTTCACCAATAAAAACACTTAACGACGGTTAGTACTTAACGGGGTTTTAACTAACGACCGTTAAAGGACTAAACGTGAAAAAAGGAAAGAAGGATCTAGAATCCCTTGTGGGATGGTAAAGTCGGCCGAACCCTCCCCTTTGGGGTTTAGGGCCGATCGGTTTGGAGTGGGCACCAAGCAAAGAAAAATTATAAATACAATTCACTTGTGTTTTAGTTTTCTCTAATCTTGATTCTCCTACAAGCCTAACTTCTCTTCTTCTTCACTCTTGTTAAGGCTAGTCGACTTTTTCTATTCCCACTAGGGAATTCGGCTTGACCTTTTAACATTCAAGTGTTTGGTTTGTTGGTGATCAAGAAACTAGCTTTTCTCATTGAAACGCTATAATTACGTGTGTACAAGAACGAGTGACAAGCTTCATTTAGCTTGTGATCTTGGTGTGATCGATCCATACATAAATCCTATTAGGGTTTATAATTTGTTCTTGTTCAAGAGATTCTTTTTTCTTGCTAGGAATCATTAAGGTACGTGTCTTGTTTAATTTATTTAATTACATGTTCTTGTAGATCTATTCCGCTGCGTGCTTTGTGATGTTTTATGTGTTTATGATTTATAATAGTTCACATATTCCAACAGTGGCATCATGAGCCTCGTTTAGAACTTGTAATTAATTACTTAAACCTAAAAAAAATTGAATCTTGTAGAGATTACATGCATTAATTAATAATTAGGGTTTGTTTTTTTTTTAACCCTAATATGGGACGATCCACATTAATTAAAAATTAGGGTTTTAATTGTTTTATTAAAACTTGAGAAACCCTAGGATTGCATGTAAATTTTTAGGGATTAATTAGTAAGTACCGTATGTGATGTTACTAATTAATTAGATACGTACAATTAATATTGACATAATAATATGTGTTGCATGATTATGTGATCAATATGGTATCCTTGACAAATCTTGCATATTTGTCATGGAGTGATTTGTATGTTTGTTTTGAATTGTTTGCTACATGTTTTAAATAAATCTTAAATTGGGGAAGACCTCAATAAATATTAATTAAAAGGTTATGTGCAATGTGGTATCTAACTAACTAAAACTTACGCGGCCAAATTTATTTGGTGCTGTGGTCCATTGGGTACAATGAGCTCGAAAACCAATGGGAGTTTTGTTAGTTACATACATTTAAAATTACACATAGAATTAATAATAGGATTTATTGAAAAAGGTTTGCATGTGGCTATATGATATCGTGGATGATCATGTATTTGTTATTATGTGTTTATTTATTTTTGTGGATTACTTGATCTTTTGTGTTTTATATTATCATGGATTGTAAACTACAAAAGAGGGTAATTTTCATAATAAAAATAAATAAGACTAATAACTATGAAACCTTTGTAGTAATTTCAATTATTGCCAAGTCTTATGTGCCGACAGTGGTTCGCTTCGCACGGTAATTTGCTCCCAGGCGAGACTAGCAATAATAAATTTACTACATTAATTATTTTAGCAAGAAAATTATATTCTTTTAGTTGATTGATTGCGACTGTACTAAGTGGTCGAAGCGGCGGACCTAAAATTGACAAACTATAAAGTGGGTTCTAGTTGGTACGCATTAAATTGTGACCTTAGAGGGGCACGGTTTTAACCAGCTTCGGCGGCTGTCGTCCCTATGCTCGCCTGTGCGTCAATTTTAGACTTACCAAGTACACCACGATAAATACGAAGCATCTTAAGGCAATGTTGTAATTTATTCAACGCCTCAATTAAAAGATTTGATGATTTGAGCTACTAATAAGTAAACGGCGTTTTGTTTTGAAAAAACCATATGATACAAAGATGAATGCATGACATCTTTGTACATATTTTTTTGATTATACACATCAAAAATTATTACCCTACAAATTTAAGTCAAATGCCACCCAACTAATAAAAGAAACACCTAAGGTTTCATCCTACATCACTAGCAGCCAAAGCTGAATGTTGATGTTCAAAGGGTGCGGTCTAAAGGGTAAAATTGGGTACTTTCATTACTAGCAGCCAAAGCTGATGTGATGAAACGATGCCAATTTACACGTTTCTTAAGTTGGTAGACTTAATTGGGCACTTTCATTACTAGCAGCCAAAGCTGATGTAATGGGACGGCGCCAAGGCATAAAGAATTGGGGATGAAACATGCTTACAATTTTGCAACAGTTGTTGGCAATATATATATATATATATATATATATATATATATATATATATATATATATATATATATATATATATATATATTGTAAGTCCCATGATTTCTAGGAATTGCAATTGGACATTGGCAATTGGGTGATCCCGTACCTTATTGAGTACTTTCTTTGCTAGCAGCCAAAGCTGATGCAAATGGAACGACGTCAATTAGGATCCTAGTTTTCAATGAAAATTAAATGGTTATTTGACCAATGGGTGTTTAATTTTCATGAAATGTTAAAATTATCGAAAGTACTAACTTTTGAACTTTTTTCTGTAGAAATGGCCCAACCCGGAAACTCGTCAAACTTAACTTCCTGTTTCAAGATGATGCTTGAAAAGGAAAAATTGACCGGGACTAAGAACTTCAATGCTTGGCATCGAAATCTAAGGCTTGTTCTTAGAATTGCCAAACGTTCTGAATGTCTTACTGAGGCTCTTCCAGAAGCTCCTCCTGCAAACTCGTCTAATGAAATACTTAGGCAGTACAATGAAACCTATGACAAGCACAATGATGCGGCTTGTCTCATGCTATCGGGGATGGATGATCAACTGGTCAAACAGTTTGAGAAATATAGCCCGAAAAACATGATTGATGAACTGACACGTATGTTTCAGAAATCACCTATGGCTGAATTGTATGATGTACTTGACAACTTGGGCAAGTGCAAGCAGGATGTGACAACACCCGTATGTGATCATGCACTTAAAGTGAAAGGTTATCTTGACCAACTAGATGCACTTAATTGCGGGTTTGTGGAAGACGTTAAAGTTGGCCTCATCAACAAATCCCTCAATGAGGAATTATATGGTGATTTTGTGCGCAACTTTAATATGCATTGCAAGGGGAAGACATTTTCTGAATTGCATGCAATGCTTATTGAGCATGAGAAGGCCCTCACTAAGAAAGCTCCTACACCTGCTGTCATGGCAATAAAAGGTGGTAGGGTAGCTAAGCCCGGTAAACCGAAACATGTGAACAAGAAAGGAAAGGGCAAAGCTGACAAGGGCAAGCAGATTGTGACCTATCAGCAAAAGCCAAAGAAGCAGAATCCTCCTCCCAAGAAGGATTATCCCAAAAAGGATGCGGCTGCTTGTCACCACTGCCATACTCCTGGACACTGGAAGCGTGACTATCCATTGTTGCTAGAGGAGTGTCGCAAGAATAAGAATGCCAAGGCTGGGCAGGGCGCCAGCACTTCAGGTATTTTTATGGTTGAATTATTTTCTTTTCCTCGTAAGCAAAATGCCTGGATATATGATACAGGATGTGGTACTCACATTTGTAATACATCGCAGGGGCTTAGAGGAGCAAAGAAGCTGAACTATGGAGAATGCTACTTGTACGTGGGAAATGGAATACGTGCAGCAGTAGAAGCCATAGGGACTTTTGAGCTAGTTTTACCATCTGGTTTAATTTTAGTTTTAGACAATTGTCATTACGCACCTTCTATTGTTAGAGGTGTCGTTTCAGTTTCTTTGTTATTGGATTTGGGTTTTAAGCATACTTTTAATGATAATGGAATTTCTGTTTCTTTAAATTCTGTTTTCTATTTTAATGCTATTTCATTAAATGGTGTGTTTGAAATTGACATGGATAACCATGTATCCAATAGAAATAATTCTATGTATAGCATCGGGAATAAGAGAACCAAGTCTAACTTGGATTCGTCTTATTTATGGCATTGTCGCCTTGCCCACATAGGCAAGAAACGCATGGAAAAGCTGCTAAGTGATGGGCTTTTACCTAATATCAATGATGATTCAGTTGATAAATGCGAATCTTGCATATCTGGGAAGATGACAAAGAAACCTTTCCATAGCAATATGGAAAAGGCTTCTGATCTACTTGGATTAATACACACGGATGTATGTGGTCCACTTAGACACGTGTCAAAACGCGGTGCTAGCTACTTCTTGACCTTCACGGATGACTATAGTCGTTATGGTTATGTTTATTTACTTAAACATAAACATGAAGTCTTTGAGACATTCAAGGTCTTTAAAAATGAAGTAGAACTTCAACTCGGAAAGAAGATTAAGGCACTTCGATCCGATCGTGGTGGTGAGTATTTGAGCCAAGAGTTCAAAGATTATCTGACTGAGTGTGGCATTGTCCAACAACTCACATCTCCTTATACTCCACAACAAAATGGTGTATCTGAAAGGAGAAATCGTACCTTGTTAGATATGGTACGATCAATGTTTAATCTTACAACTCTCCCATTATCCTTTTGGGATTATGCTCTTGAAACGGTTGTTCACGTTTTAAATAGGATTCCAACTAAGAAGGTTGATAAGACTCCATATGAAGTATGGACTGGAAAAGCTCCCAACTTTTCTTACTTAAAGGTCTGGGGTTGTGAGGCGTTTGTTAAACGTGACTCACCTGATAAACTCCAACAAAGATCTGTTAAGTGTATCTTCGTAGGATACCCTAAGGAAACAAAGGGTTACTACTTTTACTTCCCACAAGAAAATAAGGTCATCGTCGCTAGATACGGTGAATTTCTTGAAGATAATCTAATATCTCAAGAATTCAGTGGGAGATCATATGATCTTGAAAATGATCATGAAGATACGTCACCTTCTGAAAGTACTAACACACTTCCTGTGGAACCTGAAAGTTTAGGTCCTCCACCTGAAGTTGAAGTGGTACCCATCCGTAGATCCTCAAGATCTACAAAGGCACCTGAGCGTCTATGTTTAAGCATAGATGATGAGGAAACGTTTCTATTGGATCACATTGATGAACCAACTAGTTATAAGGCTGCCATTAATAATCCTGAAAAGGACAAATGGCAAGCAGCCATGGATGGGGAAATGCAATCCATGAAAGACAATAAAGTCTGGATTGAAGTGGATCTTCCACCCAATGCTAAGGTAGTTGGGTGTAAGTGGCTCTTCAAGAAAAAGACTGATATGGATGGCAAAGTACACACCTATAAAGCTCGTTTGGTGGCCAAGGGCTTCACTCAAACATATGGTGTTGACTATGAGGAGACTTTTTCTCCTGTAGCCGATATTAGAGCTATTAGGATTCTTATAGCCATAGCTGCCTACTATGACTATGAGATTTGGCAAATGGATGTCAAAACCGCGTTTCTGAATGGTCGCCTAGATGAAGACATCTATATGGCGCAACCTGAAGGTTTTGTAAATCCAGAATTTCCTGAGCGTGTATGCAAACTTCAAAGATCCATTTATGGATTGAAGCAAGCATCCAGGCAATGGAATAAGAAATTTGATGAGGAAATCAAGAAGTTTGGATTTACTCAAAATTTCAATGAGCCATGTGTATACCACAAAGTTAGTGGGAGTAACACTACTTTTCTTGTCCTATATGTCGATGACATATTAATCATGGGAAGTCACATACCAAGTCTTAATGAAGTTAAGGAATATCTTGGTAAATGCTTTGCCATGAAGGATTTAGGAGAAGCAGCGTATATCCTTGGAATCAAGATCTATCGAGACAGATCTAAACGGTTAATCGGATTAAGCCAAAGTGCTTACATGGATAAAATATTGAAGAGATTCAATATGCAAAATTCCAAGAAGGGATATTTGCCCATGCAAGTTGATCATGGCTTAAGTAGCGAAATGTGTGCTTCTACACCTGAAGAGGTGGCATACATGCAGAAAGTTCCATATGCTTCGGCTGTAGGATCTATCATGTATGATGTTAGATGCACAAGGCCTGATGTGGCATTCGCTCAAAATTTGACGAGTCGATATCAGCAAAATCCAGGGAGAGATCACTGGCATGCTGTTAAAAACATTCTTAAGTATTTAAGGAATACCAAAGATATGTTTTTAGTTTTCGGGGGAAATCCAGACGCAGAACTGAATGTTACAGGTTTCTGCGATGCGTCCTAGCAAACTGATAAAGATGATACGAAGTCGCAAACGGGTTATGTCTTTGTCATAAATGGAGGAGCAGTAGACTGGAAGAGTAAAAAGCAGAGCACAACGGCCATGTCTGCTACAGAAGCTGAGTACAATGCTGCATCAGATGCTGCACAAGAAGCTGTTTGGATAAGGAATTTCATTACGGATCTTGGAGTGATGCCGTCTATTGAATTACCTATAAATGTGTATTGTGACAACTCTGCTGCAATCACATTCGCCAATGAACCTGGAGTTATGAAAGGCGCCAGACACTTTAAAAGAAAGATGCACTATGTTCGTGAACAAGTCGAACTGGGTGAAATCAAAGTACTCAAAGTTCACACAGATGACAATCTGGCTGATCCTTTCACGAAGGCATTACCTAAAGATACGTTTAATCGGCATGCTCAGGGTATTGGTCTTCGTTTAGCAGATAGTTTCATGTAAATCTGTTGGATTAGTATTTCGATAGGGACGTGTAAACAATTATTATTTTAATGAAATAAAGTGCGGATAACGTTTATTCTCATTATTAATATTTGTGTCCTATATTTGCATGTTTAAATCCGTGAATAATTTATTTATTCTAAATAGTCCGTTGTCAATTAATAATATGGGAATATTATTGAACTAAGGCAAATGTGAGGATTGGTAGAATGAACTGTAAGGTTGAGACACCAATGTCACATGATATTCAATATAGGATAAATTGAATATAGGACTTATCCCAAATACATGATTATACTTTATGGATCATAGTCATTAAGTATATCATGAATATTTATCCTCAGACTTGAGATGACAGATAATTGCCGAGGATGTAGCTTATTTTCTGTAAGGTGGTCTAACGCTAACCGTAAAAGGTAGTTATAAGGGCTATTTTCAGAAATGATGCGAAGTTCAAGGGTTATGCTCGCAGTCAATAAGGGATTTGTTCCATCAACTTTGTGTTGAAGTTTAATACTGCTTGGCCACTCGTATGGTTGACAAGATGTTTGTGTGCGCACGCCCAAAGTCTATCTGGAAGGCGTTCTGATGTTTTGGTAATCTTGTTCAATTATGTATAAACGAGAAACTAAGTTAATTATGGAATGACAAAGATCCATATCCAAATTAACGCAGTATTAGTAACAAAAGGATAAGTATGATGATTAATTTCATCACATGTGGTTTTTTCCAGGAGAACCACAACTCGGATTGAGCTGGGGGCATTGGGAAGGTTAAGCTAGGCTGACCCATGTCATTGCTATATTAATGTTTATCCAAGTGGGAGCTGTTAGGTTTTGTGTATAAATATTAATATACGTATGTCCGGTTTCGAACCCGAGGCTCGGGATTGCACACATTAGCGTGAAAGTTTCAATGATGAATAATTAAATAATTATATATTTAATGTATTTATTTATTTATTCATTTCACCAATAAAAACACTTAACGACGGTTAGTACTTAACGGGGTTTTAACTAACGACCGTTAAAGGACTAAACGTGAAAAAAGGAAAGAAGGATCTAGAATCCCTTGTGGGATGGTAAAGTCGGCCGAACCCTCCCCTTTGGGGTTTAGGGCCGATCGGTTTGGAGTGGGCACCAAGCAAAGAAAAACTATAAATACAATTCACTTGTGTTTTAGTTTTCTCTAATCTTGATTCTCCTACAAGCCTAACTTCTCTTCTTCTTCCCTCTTGTTAAGGCTAGTCGACTTTTTCTATTCCCACTAGGGAATTCGGCTTGAGCTTTTAACATTCAAGTGTTTGGTTTGTTGGTGATCAAGAAACTAGCTTTTCTCATTGAAACGCTATAATTACGTGTGTACAAGAACGAGTGACAAGCTTCCTTTAGCTTGTGATCTTGGTGTGATCGATCCATACATAAATCCTATTAGGGTTTATATTTGTTCTTGTTCAAGAGATTCCTTGTTCTTGCTAGGAATCATTAAGGTACGTGTCTTGTTTAATTTAATTAATTACATGTTCTTGTAGATCTATTCCGCTGCGTGCTTTGTGATGTTTTATGTGTTTATGATTTATAATAGTTCACATATTCCAATAACAATCCAGAAAATACTTGTGTTCGTTTTAGTAGCATGTATCTCCCCACAAGTTTGGAAAACGTATAAAGAAAAGTGGGACTATGAAGTATGAACTCACCTTGATAGTCTGGATGGAAAACAAAATTAACTAAAGTTGATAAACGTCTCCGGTACGTAACCTGGGTTGGTATATCAAATCTCAGTAATCGCTCTTGAGTATAAATATGTTCTAGTGTTCGTTTCGTAACATTTTTGGTTGTCGATTAAATGTTAAATTGAGACAACATGAAGTCTCTTCAAAAGTTATAAGATTTATCTTACTTCGTATTTTTATGTGTTCGTTCCGTTTGTTCGTTAAATAGATATTTGTTTGTTCGTTATCGAGGAAAACGTATTTCATTTATAAATTTTATCTTAATAATAAGAATAATAATAATAATAATAATAATAATAATAATAATTTTAATAATAATTATTATTATTAAAATTATTATAGAAAATGTTACACTTTATCCCTTAGAGTTTTACATATTGACAACTTATACCCTTCAACTTTCATAAAATGACAAGTTTTACCCCTCAACTTTTATAAAATTACAATTTTTACCCCTCAACTTTGATCAAATGACAGATTTTACCACTGTAGTTTCAAAAGTGACACTTTTTACCCCTGAAGTTCAAGTCGACTGCAAACTAAGTCCTTTTTATAATTTTAGTTAGAGTTTTGGCAGAAAATACCCCTGAGACTCCCGTCGCGTTACACACGACGTCCTTATTTTATAAAAACGCGTTATATCTTTCGGAAAATGGCAAAACTTTTTACGACTCTTTGGTACACTTTATTCTTAACTTATAAACATCATTTTCACAAATTTCCAGCTCGTGATTCGAGCTCACGAGCTCAAAATAAATTTATTAAGGGTGCGTTTGTTCGTTTCTGTGGGCAGAAAAATGAGCCAATATCTTGGCGATTACTTAACCAATTTACTTCGTTCTTTTTCCTATAGTTAGACAACTATGTGACCTTTCTTATGACAAAAATCTAGAATTTTTAAGGTTCATTTAGGTGTCGATTTTAGGTCACAAGTGTTGGGTCTGCTGTTGGCTTGCGACAGGAACAAAAGAGGAAAAACAAAATGGTTTTCGACCCTAGAACTTATAAATGAGTGATCTTAGATTATTTACAGTAAGTATAACATGTCTAGACTAGTTTTTATCATTTCCTACTAGTTCTTGGTTTTTAAAGATTATAAGAGGGTGTTTGTTTGTAGCGATAGAAGGAAAAAGAAAACAAAAGATTATGTTTTAGTCTTTAAGGTTTCTAATTTAATTTCTAATGTATAACTTAAGTATATTAAATATGTTTAAGCTTATTTTTATTAGGTTTTATCATCTCTAGAGTTTGTATCAAAAATAAAAATAAGGGTGTGTTTGTTTAGTTAGACAAAAACAAAAGAAAAAGAATTTATAGTTTTTGTGTTATATCCTTATTAGAGATTATTAGGATAGTCTTTTAAGAGTATTTAAAGTATAGTAAATGAAATAAAATGAGTTGAGAACTTACCTAGCTAATATGTTCGAATAGGGCAAGTTTAGAGGGCATAGGGTTTGGAAATGGATCACAAGGGTTTCTCCTTCCTTCTTTGGCTTCTTAGAGGGCTCTAAGACTTGTACAAAGGCTGTAGGTTCAGTGGGGATGGTGTGTGTAGGCTGTGGTGGTAGTGTCGAGTGGTGTGTGGGGGTTAGGGAGGAGTAGGGCTTGGTTATTTATAGAAGGAGGGAACTAGGGTTTCTATATGCTTCTAGGGTTTCCTTTGGGAGGTGTAGGAGGAACATGGGTGATGTGGTCTATCATTTGGGGCGCCATGTGGTTGGAGGGGGAAAAGAAGATGTGTAGAATCCCTTGCCATACACATGTGCTTATCTCTAGAAGAGGGGGGATGTGGAAGTTTAGGGTTTTAACATTTGGGCACTTAAGGTTTAGAAAAAGTTAGGGTTTAGTTTGTTTTTAGTTGGATTCGAACTAGGCAATAGGAATTGGAATTGTTTGGTTCGAATTAGGCTTCATGGGGTTGTACATCGAGCTTAGGCGTGTGGTGCTCTAGGGTTAGGGTTTTAGTTAGGGTTTCTAGGGCTTATGTATTAATTAGGAATAATTTCTAGGGTTTTCTAAATAATTTTTATATATGTCGAGCTCTATAAATAAAGAGAAAATCATTTGGTGCTTTGGTGAGTTGTACTTTAAGCTTAGAGGTGTTGTACTAGGGTTTAGAAAATAAGTAAAATATATTTTTAATAATTACTTAAGTTATATAATTTTTATTAAGGTTTTAAAGTAATTAAATGTGTTTTTAAAGTTTTGTGCATTAGAGGGTTGTACTATAGGTTTAAGGGTTTGTACAATTAATTAGTAAATCTAATATATTTATTTTAAAAATTAATGCATAAAATTATTACATAATATGCCTTTAAAATAATTATTTTTAGAGTTTATATAGTGTTTTTATTAATAAATGTTTTTTATGCATTAATGACTTGTACCTTGGTGTAAAGGACTTGTACATATATATATTTTAAAAATATTATTTAGTGTTTGTGATTTTATTACATAAAATCACAGTTTTGTGAAATTAGGGTTTCATCGGGAGTTATAGTGAAATTAGGGTTTCTGTGCTTTAGTGACTTGTACATTATTTAAAGAGTTTGTATTTTAGTATTTATAGGGTTTTGTTATTCTCACATGTTGTTATGGTAGTTTAGGGTTTCATAAAACTCTTATCAGAAAAGAAACGTTCAGTTTTAAACGTACGTTAAAGTCTTAACGCAAAGATGTTTATATAGTTAAACACTAAATCAGTTAAGGTTGGGTTGCGAGCACGTTTATCGAGGATGTGATCTACGTCACATAAGATAATAGTTATAATCAGGTAATAAATAAATAAATAAATAAAAATTCTACATGAAAAAAGGATAAGTACTAGATAATTATATAGGGAAATCTTACAGTGGTTACATACACAAGCAAAACAAAGGAACAAGGCTTTACTCAAATAAGTGAGTCACAAAAACTAAAATAGGACCTTGGGTGATGGTTTGTTAACGCAAAAGCACAGGAGGGACAAAAAGAACTTTTGTATTTCACTCATTTCTAGTATCAAGTCTTAAGACTACAAAATGTTTCACCTAATGACATTTACAGTTTATATTAATGCAAGGAAGGAAAAATATAATAGTTGTAACTTAAACCTCATCTTAACACAGGTTAGGAGTGGGTTTTGAGACTCGAAAAACAAGATGGGTTGAGGAAAATTTTAGCATACAATGGCAAGAATTTGTGAATGGTAATGCAAGACTCACAAGAACTTCGATCATTAGTATACAACGAGGTCTTTTAGAGGTCCGTAAAATAGGACAAGGAGACACCCAACGAGGTGGATTTACTAAAATTTAACACTCAAAATGACTCTTCATTAGAGACTCCAACAATTCCTATTTGTCAAAAGTTTTGACTCGGACCAAGCTAGTTATTAGAACGAGATTTGAATTATACATTTTGCCATAACAACTCGAATGCTTGAGTGTTCCAACTCAAACCTCTTATTCGAGCTCATCAAGGAACTACCAATATTGAGTGCAACTCAAATTGGTGTCTTCATTCGGCAAACACAAGCTTTAGCCTTGACACGAGATCATAAACTAACCAAACCTATACTTGAACTCTAAACCTACTCGAATTACATTCTACTCACACCAACAAATTAGACACGAGATGTTTGTACGAATCAAGAACAATAACAACGAGACCAACATCATCAAGACCGAGCCAAAATTAACATTGTTATTAGCTTTTAATTAAAATCAACCACACCAACAATTTACAAAATAAAAATTATTAATCCCACAACGTTAATGATTCGACAGGAAAAAATTTCAAGATTTACAAAAACAGTTAATAACATTGTCATTTTAGTTAGAACATGTAAACACAATAACTTGCAACAATTACAACGAGAATGATGAAATCAAAATTTAGAGTAATCCTTACAAACAAATGGGGTTCGGCTGAGTTTGAGGAGGAGGAGATACTAGCGCTCTGTTCTCAAGTCAAATTTTTAAAGAATGGAAAGGGATGGGATGGGAAGGGTAAAGTAAGGAATGGGACTGTGAAGAAAGTGTTTATTTTTATTTGTGTTCTTGAGTTTTTATTTTAAGTTGGAAGGAAAGGAATGAAAGCTACCCAAATTACCAATATACCCTCAAAACATAATTTACTCTATCACATTTATAAGTTGTATCCACTTCAAAAACGAACTGTATTAAGTATTACAATTGATAATCTGTTATCACATGTAGCCCTTAAGAATTGAATATGTGTTAGCTTGACCTTTTAGCGTTTCAGGGTGTAATATGTTGACTTATCTATTTCAAATAGGCATTGGATTAAGTGCTAGAGTCAATGGCTCGTGTCCAGATATAGAAAGACAAGACTGTCACTTTTGATTATATTCCATAGATCTGTTTGAATTTGGTTACGATATAAGACTGTCTCTTTCCAAACTTTGACTGTTCTTAAGTATGCATGTCTTTTAACATAGAACGTGCAGGAGATAACAAGGATATAATAGTAATTTAACAAATACCCCTATTGTTAGTTCCCCCTTCCCCTCCTGATCATCCCAAATTTGGAGGGATTACATATACACAAAAA
Source organism: Artemisia tridentata subsp. tridentata (assembly GCA_021014915.2). Lineage (NCBI taxonomy): Eukaryota > Viridiplantae > Streptophyta > Magnoliopsida > Asterales > Asteraceae > Artemisia > Artemisia tridentata. Next base: position 4,042,652 of record CP139501.1, read on the forward strand.
AACCAATACATTCCCTCCCTCCCCCTTCCCCTGCCTTACCTTTCCTTCTTAAAAAAAACTTAAGAACATCCTTTTTTTCAATTTCCTTTCTCATCCCTTCCCTTTCCATTAAAAAAAAAACTCGAGAACAGAGTGTAAGGAAAACTTTACCCAATCCAAGCGACCCACTATCTTTTTTACCACGAATTTACCCTTTGTTGTGTATGTAATTCGAATGAGTGGTGAAGAGTGGCTGGGATTTGAAGCTTCTCTTAAAGGATTAGTTTGGGATCATCCCAATCCCTCTTTCTCCTCCCACTAGACGCTCCTATACCTTTTCTTGGAAAGAAATGTCGACATTCTTGGATTGTTGACTTTAGGGATGCGACAAATACATAAGAAACAAAGAGGAAGAGGATAAAATTGATTGTCTTGATGTGTAGGTCGATCTATAGACCGGATTTGAAGCAGAGATTCCTTTGAGGAAGAAAAGGATTGAAGATGGATTTAGAATGAGGGAGGCAGTGGAGGAGATGGGTGTTATCCCTCTCTCTCCCCTTTTTCGTTTATTAATTTTTTTACAAGAGATAGTGGACGGATTTTGGGGTATTATTTAGGATAAGTTTTGTTGTTTAGTGGGCTAAATGTACTCCGTGTCCTGTTGAATCCCAATGTTCCCCGAGATTTCCGGGTTAGTTAAAAATAAAAAAATTATATTTCCGAGAATGTTTTTATAAAAATGATTGAAAAACAACGTCATTGACTCCGGAGATTTATTGAATTTTTTTTATTTTTATGTTACGTAAAAGTCAAAGGTTTACTTGCATATGTAGGATAGTATTTTATTCAAGTACAATTAAATACTTGTATGCCTACTTCCAAACGTTTCTTTTCTTGTATTTTGTTCTTATACTGTACGGGTTCTCAAATTCTTTATAAAGCCCCTTTTGATTAGAGTTTAAATAAGTTTATAAATTTTATTGTAAGTTTATACAAAGTTGGTGTAAATTTAGTTATAAAATTTATATAACTTTGTGTATTTGTTGTTACAGAGTTTATGTAAAATTTGTTATAAAGTTGGGGTAATTTTTTAATGTAATTGTTTGTTGGTAAATTAAGTTTGTGATGGTAAACTAAGTAGTCAACAGTGTGGTGGTTGTGGTGTCGGTTTGGAGGTGTTTGGTCTAGTAGTGGTGGTCGATTAGTTGTAATGGTGTTTGAGCAGTGGGTGGTGGTCAAGCAGTGGTGGTTGAGCAGTTGAGCAGTGGTGGTCGAGCAGTGGTGATGGTGGTTGATTTTTTGTAATTTAGTTCCAAAAGGAATTGCAAAGGAAATATGCAAAACCCGAGTCGTTTTCCCGTGAAGGTGTGAATGGAATTTCGTGTTTTCGGAACGTGAAACGTGAAGTGAATAGTGAAAGAGTGAGATATTTTGGTTTTTACACTACGGATGTGAAATAACTAAATGAAAACAAATTATCAAGCTAAGGGTACGAGTAATCGAAATCTAAAACGAAAATTTAAATTAAAAACGTACGTTTACGAATTTTTAAAACGTATTTAAAAAGTAAAATTACAAATTATAAGTCCTAAAAATGCAAAATACTTTTTCTTAAACTCTAAATATTAAAAGAAAATTTTGTGAAAAAGAAAAAATATTTTTTTGACTTTTTAATTATTTTTAATGAATTAAAAACTAATTTATACTAATTAAATGATTTAAAAATATTAAAACAACTTGGAAAATTCTGAAAATTTTTGGGTAATTTTAATTTTTAATAAGCAATATAGGAAAAATAAAAATCAGCACTCAGTTCAGCTTAAATAAGCTGAACAGTCAAAATAAGCACTTGAAAATAAGCTAAAAATAAGCAAACAAAAGCCAAAAATTATCAAAAGCTAAGGAAAGGTTTATCTATCTACTGGAAACTTAAATCAAGTGGAAGAGATCAAATAAGCAAAAGAAATAAGCCTTAAATAAGCTGAACAGACTAAAACAATAACAGGATCAAAATGATGAACAGCCTGATTTGCAGCTACTTTATAAGCCAAGAAAAAGCTAATTATGGAAATCCAAAAGCAGAAACTTAAAGTTCATATGACAGACTACTAGTATTCCAATTATGCCCAAATTTTATCATCAATTGCTACTCTAAATTAAACCACAAACAGATGCTAATGGGGACTTAAACTGTTGCAGGTCTGAGAGCAGGCTTGAAGTGGCTACTTGCAGATCAGAAATAAGCTAATAAATAAGCTAAATAGTGGAATCCAAGATCAAATCCTAAAATCTAGTACTATAAGCTATGTGTAAACCAAATTTCATGCACTGTAGTTAAGAGAATAAACTTATACAAAGATCAAAAGTAGCAGAGATGGGCATAATTTTGTGGTTGCAGCAGACAAGGATATTGGGACCTCAGATCATGTAACACTTAATGCCATAAAATGAACTCAGATTCCAGACTTAGAAAAGAACTTTGAAGATGCCAAAATGTGTCAAAATAAGCTAAGCTTATTAAGAGCTAATAAGGGCAGTTATGCTTCTACTTTTGAACTCAAAGAACTCAAAACCTCAAATAACCTAAGATCAGCTTAACATCAAACAATTACAGCATCTAACCTTATAAAAGCTTAATCAAAACTCATCTTAAAGCAAATGAACAGTGGTATAGCTGGAAACCTCCCAGAAATGTCTTAAGCCAAACACTAGTTTGCTAGGCTGTTTATATGGTTTAAAGTATCTAAGGGCAAAACTGAGAACAAACTAACACTAACTACACTAACTAACATCAGCTATCATATTGAAGACAACATAAGCAACAAAAAGAAGAAAATAAGCAGAAATTAAGCAGTAAATAAGCTGAATAAGCAGTAAGCTAAAACAATATTTTTGGATTTTTTTTTAAGATTTAAAACTAAAACTGAAATCACATTAATATTAAAACTAAATTCAAATTACATTACTGAAAATAAAGAAATTACAATACCTAAGATTTTTTAGCTAAAATAAACCTAAGTTACAACTGCTGCTACTATCCTCTATTTATACTAAAAAAAATATAAGAACTAGGGTTTTCTTTGTGCTTCTTCTCTGAGAGTGTTCCCTATCGTGCTCTTTGTGCTTCTTCTGTGTCCCTTGGATTATAACTTGGTGCCCACTTCTTTGAATTACAGCCGTTGATGGGATTGGTGTCCACGGATTGCTGAGGTGGATGGGGGGGACCAAAGACACACCCATGTGATAGTCTTGGCTGGTAGTGGTGAAGAAAGGGATGGATTGGGTGATTAGGGCTTAGGGTTTAATTGGAAGGGATAAACAGTACTCAATTGGGGATTTGACTAAGTTTTGGGGTTTGACCCCGGTTTTGTTTAACTACGGGTTTTGGGTTTGGGCTTTTGGGTTTGTTGGGTTTTGTTGGGTTTTGTTTAAATTAGGTAGTGGGTTGGATTTTAAGGGTGGGATGGTATTGTTTTTGGATCCGGTTGATGTATTGGTTAGGATAAAAGGGATTTTAGTTTAGGGACCAACTTTGTAAATAGGTAAACCTCAAGGACCAAATCTGCTATTTCTCCAAAGTAAATCAAGGGACCAATTTGTGAAGTGAAAATAATCCAAGGGCACTTTGGGATTTTTGAGCAATATCTCGAACCAAACTCGTGAATTTCTTCCCAGGTCCCGGCTTTTTAATCTTCTTCACAAATCCCGTGCTCGGTTTGTCTTTTTATCTCGATATTTGTCCATTTTTATAATATCCATCCCTGCACAATCATAAACACAAAAACACGAGATATTTGGCATAATTGGTTAGTTTTTGGTCTATTTGGGTCCGGTTTTGGTCAAATAAAGGTATGTGTTGAAGCACATACCAAAATTCCCCCAGACTAAGATATTGACGTGTCCTCACGCAATGTTATATAAACACGTTTTTGAAACCAAAAATTTCCAATCTCTTTTTACTAACTTTGAGAAGTAGCAAAATTTTCAAAAGAGATTAAGAAATCTTAAGTTCTAAAAACTCCCCGATTTTCCTTTTTATTATATTTTTGTATTTTTCTCATTTTCATGTGACGGCTTTGTTGACAATCATTATCTCACGATAACTTTTAGGGTCAACGAGTAGGAAACACGACTCATAAAGAAGTGACCATACGGATAAAATTCGTCGTTCCTGATTTTTCACGAGTCCCCAAACTAAGCTTAAAAACGAAATCATTGTCTATTTACAAGTTAGATGCCAACACTACCCATGAAAGTTACTTGTGTAATTACCTCCTGCTCCCATTTTTCCTAATTTCCTCTATTTATTTTATTTTTGGTGAGAAATGAATTGCTTCATATTCTCGTTTCGATAATTTTTAATCCAATAAAGATACTAAATTAAGACATTAAGTAGTTTTCAATCTTCTTTCGAGAACCGTTGCTTTGAAAATGAGGTCCACATCAAGGTTTTTATTTATATTTTTGACTTTTGCATTTTTTTTTCTATTTTTCATTTTTCTTTTTCTTTTTTTTTTTTTTTTTTTTTTTTGAACTAACAACTTTTCACTTGCGTACCCTAAACGACGGACCTTCACGGTTTAATTCCAAGACCTTACACTTTCCGGCATAAAGGATCCAAGGGCCGTTACAACGGAGTATTCCAAGACTCTAGACATTCCTGAAATGAGGATCCAAGGTGGTTAGACCAAGACCTCACACATTCCTGAACTAGAGGTCCAAGGGCCGGTGTAAGAGGGTAGCCAAGACCTAAACGCCTTCCGGAAATAAGGATCCAAGGCTCGATCTCGAATCCGTAGCTTAGAGCACTTAACTTATTATTATTAAACTTATTTATTAAGGAACCTTGATGTGTACCCAATTTTCAAAACAAAGATTCTTTTAAGAAGACCAAGAACTAATCATCGGCAAAACCTAACATCTTTAATTATTCTTACAGATATATATATATAGTGAAACAATTTTGTGGGAGCAAAAGGCCACAAGTAACTTTGATGAGCTCTAAAGAGAACCAACTACTCCACGTTTAGCAATCTAACTTCTAAATAAACTCTATCATTTCTCGTTCTTCTCAAATTTAAAATCTTAAATAATAAGATCCGCGAATGCTTAGCCTTATAATCAAGCCATGCATATATAAAGTCGATACGGGAACTTGCAAACTCTTAAAAAGAATTCGCATTTTATAGCTCCTTGTGTAAAAGACTAGCACGAGCTTATAGATTATAAAATGGTTAAGGGGACAAGCTAGGGCTCAACACGCGCGGTCAAGTCAGAATTTTATTCCTACTCTCACCAGCGGAAAGTCAACAAAATTGTCAAAATTTATTATATTTTTGCAAAAAATTTTAAATTTTCTCATTTTTTTGGATTTTTTTCAATTTTGGAGGAAAAACGGGGTTGCATGAGTAAACGGCAAAAATGCAAGGCAAAAATCAAATCGAAAGATTACCCCCCCAGACTAAAACGAGACATTGTCCTCAATGTCTTAAAGGTAAGGGTTCTCCTACATAAATCTAAGGTCGTTTACTAATTATGCCAAAGATAAATGTAAACAATTAGATTAAGGATATCGGATGAGCAACGAATGATGAAACTCGAGTGGAGAGAAGCAAACCACGAGCACGAGAGTCTTCAATCATCGGGCAATCCTGGACACATCACAGAAAACCACGAAACACGACAAATGGGAGAGGTAGCCCTCATCACGTCACTTTTTAGAAAGAAAATAGAAAGGAAATAGAAGGATAAGCATGGGGTGCCTCCCACGAAGCGCTTGTTTAGTATCGAGTCGGAAAGCTTAGACTCGCCCCGAATTTAATTGTTCTTGGGGGAGCATGTGGAAAAGATATTCTCATTCGGACTTTCGTTCAAGAGGTTTGGATAAACATTGAAACAAGCGAAAGTTCCACTCCGATGAGAAACCCACGGTATGAAGAAAGAAGAACCAGAAATGGTGATACCGGGGTCAAAGATGGTATCCTCACTCCCGAAGGAGTGAAGGATGGGAGAAGCCACAGTATATGTGATGAAGAGCATAAAGATTTGGATAATGATTATAAAATACTCTTCATCATCAGCAGAAGTTTTGTCATCAAAAGTCTCGGGCGGGAGGGTCGGGATGAAATCTTCATGAGAAGGTACACCTCCCCCCGGACTAGTATCTTCCTCCAGATCAAAATAGAATTTATCATATTCTGGAGGAGATATCAAAAGAGAGAGTTCATCGGAGAACTCCTCGTGATAGAGATCATTCAATTCGAAGAGAAATGAATCATATTCGGGAGGAGAGATATGAGCATGAGAAGTGGTACTGCCACTACTCGTCTCCTCCGAATGATCAATATCAAAGTAGAAGGCTTCAAAAGCCGGGATAGAGAAATCAGAATGAGAAGTGGGATTGCCACTACTCTCAGCATCAAATATGAAACTCTCATATTCGGGAAAAGCATCCTTGAGCTCGAGCTCCAAAGGATCTAACGGCTTTTCCTTAACATCTTCCGGGGGAAAGGAAAATGGTTCATCAACTTTCATTTTTAATAACGAGACATCTTCCCCCGGATCACCATCGGGCTCAACAATTTCCGGTGAAATTGGAGCATCATCAAAGAACACCTCGATCTCTTCCCTCGAGATAATACTTCCCTCAATCGGAGGAGAAGGATGGGAAGAGTCGGAAACGTTTGGTTCAGAAATCTCAATTCGATAAATCGATTCTGGAGGTGGGACAAGTGGTGTGCTCTTAGAGCTAGCAATTTCCTCCACTTCCGTTGTGACCTCCGAATCTGGTTCATCGTCATCAAGAATACTCTTTACATCCGCGGAACAACTCGCAAACCATTTGCTTGAACCGGGAGTAATTTTCATAGCCTTGAGCTCAGCACGTTTTTCAGAAAGACTCTTAACCGCAAATCTGGAAAGAATCGAATCACTTCTTTTGGAAGTAATTACGGGATTAGATTTTTGATTAACCGTAGCAACATTGCATTTTTCGGTTAGAGGTTTAGAGTTTTGATTTATGTTAAACGTTACTTTCTCATTATCAACTCTTAAGGTTATTTCTTCTCCATACACATCAATCAAAGCCCGCCTGGTCCTCAAAAATGATCTTCCGAGAATTAGAGGAACCCGGGGGTCAGCATCAAAATCAACCACCACAAAATCGGCGAGAAAATGGAACTTCCCCACCTTGACAAAGACATCCTCGGCTACAACTTTAGGAAGGGTTATGGAACGATCCGCAAGCTCGAGGGTCATGCAAGTGGGGGTGAGGTCGGGAAGAGAAAGTTTTTTCCAGACTGACAACGGCATTAGGTTGATGCTTGCACCGAGATCGGCCAAGGCGCAGCATTCAACCATCCCCGGAAATTCACAAGGAATGAGAAATTTTCCGGGATCTCCAAGCTTTTCCGGAAGCTTTTTAAGAATTGCCGCTGAGCAGTTTTCATTAAGAGGAGTTTTTGCCAATTCAAATAACTTTTCTTTGTTGGTCAATAAACCCTTGAGCGTGGAAGCAAACTTAGGCATGAGGAGTAAAGCATCCGCAAAGCTTATATCAAAATGCAAATCTTGGAGGATTTGGTAGATTTTTTCCATTTGATTTGAAGCTTTATCGCGGAGCTTTTGATCATTCATTCTCGATGGATAAGGAAGTTTTGCTTTTATGGGAGCTTCGTCGGGCTCAAGCACATCCTTTGGCTTAGATGGTTGGACAACCGGAGGTTGGACGTTTTCGGTCCTTCCATTATCAGTAGGAAGTTCCGTGTCCTTTGTCGCCTCGGTCTCACGGGCAACTACCTTGGGAGGAAGAGAAGAATCGGTAGTTGGAGCCGTGGGTCCATCATATGATACACCACTCCTTGTAGTGATCGCCTTAACATCGCCCCTCGGGTTAGCGATCGTATTGCTTGGAAGAGTTCCAGAGCCCGAGGGTCGATCATTTAAAGATTTTTTCATCTCAGTCATTTCCTTAATCAAAAACCTAGTTGTTTCTTCTTGGTTTTTGTTAAATTTTTGTTGTTGTTGACTTTGAAGGAGTAGCTGTTTCAATATCTCATCCGAGGGCGATTGGTTTTGCAAAAATCCTTGATTTTGATTATTGTTGAGATTTGCCCCTCGGGTGTTTTGATTAAAACCCTGGTTGTTGTTTTGAAAATTTCCCTGATTAAAATTTCCTGGGTTTTGATTTTGAAAATTTCCCTGATTTTGAAAATTTTGCCCTTGATTAAAATTCCCCTGATTAGCCCGATTTTGATTTTGATTGACTTGATAAGTACGGTTTTGCACATTCTGATTCTGATTTGGTGGGAAACCGGGTGGTCCTAGGAAGTTGTTAGAACGGTAGCTGAGCAAATTACGGTCACCTTGGGGTTGGTAACCATTACCTCCCTGATTAAAGGTTCCCGTTGCAGCGTAAACGTTTTCTTGAGTGTAACCACCGGCGGCTGGGCACTCGAAATAAGGATGAGGACCACCACATGACTCACAACTTTGATTTACAACATTTACTTGATTGTTGTTGTTTTGATTCATAGTCTGATGAATTCTCAAGATAGCCGTTGACATATCATTCATTTGTTTAGAAAGAGCGGCTATCTCGGAGGTAGAAGAATCAGTGCTAGATCTTGTTGACTCATTCCTCTCGGCAGAGGAATCCCAAAAATTATGGTGGGTGGTCATGTTTTCAATAAGATCATAGCACTCTTCGGGTCGACGTTTCATAAACGTACCACCGGCAGCAGCATTAATCGTATCACGGTGTCGTAATGTCAAACCGTTATAGAAGGTATCTATAATAGTGACCAATAACATATTGTGGTTCGGACACCGATCAATCGATAACTTGTAGCGTTCCCATGCCTCAAATAAGGATTCATCGGGAAGTTGACGGAAATTGCTAATCTCATTCCTTAATTTCGTCACCATCGACGGTGGGAAATATTTCGCCAAGAACTTCGTAACCATTTCTTCGAAAGTATGAATGGAGTTCTTGGGAAGACGATCAAACCAAGCGGTGGCATGATGCATCAAGGAATATGGAAAGAGATATAGACGAAGGGCGTCATCGGTGACCCCGTTGTGTTTCATACTTTGGGTGACGGTGATAAATTTGTCAAGATGCTTGTTTGCATCGTCACCCGGCAAACCGTGAAATTGGCAAGAATTTTGGACTTGTTGGATCATATGATGCTTAAGTCCAAAATCTGCGGCTTGTATATTGACGGGGGCAATCGGGCCACCACGTCCGTGCATTGTGGGCTGGCACAACTCCTCCATCGTTCGGAGATCGGGAGCTGGCATTGGGTTAGGATTTTCATCATCCATCGGCGGATGTTGATTGTTGTTGTTTACTTCCTCAACGTTTGGGAAATCAACACGGTGATTGTGACGGATAATTCTCTCGGGATTTGAGAGCGGTGAAAGAAGAGGTTGAGAAGAAGAAGAACGGGTGTGCATACACCAAAAACAAACAAAGGTTTAAAAAGAAAACCAAATTTGAAAATGAAAATATTTTTGGGTTTTTATAAGGAAAAATTAAAATTAACTTCTTTTTGGTGATCGTTGATCAACCGTACTCGTTTCTTTCTAAACTACGCGCAGCGTGGCGTAAGAGAAGAATGGATCTCTTTTCGGCTTGCAATTTAATGTCAAACCCTAACTAGAACCCCGTAATTAGGTTGTAGCAAAGAAATAATCCGAGTAACGTTTAACTTCATGATCTCTTTTGTTGTTTATTTAGGAATGGTTTACAACACTTTTCAGAAAAAGTGAGGTTATATTATTTTTGTATTTTTGAAAACACTTTAGGAAAAGTGTTTTATATTTATTTTCTTTTTGTATTTATTTTTTTTTTCTTTTTATAAAAGCAAATAACTTCCGACGGAAGGATCTTCAAAACACGAATCGAGAAACAAATTCACGAATTCAATTCAACCCTCCCCGGCAGCGGCGCCAAAAATTAATTTGTTGTAATTTAGTTCCAAAAGGAATTGCAAAGGAAATATGCAAAACCCGAGTCGTTTTCCCGTGAAGGTGTGAATGGAATTTCGTGTTTTCGGAACGTGAAATGTGAAGTGAATAGTGAAAGAGTGAGATATTTTGGTTTTTACACTACGGATGTGAAATAACTAAATGAAAACAAATTATCAAGCTAAGGGTACGAGTAATCGAAATCTAAAACGAAAATTTAAATTAAAAACGTACGTTTACGAATTTTTAAAACGTATTTAAAAAGTAAAATTCTAAATTATAAGTCCTAAAAATGCAAAATACTTTTTCTTAAACTCTAAATATTAAAAGAAAATTTTGTGAAAAACAAAAAATATTTTTTTTGACTTTTTAATAATTTTTAATGAATTAAAAACTAATTTATACTAATTAAATGATTTAAAAATATTAAAACAACTTGGAAAATTCTGAAAATTTTTGGGTAATTTTAATTTTTAATAAGCAATATAGGAAAAATAAAATCAGCACTCAGTTCAGCTTAAATAAGCTGAACAGTCAAAATAAGCACTTGAAAATAAGCTAAAAATAAGCAAACAAAAGCCAAAAATTATCAAAAGCTAAGGAAAGGTTTATCTATCTACTGGAAACTTAAATCAAGTGGAAGAGATCAAATAAGCAAAAGAAATAAGCCTTAAATAAGCTGAACAGGCTAAAACAATAAAAGAATCAAAATGATGAACAGCCTGATTTGCAGCTACTTTATAAGCCAAGAAAAAGCTAATTATGGAAATCCAAAAGCAGAAACTTAAAGTTCATATGACAGACTACTAGTATTCCAATTATGCCCAAATTTTATCATCAATTGCTACTCTAAATTAAACCACAAACAGATGCTAATGGGGACTTAAACTGTTGCAGGTCTGAGAGCAGGCTTGAAGTAGCTACTTGCAGATCAGAAATAAGCTAATAAATAAGCTAAATAGTGGAATCCAAGATCAAATCCTAAAATCTAGTACTATAAGCTATGTGTAAACCAAATTTCATGAACTGTAGTTAAGAGAATAAACTTATACAAAGATCAAAAGTAGCAGAGATGGGCATAATTTTGTGTTGCAGCAGACAAGGATATTGGGACCTCAGATCATGTAACACTTAATGCCATAAAATGAACTCAGATTCCAGACTTAGAAAAGAACTTTGAAGATGCCAAAATGTGTCAAAATAAGCTAAGCTTATTAAGAGCTAATAAGGGCAGTTATGCTTCTACTTTTGAACTCAAAGAACTCAAAACCTCAAATAACCTAAGATCAGCTTAACATCAAAAAATTACAGCATCTAACCTTATAAAAGCTTAATCAAAACTCATCTTAAAGCAAATGAACAGTGGTATAGCTGGAAACCTCCCAGAAATGTCTTAAGCCAAACACTAGTTTGCTAGGCTGTTTATATGGTTTAAAGTATCTAAGGGCAAAACTGAGAACAAACTAACACTAACTACACTAACTAACATCAACTATCATATTGAAGACAACATAAGCAACAAAAAGAAGAAAAAAAGCAGAAATTAAGCAGTAAATAAGCTGAATAAGCAGTAAGCTAAAACAATATTTTTGGATTTTTTTTAAGATTTAAAACTAAAACTGAAATCACATTAATATTAAAACTAAATTCAAATTACATTACTAAAAATAAAGAAATTACAATACCTAATATTTTTTAGCTAAAATAAACCTAAGTTACAACTGCTGCTACTATCCTCTATTTATACTAAAAAAATATAAGAACTAGGGTTTTCTTTGTGCTTCTTCTCTGAGAGTGTTCCCTATCGTGCTCTTTGTGCTTCTTCTGTGTCCCTTGGATTATAACTTGGTGCCCACTTCTTTGAATTACAGCCGTTGATGGGATTGGTGTCCACGGATTGCTGAGGTGGATGGGGGGGGGGGGACCAAAGACACACCCATGTGATAGTCTTGGCTGGCAGTGGTGAAGAAAGGGATGGATTGGGTTATTAGGGCTTAGGGTTTAATTGGAAGGGATAAACAGTACTCAATTGGGGATTTGACTAAGTTTTGGGGTTTGACCACGGTTTTGTTTAACTACGGATTTTGGGTTTGGGCTTTTGGTTTTGTTGGGTTTTGTTTAAATTAGGTAGTGGGTTGGATTTTAAGGGTGGGATGGTATTGTTTTTGGATCCGGTTGATGTATTGGTTAGGATAAAAGTGATTTTAGTTTAGGGACCAACTTTGTAAATAGGTAAACCTCAAGGACCAAATCTGCTATTTCTCCAAAGTAAATCAAGGGACCAATTTGTGAAGTGAAAATAATCCAAGGGCACTTTGGGATTTTTGAGCAATATCTCGAACCAAACTCGTGAATTTCTTCCCAGGTCCCGGCTTTTTAATCTTCTTCACAAATCCCGTGCTCGGTTTGTCTTTTTATCTCGATATTTGTCCATTTTTATAATATCCATCCCTGCACAATCATAAACACAAAAACACGAGATATTTGGCATAATTGGTTAGTTTTTGGTCTATTTGGGTCCGGTTTTGGTCAAATAAAGGTATGTGTTTAAGCACATACCAAAATTCCCCCAGACTAAGATATTGACGTGTCCTCACGCAATGTTATATAAACACGTTTTTGAAACCAAAAATTTCCAATCTCTTTTTACTAACTTTGAGAAGTAGCAAAATTTTCAAAAGAGATTAAGAAATCTTAAGTTCTAAAAACTCCCCGATTTTCCTTTTTATTATATTTTTGTATTTTACTCATTTTCATGTGACGGCTTTGTTGACAATCATTATCTCACGATAACTTTTAGGGTCAACGAGTAGGAAACACGACTCATAAAGAAGTGACCATACGGATAAAATTCGTCGTTCCTGATTTTTCACGAGTCCCCAAACTAAGCTTAAAAACGAAATCATTGTCTATTTACAAGTTAGATGCCAACACTACCCATGAAAGTTACTTGTGTAATTACCTCTTGCTCCCATTTTTCCTAATTTCCTCTATTTATTTTATTTTTGGTGAGAAATGAATTGCTTCATATTCTCGTTTCGATAATTTCTAATCCAATAAAGATACTAAATTAAGACGTTAAGTAGTTTTCAATCTTCTCTCGAGAACCGTTGCTTTGAAAATGAGGTCCACATCAAGGTTTTTATTTATATTTTTGACTTTTGCATTTTTTTTTTCTATTTTTCATTTTTCTTTTTTTTTTTTTTTTTTTTTTGAACTAACAACTTTTCACTTGCGTACCCTAAACGACGGACCTTCACGGTTTAATTCCAAGACCTTACACTTTCCGGCATAAAGGATCCAAGGGCCGTTACAACGGAGTATTCCAAGACTCTAGACATTCCTGAAATGAGGATCCAAGGTGGTTAGACCAAGACCTCACACATTCCTGAACTAGAGGTCCAAGGGCCGGTGCAAGAGGGTAGCCAAGACCTAAACGCCTTCCGGAAATAAGGATCCAAGGCCCGATCTCGAATCCGTAGCTTAGAGCACTTAACTTATTATTATTAAACTTATTTATTAAGGAACCTTGATGTGTACCCAATTTTCAAAACAAGGATTCTTTTAAGAAGACCAAGAACTAATCATCGGCAAAACCTAACATCTTTAATTATTCTTACAGATATATATATAGTGAAACAATTTTGTGGGAGCAAAAGGCCACAAGTAACTTTGATGAGCTCTAAAGAGAACCGACTACTCAACGTTTAGCAATCTAACTTCTAAATAAACTCTATCATTTCTCGTTCTTCGCAAATTTAAAATCTTAAATAATAAGATCCGTGAATGCTTAGCCTTATAATCAAGCCATGCATATATAAAGTCGATACGGGAACTTGCAAACTCTTAAAAAGAATTCGCATTTTATAGCTCCTTGTGTAAAAGACTAGCACGAGCTTATAGATTATAAAATGGTTAAGGGGAAAAGCTAGGGCTCAACATGACCGGTCAAGTCAGAATTTTATTCCTACTCTCACCAGCGGAAAGTCAACAAAATTGTCAAAATTTATTATATTTTTGCAAAATTTTTTAAATTTTCTCATTTTTTTTGGATTTTTTTCAATTTTGGAGGAAAAACGGGGTTGCATGAGTAAACGGCAAAAATGCAAGGAAAAAATCAAATCGAAAGATTACCCCCCCCCCCCCAAGACTAAAACGACACATTGTCCTCAATGTCTTAAAGGTAAGGGTTCTCCTACATAAATCTAAGGTCGTTTATTAATTATGCCAAAGATAAACGTAAACAATTTGATTAAGGATATCGGATGAGCAACGAATGATGAAACTCGAGTGGAGAGAAGCAAACCACGAGCACGAGAGTCTTCAATCATCGGGCAATCCTGGACACATCACAGAAAACCATGAAACACGACAAATGGGAGAGGTAGCCCTCCTCACGTCACTTTTTAGAAAGAAAATAGAAAGGAAATAGAAGGATAAGCATGGGGTGCCTCCCACGAAGCGCTTGTTTAGTATCGAGTCGGAAAGCTTAGACTCGCCCCAAATTTAATTGTTCTTGGGGGAGCATGTGGAAAAGATATTCTCAATCAGACTTTCGTTCAAGAGGTTTGGATAAACATTGAAACAAGCGAAAGTTCCACTCCGATGAGAAACCCACGGTATGAAGAAAGAAGAACCAGAAATGGTGATACCGGGGTCAAAGATGGTATCCTCACTCCCGAAGGAGTGAAGGATGGGAGAAGCCACAGTATATGTGATGAAGAGCATAAAGATTTGGATAATGATTATAAAATACTCTTCATCATCAGCAGAAGTTTTGTCATCAAAAGTCTCAGGCGGGAGGGTCGGGATGAAATCTTCATGAGAAGGTACACCTCCCCCCGGACTAGTATCTTCCTCCAGATCAAAATAGAATTTATCATATTCTGGAGGAGATATCAAAAGAGAGAGTTCATCGGAGAACTCCTCGTGATAGAGATCATTCAATTCGAAGAGAAATGAATCATATTCGGGAGGAGAGATATGAGCATGAGAAGTGGTACTGCCACTACTCGTCTCCTCCGAATGATCAATATCAAAGTAGAAGGCTTCAAAAGCCGGGATAGAGAAATCAGAATGAGAAGTGGGATTGCCACTACTCTCAGCATCAAATATGAAACTCTCATATTCGGGAAAAGCATCCTTGAGCTCGAGCTCCAAAGTATCTAACGGCTTTTCCTTAACATCTTCCGGGGGAAAGGAAAATGGTTCATCAACTTTCATTTTTAATAACGAGACATCTTCCCCCGGATAACCATCGGGCTCAACAATTTCCAGTGAAATTGGAGCATCCTCAAAGAACACCTCGATCTCTTCCCTCGAGATAATACTTCCCTCAATCGGAGGAGAAGGATGGGAAGAGTCGGAAACGTTTGGTTCAGAAAATCTCAATTCGATAAATCGATTCTGGAGGTGGGACAAGTGGTGTTCTCTTAGTGCTAGCAATTTCCTCCACTTCCGTTGTGACCTCCGAATCTGGTTCATCGTCATCAAGAATACTCTTTACATCCGCGGAATAACTCGCAAACCATTTGCTTGAACCGGGAGTAATTTTCATAGCCTTGAGCTCAGCACGTGATGAAGCGAAAAGTGTACCGCTTTTAAGGGGTCATTTAAGCCCTAAATCGTATTTATTTGATCAAATATTGCCCTAAATCGTTCCTTTTGTCATTTTAGGTACTTTGGAGAAGAAATCTGGAAAAGGAAGCATTTTGGACGTTTTTGGAGCATAAAAGTGAAGAAAACAACAAAGTCTCCAAAAACTGCTGGAAAAGTACACGTGACGGCGTCAAGGATTGCTCCTGACGGCGTCACGGCTTGGCAAAAGAGGTGGATATGACAAAATACACGTGACGCGCCAGAGAGTTTTACAATGAAAATCTGACGGCGTCACCCTTTAAGGTGATCAAGGTCGTCACGGTTTAAGTTAAAGAGAGACGGCGTCAAGCATAATTCTGACGGCGTCAACCCTTGACGCGCCAGAGGGGATTTTGGAGGATTAAAGAGGGACGGCGTCAGGAAGACCATCCGGGAACCCTATCCGCGGCGAGGTGACGGCGTCACCTCCTACAACGTGACGCCGTCAGCCCCTAAACTCTATATATAGTTTTGCAATTTTTAGTCATTTGTGTGCAACTTTGTGAGGAGAAACCCTAAGACGAATTTTCTGCCATTTTTAAGGGTTTTATACCCTTGGATCTCCCATGTTTAATTGAAGATAAGTAATCACTTAATCAATCAATATGTCTATGTGTTGTTTGATTATATCTTGTTCTTGTCTTTTAATTAACATGCTAGGCTAGATTTATCTTGTGTTTGCTTAGATCTAATGAAACCTAACTATTGATTATTGGTTGTTGGTGTGTTATTAATTGTATTGGATAATTGTTTATCGATGTTAGGCTTAAGAAAACTGGCTAACTTCCTATACGGTAACTTGCTTGAACGTCTTAAGAAACATGAACCAATGCGTACTAAGGTTATTATGGTTGTATTTAATGCATGAGCGAATTCTAGTGATCCCATGTTAGGAGCTTCTTAGCCGGCTCGACATAGGAGTGAAGTAGGAGCTTATAGAGTTGGGGAAGTACGTACGCCACCCCACGATTGGTATTAAGGAATACACCCGTCATCCACGCAATTAATACACACTAATCAACCGGTAAAAGATAGTTAGGGAGTAAGGAAATCTAAGTAAACACATTTCTCTCCATATAAGTTTCACAACCTTTTCATTTTCAGTTATTTTATTTTATTTGCAATTATAGTTATTTGGGTTAGTTGACTAGCAACTAATTCCGCCCACTCCTTCAAACCCGAGATTTTACTTGCTTTCATAAAAATATAAAAATACAAAAAGAATCTTCCCTCACCTTTAGACCTATTAGAGTAGTTTTTCAATCCTAACGACACTATTCCCCTAGAGAACGATCAATCCCCCGGTACTTGCCACTTCACTATACTACATCGGTCAGGTACACTGCCTGGTGGGGATTGCAAGCCTCTTGAGATCCCTCGAGAGGTAAAACCTGTTGTAAGGTCGCAAAACCACGCATCAAGTTTTTGGCGCCGCTGCCGGGGAATAGTTATTGTTTAGGTTGAATTTTTATTTTATTAGGTCTACTTACTAGATTCCTTTCTAGTGAGATTTTTATTTTTATTTTTCTAGGTTTTCTTTAGTCTATCTTTTTTCTTCGTTTCTTTGTTCGTAACCATTACCATCCGACATCATGGAAGGTGGTAATATCCTCGATCCCAACAACCCACCACCACAACAACACCCACCTCCTAGAGCCCGTACCTTAGGAGACTACTCCCGTCCTAGCCACCATGGCTATCGAAACACCATTGAGCTCACTCAAGGAGCCAATGTCACTCCCTTGCGATCCGACACCATCCGGTTGGTGCAAAGCGGATGCGCATTCCATGGACTTTGTTCCGAAGATCCTAATCAACATCTCAAGGACTTTCTCAAAATCGTTGATTCCATAGACCTTGATGTTGCCACTCGAGAGACGACCCAACTGCGTCTCTTTCAATTCTCTTTGCGGGACCAAGCTAGTCAATAGCTAGAGCGTCTATCCGCAGGATCCATCACCTCTTGGGATGATCTCACCACTCGTTTCCTTGCTCATTTTTTCCCACCAGGAAGAACTACCAAGTTAAGGAAGGATATCTTGATGTTCGAACAACGTCGAGGCGAAACCCTATATGGGGCATGGATTCGATTCAAGGACTTACTCCAAAAAGTCCCTCATCATGGCATAAATCTCTGGCTTCAAATTCAAATCTTCTATGACCATGTTGATTACCACACCAAGCGTGCCATCGATCGAGCCACCGGAGGCAGATTGCGTGACAGAAGCGCCGAGGAATCATGGGAAATCATTGATGAGCTTGCATCCGACGATGATGAATTGTGGCAAGTTTCCCACGACGTACGCTCGGCGGTCAAGACATATTCATCGCCCGATAAAGCCAATCAAATCACCGAGGAAAGCGTTAGTGAACTTGAGAAGAGGGTTGCATATCTTATGGAAAAGCAAAAGAGACCCTTAAGTCCACAAAAAGCAACAGTTAACTCGGTCTCAAGCATTAAGCAAATACCATTGTCCGAATCACCCCGGAGGGAAAATACTAAACCCTTCCATAATCACGCTCAACCCAACTCACCACCTCAGGAACTTAGTCCAACATTCGAAGCTCGAATGAGAGAATACATGTCAAAACACTCCGAACGGTTGGCAAAATTTGAGGAAGCTATCTACAAACAAAAGGAGGAGATGGAAGAGAAGATGGCTGAGATGATGGGCCTTTTGAAAGAATACACAAAAACAAAAGCTCCTGAAAATGTGTTAGTGCGAAAAGACGTTGAAGTTCCCAACACTAAATGTGTTAATGCCATCTCCGTCGTCCAAGAGGGCTAAAATGATGGAAGAGGGAAGTTGATAACTATGGAAGTTAGCAAAATTGACCTCGTCCCACTTAATAACGGAAACACCAATGCCTACAAATACGATTCCGACAAGGGAAAGGAGGCGCCCTCTGAGGAGCGCCAATTGGTAGAACCGCCAAAGTCACAACAAGTGAGGCATTACTTGAAGCACGAAATAAACAAGGAGACCATAAACGATTGGGTGAGAAACTATCGACGTACTCATCTACCCAACAAAGAGTCCAAGAGGATGGAACCGAATGATGAATCTGACACATTACCCGGAGGGCAATTGT
Source organism: Artemisia tridentata subsp. tridentata (assembly GCA_021014915.2). NCBI lineage: Eukaryota > Viridiplantae > Streptophyta > Magnoliopsida > Asterales > Asteraceae > Artemisia > Artemisia tridentata. The sequence continues at coordinate 4,061,330 of CP139501.1, forward strand.
ATGAGAGCCTCATAAGACAAAAGTTAGTGGAAAAGCAGGAATTCTACGGGGTCTTCGAAATACCATGCAGCATTGGAAAACTCAAGTATCTGGATGCGGTAGCTGACCAAGGTTCCGACGTAAATTTGATGCCTTTATCCGTTTATGTCCAGTTAACCGACGAACTGCCATCCATCACCTGTACTAAACTCTCCTTTGCAAAACATTCTTATGAGTACCCGTTAGGAATTGCAGAAGATGTGTTGGTCAACGTTGCCAGATTCCTGTATCCGGTCGACTTCATGATTATTGAAAGAAATGATATGAATATGCCAATAATCCTTGGGGCACCCTTTCTCATTACCACTAGGGCACAAATCGATTACGAAAATAGTACCATCCAAATGAAGAAGGGGAAGAAAACAATAAACTTCCCAACGATCCCACGACATATACGAGATGTTGCTCTACAAAAGAAGATGGAGGCGAACCCCAATATAATCCGTGGTAATGTTCGAGAGAAAATCCTTGCATGGGAGGCAAGGATTAAGAATTACAATGAAAATGAGATTAGAGAATGTAAGGGTGGAAGTAACGATTACATTGGGGCTAATGAGCAGACCAATAACCCCGTTGAATTTACAAAAGGAGACTCAGTGCTCCTAAGGCATTCAGAAACAAGAGCACCTACCGATGAACCAAGTCCCTGGTGGTACGGACCATTCACAATTAAAAGTCTACACCAAGATGGGGTAGTAAGCTTGACTAGCAAGGGAGGAGGTGAAGTGACTGCGAATGTCGAGCGATTGAGACACCACCACCCTGATAACAAGGATTATATCTATCAGGGATACGTCATTATGAATGATGGAATCACGTAATGTACGTGACTTTGAGTCTAGCTACAAGACTCGTTAAAAAAGAAAAGCGCTTCTTGGGAGGCAACCCAAGCTTTATTTTCTTTGTGTGTTTATTTGTTTGTTTGTTTGATTTTATTTGCTTCCGTATGTAAGTTTAATTTTTATTATTATTGATTCATGTTCAAAACTAAATTGTGAAAATGCTTTATCTTGTTTTTAACTTCGTCTTAACTACATATAAAGGTATTTTGCAAAAGATAAGTGTAAGGGAAATCCAAATCGGTTTATTAGAACAAATGAACATGAATTGTAACAATAATAAATTAACATACATATTAGTAATTGTTTGAGTCAAATGCTTGTATCGAGTCATAATGATGTTTTGCAGGAATTCCAGGAAGTAAGGTATAGGTTTTTCCAGAAATTTTCTGGAAACTTAACATGAGAATTCTGTCAGATCATTTCTGACGGCGTCAGGCCTTACAACCTGAAGGCGTCAGGTTTTAATTTTCTGAAATTTTTGAAAGTTTTGTTTTTCCACCGGAATCATAAAAAGTTTTTATTAAATCTCTAACTTATAAACTCCAGGAATCTGCAAAATAATCATTCCACAAGCATTATATCCTTATATAGATTTATCCCGCCGATGTTATGCAAGTTTTCGTGTTTGTTTTCTCAGGTTTAACAGGTTATTTTGGACAAGGAGATGTATGTGGAATCTAGCTTTTGGCGATGCATTAGTCTTGGAGCTACAACATTACCTTGGAAGAAGATCTAACCATGTTACCTCTTTATCCACCGAGCGAATCAGGGGAGTATTTGATTTCATTCTTTTACCTTATTTACTTTTACATCTTGTTATTTGAACATTGGGGACAATGTTCATCTTAAGTGTAAGGGGGGGTAAAGTACGATACTTTAGAGAATGCTATTACGCTTGATTTTTGTTTGTTTAATGGTAGATGTGTAATAAAACTGAGAGAAATACCTGTTAGGGCAATTTTAGTGCCAAATTTAAAAAAATTTACAACATATAGGAGTGAAACTTTGATCTTAATGAGCGTCTCACGGATAGGAGTTATATGACTAGCACAAAAACCGTACCACTAAAAAAATTTTCCACCCCCCAAATATGTGAGGTTCGCCCCTAGAATTGGTAGGAAAAGCATTTATGCTATGATGTGTGTACCGGTAGCACTTAGATTCTAGAACTTGCGTTAGGACCATTCCGAGGCCACAAGTGAGACTACATTCGTGTAGTTAGATTTACTACATGATAAGAGGCATTAGGATTAACCCATTGTTTTACACATGTGTTTTTGTTATAATTACATTGGCTACATTGGTCAAGTAATTCTCCCGCACCCTTTGCGTTGTACCCATTTTTGGTACACGATACCCCTAGTACACCCCTCAGAGCCTATCTTTTCGTTTCGACCTTTAAGCATTTTACTTAAAGGAAGAATTTGTTTACACCCCACTTAAATGTACACCCAAATCGCCTTAGCCTACCTTGTATGCACTCATCTTTAGTGCATTATTGTGACAACATTTGTTTAAACCCCAAGTTAATTATCTAATTGATTACATGGTTGCTAAGTCGAGTCATATCCTTGTACATATTGTTTTGGGACGATTGGGACTCATGGGTAAAGTACTAGTGTAATGGAGTAATGGGGAAGAACAACATTATTACCCCCATATGTGCTAAATATTTTAAAAGTACTCCAAGTGTTTCGATTATCTTAATTCGAGTCGATAGAATAGTAATTGTAAAGTTATGTAAAAGTTCAAGTGTAAGGGGAGAGCCGAGGCCCCTATGATGTATTATTTTGGATGGTAGGGCAAGAGTGTATGAAAAAAAAAAGAAAAAAAAATACAAAAAATACAAAAAAAATGTGAAAAAGAAAAGTAGAAAAAACATACGGACTACCATCCCGTTTCATTTTATGTTTATTTTATGTTTTTGTTATTTTGTTTTTAGCTTAAGTCGAGTCTAGTCTTGGCTTAGCAACGCCATATTGTACATGTAATTAATCAAGATCTTTAACTCGCCACCAGTAAAATATCCCTTATCCAACAAATCCGTGTTTATCATATCCCTACACCTAACGTTATAACCCATTTAAAAGCCCTCTTTGATAGTTTATCTTAGGTGCTTACGCCTAGTGGAGGAGGTTTTTGATCCTTTCCCAATCCTATGGTAATCTATTTGCTATGACAGGTAGTGAGAGATATTATCCGTTTTCATTTATGAGATATACTTTTATGACACCTGAGAGATGTGAGTATCTAAACACTACTTGTGAGGTGCTAGTGTGTAATCTCCGTGCTTATTATGATTAAAGTGGAACGACTATTTGTTGTAATTACTTTTACATTAGCATTAAATGACCCCTAACTTGTATTTTGATTAGAATAAAAGCGCATTTGCTTGAGGACAAGCAAATCTCAAGTGTAAGGGTATTTGATGAAGCAAAAAGTGTACCGCTTTTAAGGGGTCATTTAAGCCCTAAATCGTATTTATTTGATCAAATATTGCCCTAAATCGTTCCTTTTGTCATTTTAGGTACTTTGGAGAAGAAATCTGGAAAAGGAAGCATTTTGGACGTTTTTGGAGCATAAAAGTGAAGAAAACGACAAAGTCTCCAAAAGCTGCTGGAAAAGTACACGTGACGGCGTAAGGATTGCTCCTGACGGCGTCACGGCTTTGCAAAAGAGGTGGATATGACAAAATACACGTGACGCGCCAGAGAGTTTTACAATGAAAATCTGACGGCGTCACCCTTTAAGGTGATCAAGGTCGTCACGGTTTAAGTTAAAGAGAGACGGCGTCAAGCATAATTCTGACGGCGTCAACCCTTGACGCGCCAGAGGGGATTTTGGAGGATTAAAGAGGGACGGCGTCAGGAAGACCATCCGGGAACCCTAGCCGCGGCGAGGTGACGGCGTCACCTCCTACAACGTGACGCCGTCAGCCCCTAAACTCTATATATAGTTTTGCAATTTTTAGTCATTTGTGTGCAACTTTGTGAGGAGAAACCCTAAGACGAATTTTCTGCCATTTTTAAGGGTTTTATACCCTTGGATCTCCCATGTTTAATTGAAGATAAGTAATCACTTAATCAATCAATATGTCTATGTGTTGTTTGATTATATCTTGTTCTTGTCTTTTAATTAACATGCTAGGCTAGATTTATCTTGTGTTTGCTTAGATCTAATGAAACCTAACTATTGATTATTGGTTGTTGGTGTGTTATTAATTGTATTGGATGATTGTTTATCGATGTTAGGCTTAAGAAAACTGGCTAACTTCCTATACGGTAACTTGCTTGAACGTCTTAAGAAACATGAACCAATGCGTACTAAGGTTATTATGGTTGTATTTAATGCATGAGCGAATTCTAGTGATCCCATGTTAGGAGCTTCTTATCCGGCTCGACATAGGAGTGAAGTAGGAGCTTATAGAGTTGGGGAAGTACGTACGCCACCCCACGATTGGTATTAAGGAATACACCCGTCATCCAAGCAATTAATACACACTAATCAACCGGTAAAAGATAGTTAGGGAGTAAGGAAATCTAAGTAAACACATTTCTCTCCATATAAGTTTCACAACCTTTTCATTTTCAGTTATTTTATTTTATTTGCAATTATAGTTATTTGGGTTAGTTGACTAGCAACTAATTCCGCCCACTCCTTCAAACCCGAGATTTTACTTGCTTTCATAAAAATATAAAAATACAAAAAGAATCCTCCCTCACCTTTAGACCTATTAGAGTAGTTTTTCAATCCTAACGACACTATTCCCCTAGAGAACGATCAATCCCCCAGTACTTTCCACTTCACTATACTACATCGGTCAGGTACACTGCCTGGTGGGGATTGCAAGCCTCTTGAGATCCCTCGAGAGGTAAAACCTGTTGTAAGGTCGCAAAACCACGCATCAGCACGTTTTTCAGAAAGACTCTTAACCGCAAATCTGGAAAGAATCGAATCACTTCTTTTGGAAGTAATTACGGGATTAGATTTTTGATTAACCGTAGCAACATTTCATTTGTCGGTTAGAGGTTTAGAGTTTTGATTTATGTTAAACGTTACTTTCTCATTATCAACTCTTAAGGTTATTTCTTCTCCATACACATCAATCAAAGCCCGCCCGGTCCTCAAAAATGATCTTCCGAGAATTAGAGGAACCCGGGGGGTCAGCATCAAAATCAACCACCACAAAATCGGCGGGAAAATGGAACTTCCCCACCTTGACAAAGACATCCTCGGCTACACCTTTAGGAAGGGTTATGGAACGATCCGCAAGCTCGAGGGTCATGCAAGTGGGGGTGAGGTCGGGAAGAGAAAGTTTTTTCCAGACTGACAACGGCATTAGGTTGATGCTTGCACCGAGATCGGCCAAGGCGCAGCATTCAACCATCCCCGAAATTCACAAGGAATGAGAAATTTTCCGGGATCTCCAAGCTTTTCCGGAAGCTTTTTAAGAATTGCCGCTGAGCAGTTTTCATTAAGAGGAGTTTTTGCCAATTCAAATAACTTTTCTTTGTTGGTCAATAAACCCTTGATCGTGGAAGCAAACTTAGGCATGAGGAGTAAAGCATCCGCAAAGCTTATATCAAAATGCAAATCTTGGAGGATTTGGTAGAATTTTTCCATTTGATTTGAAGCTTTATCGCGGAGCTTTTGATCATTCATTCTCGATGGATAAGGAAGTTTTTCTTTTATGGGAGCTTCATCGGGCTCAAGCACATCCTTTGGCTTAGATGGTTGGACAACCGGAGGTTGGACGTTTTCGGTCCTTCCATTATCAGTAGGAAGTTCCGTGTCCTTTGTCGCCTCGGTCTCACGGGCAACTACCTTGGGAGGAAGAGAAGAATCGGTAGTTGGAGCCGTGGGTCCATCATATGATACACCACTCCTTGTAGTGATCGCCTTAACATCGCCCCTCGGGTTAGCGATCGTATTGCTTGGAAGAGTTCCAGAGCCCGAGGGTCGATCATTTAAAGATTTTTTCATCTCAGTCATTTCCTTAATCAAAAACCTAGTTGTTTCTTCTTGGTTTTTGTTAAATTTTTGTTGTTGTTGACTTTGAAGGAGTAGCTGTTTCAATATCTCATCCGAGGGCGATTGGTTTTGCAAAAATCCTTGATTTTGATTATTGTTGAGATTTGCCCCTCGGGTGTTTTGATTAAAACCCTGGTTGTTGTTTTGAAAATTTCCCTGATTAAAATTTCCTGGGTTTTGATTTTGAAAATTTCCCTGATTTTGAAAATTTTGCCCTTGATTAAAATTCCCCTGATTAGCCCGATTTTGATTTTGATTGACTTGATAAGTACGGTTTTGCACATTCTGATTCTGATTTGGTGGGAAACCGGGTGGTCCGAGGAAGTTGTTAGAACGGTAGCTGAGCAAATTACGGTCACCTTGGGGTTGGTAACCGTTACCTCCCTGATTAAAGGTTCCCGTTGCAGCGTAAACGTTTTCTTGAGTGTAACCACCGGCGGCTGGGCACTCGAAATAAGGATGAGGACCACCACATGACTCACAACTTTGATTTACAACATTTACTTGATTGTTGTTGTTTTGATTCATAGTCTGATGAATTCTCAAGATAGCCGTTGACATATCATTCATTTGTTTAGAAAGAGCGGCTATCTCGGAGGTAGAAGAATCAGTGCTAGATCTTGTTGACTCATTCCTCTCGGCAGAGGAATCCCAAAAATTATGGTGGGTGGTCATGTTTTCAATAAGATCATAGCACTCTTCGGGTCGACGTTTCATAAACGTACCACCGGCAGCAGCATTAATCGTATCACGGTGTCGTAATGTCAAACCGTTATAGAAGGTATCTATAATAGTGACCAATAACATATTGTGGTTCGGACACCGATCAATCGATAACTTGTAGCGTTCCCATGCCTCAAATAAGGATTCATCGGGAAGTTGACGGAAATTGCTAATCTCATTCCTTAATTTCGTCACCATCGACGGTGGGAAATATTTCGCCAAGAACTTCGTAACCATTTCTTCGAAAGTATGAATGGAGTTCTTGGGAAGACGATCAAACCAAGCGGTGGCATGATGCGTCAAGGAATATGGAAAGAGGTATAGACGAAGGGCGTCATCGGTGACCCCGTTGTGTTTCATACTTTGGGTGACGGTGATAAATTTGTCAAGATGCTTGTTTGCATCGTCACCCGGCAAACCGTGAAATTGGCAAGAATTTTGGACTTGTTGGATCATATGATGCTTAAGTCCAAAATTTGCGGCTTGTATATTGACGGGGGCAATCGGGCCACCACGTCCGTGCATTGTGGGCTGGCACAACTCCTCCATCGTTCGGAGATCGGGAGCTGGCATTGGGTTAGGATTTTCATCATCCATCGGCGGATGTTGATTGTTGTTGTTTACTTCCTCAACGTTTGGGAAATCAACACGGTGATTGTGACGGATAATTCTCTCGGGATTTGAGAGCGGTGAAAGAAGAGGTTGAGAAGAGGAAGAACGGGTGTGCATACACCAAAAACAAACAAAGGTTTAAAAAGAAAACCAAATTTGAAAATGAAAATATTTTTGGGTTTTTATAAGGAAAAATTAAAATTAACTTCTTTTTGGTGATCGTTGATCAACCGTACTCGTTTCTTTCTAAACTACGCGCAGCGTGGCGTAAGAGAAGAATGGATCTCTTTTCGGCTTGCAATTTAATGTCAAAGCCTAACTAGAACCCCGTAATTAGGTTGTAGCAAAGAAATAATCCGAGTAACGTTTAACTTCACGATCTCTTTTGTTGTTTATTTAGGAATGGTTTACAACACTTTTCAGAAAAAGTGAGGTTATATTATTTTTGTATTTTTGAAAACACTTTAGGAAAAGTGTTTTATATTTATTTTCTTTTTGTATTTATTTTTTTTTCTTTTTATAAAAGCAAATAACTTCCGAGGGAAGGATCTTCAAAACACGAATCGAGAAACAAATTCACGAATTCACTTCAACCCTCCCCGGCAGCGGCGCCAAAAATTGATTTGTTGTAATTTAGTTCCAAAAGGAATTGCAAAGGAAATATGCTAAACCCGAGTCGTTTTCCCGTGAAGGTGTGAACGGAATTTCGTGTTTTCGGAACGTGAAACGTGAAGTGAATAGTGAAAGAGTGAGATATTTTGGTTTTTACACTACGGATGTGAAATAACTAAATGAAAACAAATTATCAAGCTAAGGGTACGAGTAATCGAAATCTAAAACGAAAATTTAAATTAAAAACGTACGTTTACGAATTTTTAAAACGTATTTAAAAAGTAAAATTCTAAATTATAAGTCCTAAAAATGCAAAATACTTTTTCTTAAACTCTAAATATTAAAAGAAAATTTTGTGAAAAAGAAAAAATATTTTTTTTGACTTTTTAATTATTTTTAATGAATTAAAAACTAATTTATACTAATTAAATGATTTAAAAATATTAAAACAACTTGGAAAATTCTGAAAATTTTTGGGTAATTTTAATTTTTAATAAGCAATATAGGAAAAATAAAATCAGCACTCAGTTCAGCTTAAATAAGCTGAACAGTCAAAATAAGCACTTGAAAATAAGCTAAAAATAAGCAAACAAAAGCCAAAAATTATCAAAAGCTAAGGAAAGGTTTATCTATCTACTGGAAACTTAAATCAAGTGGAAGAGATCAAATAAGCAAAAGAAATAAGCCTTAAATAAGCTGAACAGACTAAAACAATAACAGGATCAAAATGATGAACAGCCTGATTTGCAGCTACTTTATAAGCCAAGAAAAAGCTAATTATGGAAATCCAAAAGCAGAAACTTAAAGTTCATATGACAGACTACTAGTATTCCAATTATGCCCAAATTTTATCATCAATTGCTACTCTAAATTAAACCACAAACAGATGCTAATGGGGACTTAAACTGTTGCAGGTCTGAGAGCAGGCTTGAAGTGGCTACTTGTAGATCAGAAATAAGCTAATAAATAAGCTAAATAGTGGAATCCAAGATCAAATCCTAAAATCTAGTACTATAAGCTATGTGTAAACCAAATTTCATGCACTGTAGTTAAGAGAATAAACTTATACAAAGATCAAAAGTAGCAGAGATGGGCATAATTTTGTGTTGCAGCAGACAAGGATATTGGGACCTCAGATCATGTAACACTTAATGCCATAAAATGAACTCAGATTCCAGACTTAGAAAAGAACTTTGAAGATGCCAAAATGTGTCAAAATAAGCTAAGCTTATTAAGAGCTAATAAGGGCAGTTATGCTTCTACTTTTGAACTCAAAGAACTCAAAACCTCAAATAACCTAAGATCAGCTTAACATCAAACAATTACAGCATCTAACCTTATAAAAGCTTAATCAAAACTCATCTTAAAGCAAATGAACAGTGGTATAGCTGGAAACCTCCCAGAAATGTCTTAAGCCAAACACTAGTTTGCTAGGCTGTTTATATGGTTTAAAGTATCTAAGGGCAAAACTGAGAACAAACTAACACTAACTACACTAACTAACATCAACTATCATATTGAAGACAACATAAGCAACAAAAAGAAGAAAAAAAGCAGAAATTAAGCAGTAAATAAGCTGAATAAGCAGTAAGCTTAAACAATATTTGTTAGGAATATAAATATTCATATGAAGGCTCGGTCACCCCGAGCATCTAATTAGCATTTATATAGCTCGTAGGCTTATATATATTAGTTTAGTAGTATTAGTAATATTAGTATTATCTTAGTCGTATTTATATTTGTGGAGTGGGTCGGGGCTTTCCCCACTGTCAGCTCACTCCACAGCCCACTAGGGGCACCAATATGTAGTAGTATATAAGCCCCTTCCCACACTTGGGAAGGGTTGGAACTCTACACACATTGAATCTAATATTCAGTTTTTCTCTCAACAAGAGTCTCCCTCTCTCTCTCTAACATCTCACTAACTCACCATGGGATTCTTGATCTTTCATGAATCAAGACCACCCGAATAGATCCACACAATCAAGATGGGTATTTCCTACAATTGGTATCAAGAGCCATGGTTTCATCTTGGTCAGATCTGTGGTCAATGGTTTGATTCGGTTTTGATTGTGTGTCGATCTAATTTTTTTTGTTTTGTTTTGTTCAAATCAACTGGTCTCTTATTAATATGCTGCTCGTACCACAAATCTTAACGCATGCTGTTGGGCCTTAATTGTTTACCAATCTTAACACATCCTTTATGTGGGCCTTAGTTTTTTAGAGCAGTTGATTTAATTCCTTTGTATGTTCGAACTTGTTTTTCAACACATCAAATGTTTGGGCCTTGATTGTTTTTATCTTCATTCGGCTTCATGATTCTATCAAGTTGATGGCATGTTTTTAAGATGATAATGATAGTAAGTTTATGTATTTGTGCCTTGAATGGTCACGGTTTGCTTGTTGTGGTTGATTAAGGATGTGGTGAAAATTGTGGTCCTCATATCTGTGTTGAATAGAGTGTAAAAAGGGGTGTTCTTGTTTGTTCATTGTAACATTTTAGTGGGTTTGTGGACTGAATGTTTAGCAGTAAAAAACTGGGTTCATCCTTGTTTTTATGGCTTTGTTGTGGATTAAACTTGAAATTGTTCTTGGCTACTGCTTGTGTCAAAGGGTGATTCTTGAATGCGGTTTGTTATGAAAGAGAAAAACACAGATCCGGATTTTAAGGAAAGTACGAAAGTGACAGGTTTGACTGGTCAAAGACGCGGTTTGTCTATTGGCTCACAGACTCGGTTTGTCTGTTTAACCCTGGACTCGGTTTGTCCATTCAGTCACGTACTCGGTTTGTCTGTTTGTCATGAACTCGGTTTGTGTTTCTTGCAAGCATGCGGTTTGTGGGTGTTTGTAGATGCTGTTTGTCTATTTTTCACGAACTCGGTTTGTCATGGACTCGGTTTGTGTATATAAGACGACGCGGTTTGTCTGTGTGGTTGTCTACCATATCATCGAATCGGTTTGTCTGCTACTTGGTCAAATGGTCAAAAGGTTAACGAGATGTCAAACAACAAAAAGAAAGAATCAAGATGAAGCAGATATTGACCAAAACCTTTTACCGGACTCTCATTTGACCTCAGACCACTAATCGAATACCACTTCCTTGGTCCATTAATAGTCAAAATAACAAGATTAGAATTGGAAGAACAGCAGCACAACAAAAATTAACACATTCTTAACTAAACCCATTCTCATTTAAACAACAACCAACAATCCGGTAACTATCCTAAACCCTTAATCCAATCTCTTAGTATCACTGCCTCAACTATGTTCAAACATAACGACCAATCCTATGTTAGACGCAACCATATACTTTGCTATCACTCCCCATGACTCATAAAGACTCGGACTCAAAAAGTGAAAATTATTACCAGATCTCAGTTTATTCTTTCGTGCGTTACATAAAGTAAATCAAGACCAATGGCCAAAGGCCATCAACACGAAAGAATGAATCATCATCAATCTTTATTGAAGCGTTGCTTCTTTTCTATCCGAAACTAAAAGGATAAGAGAAATAACAAGCTTGCTATTCTTCTTTATCCTTGGTTCGTTCAAATGAAACACAAAACAGATATAATCATCACCTACCAGAGACCATCTTTCAGATCTTGTTGCCGTATTGAAGATTTTCTTGATCCAAATTGAACAACAAATAAAGATATAGGCTGGAAATGGTTAAATTTGTGATTGTGAGGTTCGTTTAGACGGGTTTGTAAATCGGATTATGGTGATGACATGAGATTAGATCAGACTTGTGATGAGGAGTTGATAACCTAGTAAGGGACGGATTTTTTTCCCAGATCTAATTTTTTTGGAGATGGGGGCGGAGAGTTTATGAGTGTGGTTTAGGGTTACTAATCTATACTCCGTATTAAAGTAACTTTTAAATACCCGGATTATTAGGGTAATGTATGGGTTGGATTGGGCCCGGATTATGTTCTAACTGCGTGGACTTGGAGTTGTTTTTATCAATGGGCGGTGGACTGTGATCACAAGGACGAATTTGGTTGGGTTTGGTTTGGGCTCATGTTCGGATGGGCTTATCATTTGAATGGTTGATATTGATTAGGCTTATGAGTGGCTCACGATGAATAGTTGTGAAATCATGTTGCTAAACCTATTTAGCTCGGCCAAATTATTGGATGTAAGTATGATAATTCGTGGGATTCTCAACTATTTTAAGTATTTGGCGAAATGAGTGGTATTTTGGTCACATAAAATTTCACAAGGATATCCACGTCACGGTTAGTATTTGGGTTTATGAACGTCAACGCGGTTACAGAGTTGTGGACTTAGCAGTGTTGTCCTAGTGATGCCTACGACTTGAGTGAGCCTGCAATTTGATATTTGCAATTTGAGATACAGTTGATTAATTACAATTTGATTGATTACGAATTGACAAGTTGCTATTTGACTTGATGCGACTCGACTGATTGTGATTCTACCAGTTGCGATGTGACGTTGCGAGTTAACACTTGCGATTCGACTTATTGCGATTTGGTTGATTGCGATTTATCTTGTGGCATCTTGACAAACTGTGACTTGTCCGGTTGCGATTTAATCAAGTTGAGATTTGACTTCTGTGACTTGAATCTCGAATATTAGTATTGCATTTCACTTTAGGATATTCGTGTTGATTTCACGGTTTCTCTTGTAGTTTTTTAGAAAATCCCGCGAAAGATTCGATTTCTCGGTTTAAATCTCAAGAGCTGTAAAATCCCGTGAATTTAATATTGGACAAGTAGGCTAGACTTGGATGTAGACATTATGAAACTTATGGGGTTTGACTGCTTTTTCGGGATAAGTTTGTGCTTCAAGATCAGCAGGAATTGGGAAATTATGGTAACTTGGTTGGTTTGTTAATTCACGGGTTGGTGTACTTAGTGTCACAAACATCTCGGGGTGGATGGATGCACGATGTTTGTTGACCCTTGCTCGAGCGCATTTAAGGTGGTTAGACCTGGATGTTCAAGAAGTGGATATATACAATAAAGGATGGAAGGTTGGGTATATATCACTACCTATATTTAAAGGAGTTACGTTGTTGTGCTCAATATAGGTTCTAAATCACAATTTGCATTTTAAGGTGATTAGACTTGGATGTTCATGAAGTGGATATATACAATTAAGGATGGAAGGTTGGGTATATATCACTACCTATATTTAAAGGAGTTACGTTGTTGTGCTCAATATAGGTTCTAATTCATAATTTAGTGCAAGTTTAAGTCGCGGACTTGTTCTTTATCAAGCTTCATCAAGTGATTGTTGTTTCTCAAGCTTCTAATGGGATTGTTGTTCAAGATCTTCTCAAGAGGTAGTCAGGCTTAAAGACAAGAGGTGATTTGTTTGGAGACATGTTTTAACCTTTTTACTCGCTTTAAAGTCATATGCATTTCATCAAGCGGTTTTGGCATATTACGAGCTTCAATGAATTGTTAATCTACTAAACCATTGATGATGAGGAAAGCAAGGGGTTACTACAAGAGAGTCTAAATCACCATCTTAGTTGCAGTAGTTTCATTTGTCTCTTTCCATGTTTTGTGCCTGACAAATTCACAAACATCACGGACTCTCAGCTTTGGCAAAAAGGTCATTTCATGTCCTTTTTGAGGGGGAGAATTATCGCAAGTTTCCTAGAAGTTCCGTCTCCAGCGATGTGAATTTTAGCAGTGTCGGTTACAGCGGATCAGATCGTAGCGATTCAGGATTCAGTGGTTCAGTCTGCAGCAGTTTGAAGCTTACTGTTGTGCAGTTAGTTCTTGAATTTATTTCTCAGATAAATTTCAAGAACCGTAAAATCCTGTACACAGTACGACATCTATTTCACATCCAAGTAGCTGGATCAGACAGCTTTGTTTGATAGGACTGACTATGAGTCATGGGCACTTCTAAGAATTTGCGCATGTTTCTTCTCTTTTTGGCTAGTCAACAGTACAAGATGATCACGAAGTTAATCAGGTATTCTTTATTTGTGATTGAAGTCGAATTTCACGAAGGCGTCTACTTATTTTATCTTGAAGTCGGGGTTGGTTGGATGCATGACCTTCAATGATAACTTGCTCGTTAAAATTTTAAGTTGAAGACTTGGGTTATCTAGTTACCAGCAGTCGGGGTAACTATCACTTAAGAGTCATGGGAGTACTCAGTGTCACACGTCAATGACGATGTCGATAATCGCAAGAGGTGTTAATGTCTCATACTTTGGTTGGGTATTGAGCACTTAGAGATTTGCTTGGAGCATTAATTCTCTACACCGTTCTTCCAACATTAGTGCAAGCTTAAGTAACAAATTTGGGGTCTTCTACTTCAGTTTTCAGTATTGGTATATCGGGTCCTCTTCATCGAGTGGTCACTAATCTATGTTCAAGGTTGGTTAGTTGGCCAAAGGTTTTAAAAGTTGTGATGTGATCTGTAATCTTCACAAGATATTCTTTACCCAAACTGATGTTCACCTAAAACCAAATTCAGTCACGCCACATTCAATCTGTTACTGTCTCACGGTTTCTTCTTGGTTTTGTAAATTCCCGAGAAAGAACTTATTTCTCGGTTTAAATCATAGATTTGTAAAATCCCGTGATGTTGGTCTATGCGCTCTTTACCATGATCGGGTTAAAACCATTATCAAAGTTCAGTCGATACATCATAAAGGGCTAGATTTGGGCATTAACCACAAGAAGTGACTACGGCGTTAATTCATTATTATTTATTTGAGGCTGAAGTGAAATTTCATGGGTGCGTGTACTTAGTATCTGAAGATATCGGGGAGGTTGGATGAAGATTCTTCGAGATCCTTGTTCGAGCTTTCAATACAATGACAAGGAATTGGATATCTAGTTATTTTTTCTTTCTCCCTATTACAAAATAACTATCACTTTAAGGAGTCACGTTGTAGTGCTCAGTGTCACACGAAGTTGTGGATATCCAAGAGGTGATGTACGTCTTATACTTGATGGTTGGTTGGTTGAAGAGTATAGAGTACTTAGGGATTCGATGTTGCACGAAGTCTCTACACCGCTCTTTGTCACGCATTAGTACAAGTTTAAGTCACAAGTTCGGGTTATATTACTTCAGTATCAAGTTCATCATATTGGGTTTTCTCCATCAGTGGTCACGACATCAAGCCGACAGAATGATAATGGGGTTGGTAACGAGTTAGATGAGAGAAGAAGTAAAGAGAGAGAAATGACGTTTGAACACAGCAGTTCAAGCCTCGTTCTTCATCAGATGACGTCTGTACAAGTCAGTGCAGGCCTCGTTCTTCATCAGATGACGTCTGTACAAGTCAGTGCAGGCCTCGCTCTTCATCATAATGGCGTCTGCAGATATCACTTCAGGCCCCGTTCATCAAAGAAAAGAAAAGTGTACGCTTGAGTGCACTTTATCTTCAAAAGAAGAGGAATCTTCTTATTTATGGCCATTCTCATCAACAAGATTCATGCTCTTTCCGTGCTTACTCAGTCTTCAAGTGGATCGGCGCACATTGGAGTATATTCTTATTCACTTGTTCAACCAAAAATTGCAGTTGACAGGCATATGCAATTTTTGAGGGGGGAAAAGGGTGAATAAACAACATGTTAGTCTTCAAGAACCGTCAAGTGGAGCTACTTACCGTTGATGGTAATCATATTCACTAGCTCAATCATCAAAAAGTTGCAGTTGGCAGGCATATGCAATTTTTGAGGGGGGGAAAGGGTGAATATGATTCTACATGTTGATTGATGATTGAGAGATGGTCATACGACTCCTGAATACGTCAGTTCAGGAGTCGTGCAAACCATGTTTCTCCAACACTACTTCTTCCGTCTATCAAGGTGTTGAAGAACATGGTCATGGAATGCTAATCTACATCGTCTCACGGGCTGGTACAATCAGTAACAAAGGGTTTCTAGTCAATGCTTCATGTACACTTCATTAGGCTGCATGTACACATCATGATGATGATTCCGATTAATCGTAACCATCATGGGGGAGAGAAATGTGTACACCAAGGACGCACAACAGGTTCACGTGATCGGGCTTAATCATATATTCCGGTGTTGAGAACCGCAGAGATGATCAGTGGTTCAACTTGTTACCTTGGTATTTACGTTTCACTGTTACGTCATGGGCTGATTAATCGTAACCATCAGGGGAGAGAGAATGTGTACATCAAGGACGCACAATAGGTTCACGTGATCAGGGCTTAATATCCAAGGATGGATACATACTATAGATGATCAGTGGTTCAACTTGTTACTTTGGTGTTATACTAAAGACTGAAGAAGGTCGAGTCGTCAGTCTACGCTACATTCTCTGTTGGGAGTTATCTTCTCATGTGTATGCTGCGGGCTGATGGGTTACATGTAAGGTTACTGGAAGGCATTTGGTGAGATAAAGATGATTGGTATTCTGTTCCTCCAAATTGGGCAATCTTGAAGAAGGTCGAGTCTGCAGTCTTCTCTACATTCAAGAATGTTGAGCTCTTTTCTTACAACTTGATATTTAACTTAATCCCATGACAGTTCTTGTTTGATGAGTTGTGGAGTTAAGTTAGGTTCAAGTTGTTCCGTAGTGTAAGGTTAAGTCCAACTTGATGTTAACTTAACCTCATGACAGTTCTTGTTTGATGAGTTATGAGGTTAAGCTAGACTTCAGTTGAGGCTCAACTTAAACTACCGAAAAGTTGCCTAAGGTTTTTGACGGAGTCACTCTAGGACGGGAGTGTTAGAAGATTAAAGACGGCATGCATTTGGTTATCAAAAGACTTCTTCATATTACGGGCGTTCATCCAAAGTCTTCTTCCTATTATGGGTGATCGTCAGAGGTTGTCAGATTGGGGGAGAGCACTAATTAGGGGAGAGTGTTGAGCCAGAATCATTCCCTGATTGAAAGTGCTCACATTGCTCTTCAGCAAGTCAAGTGATGAATGCGGAGAAGATTCATAATGCTGAGGAGTAATGGTTTCTGGTTCGTATCCTTGTATATATATACTTGTTCATATCTTATACCATCTTGTAAATAGTCATAGAGAAAACCTGCTAATTGTATATAGTTAACCGTAAAACCAGAAAAACCATAAAAATCGAAAAATTAGAAAAGACCAAAAATAGTTTCACCTAGGCATGTCTTCTGTTTATCGATAACATTTACGGACTTAGAAATGTCATTCAATAATGGCACGGGTCTTTAAATGAAGCTCGAGCAGAAGTTAAAATGGATTCTTAAAACATGTCTAAATGGCTTGCTATTACTTTAGATAGCAACCCGCGCTTCAAACTGGGGAAAGCACGTCGCCAAAAAGACGGCTGTTCCTCCAACTGGGTGATGTTCACCTGGGCATGGATTACTTCATATCCATGTTTCCTGATTTGATGTACGTTTCAGTGCATCATTTCTAGTAAAAGAAGAGAAATCTTCTTAGTATAACAAATAGTTTTCATTCTATGATTCTTCTGAAAATTATTTGTAAGACACTTGGTGAATATGTGTTGTATGAAATTTGGTTATACTTGGATTATGCATAAAATTTGTCACTCAATCAACGACTACAAAACCTCATGACAGTTCTTGTTTGATGAGTTGTGGGGTTAAGTGTGATTTTAGTTGAGGTTCAACTAGAATACGAGTCATTGATTGAGGGGGAGAGTGAATTCAAATTTTATATCATCAAACGGATTTATTGGTTAAATCATACTTGTTAGAAATGGTTTTGTAGTTAATGGGGAATTAGTTGAAGAGGATCTTGCTTAAATATATCAAATGACCAAGTGTGTTAGTCGCTAGAAAGTTTAGGACATTATGTGCAATTTGCTTATAGTTTCCTAGCTTTATGTATCTAGAAGGTTCATTTGTGTTACTTTGGTATCCTCGTACATTACCCAAAATGCTTTAAGACTCAAAACCTAAAAGAAGTTAGAAATCCAATTGTGTTTGATGTCTTTGAATGCTCCTATGACATTTGTATGAACTAAGTGAATGAGTTTCAAATGTTGTTTGTCTCTGTTGCTTAATTGTTGTTGATATTGTGCATATGTTATCAGGATTCACTTAGGTAGATTGCTATTATGACTAGAATCATGTTCCTAAGATCCTAAGTTGAATATTGAAATGTGTGTGAATTGCCATGTGCATGATTGCTATTTGCTCTTCATGCTAGATAGTGGTTTGACGTAGTTCCTGATTGGGGTTTGATTATAAGATGAACTTGGTATTATAATGTGGCAAGCTGCTGAAGGGTAGCCATTAAGGAATAGGGTATCTGCATGCATATATATCTGTGTTGATATTCTTATGCAGATTCCATGGCCAAAATGAATGTGCCAGTTCCCATTCTAACCATTTGATCAGACGTTCAAACTCTATTGATTGGCTCGAAATTCACCTCAACAACAATGTCGGCAACAACAACAACAACAACACTTTCACCACCATCACCACCATTCATCTATTTTGGTCTCGCTAAGTGGGGATCAACGACATTTGCGAAAGATTTTTTGGTGGTTGGATTGTTGATGTTGACTACTAACTCAGAAAAGCGGATAATTACATCGTCTGCACAAAAAGGTCAATATCAGTTGTGTCATAATAATTAAATGTGCAAAATAAGCAGTGAATCTCCTTCTTAGTTTAAGGGGGAGCATAGTATGTTCTCATCATCAGAATATATTAAATCGGACACATTTTCTCCCACATTTTCTAACTTATTTAAATCAATTGGGATCACAAATCTCAAAAGGTTTGAAATTTTTGATCGGGGGAGAGAATGTGATTTAAATATGAAACCTGATGAAAATGTGATGTTTTGGAAAGTATAATGTACGCTCTCCCATATGTGCTAAACCATTTTATATATCAATGCACATATTGAGGGGGAGCAAAATGTGTTGGATGTGAATGAAAGCTCTCCAGTAAGTGCTAAAATCTTTGGTATACCAATGCACTTATTGAGGGGGAGCAAAGGATTTGGCAGGCATCTCATGTGAGCAAGGCTCAGAAATAACCAATGAATTGACGATAGCTAAAGTCAGTAGTCGAAAGGACATGTCCTGGACGGGTAATAATTTCAAGCCAGTTTATCTGGTGATGTAAGCGTGTCTCGCAAAGGACGTGTCTGAGTAGAATGTACCGATTTCGAGCGATCTTCCTTGAATGTGATCTGGACGGGTAATAATTTCAAGCTAGTTTACTAGTGATGTAAGCGTGTCTCGCGATGATCATGTTCTTGGAAAATCAATCAATTCAAAAGTGTGAGCTTCACCTGACATGTGCAAATTTATAAAACAATCATTTGAGCACATGTTGAGGGGGAGCATTTGAAAAATATAAAACTCTCAAGTGTTTGCAAAAATGTGTTTCAGAATCATGAACACTTTGAGAGATTTTTCAAAGATTTGGTTTATGGCAATCGTGGAAGTACACCAAAGACCGACCATTTTAATTAATGCATGGAGTTATAAGGATGGTTAGGTTAGGCTCAAGTTCCCACGATCCCGCCAGAGCCGGAGGGATCTACCCAGGGACAATCCACTAGTTAGTGTAGAAGTCCTTAGGTATGATTAAAAAGGAGAAAAGTGTGATTAAGGGAAGAGTGCCGACTGAGATGGAGCTAGTACTGGAACAAACCCAACAAGGTACTAGTAATGAAGTCTCGGTAAGCACTGAAGGGGTTGAAGAATGAAAAAGAATTGTAAAGATAAAGGGTGAAAAGAAATAGCCCTCCTTACAACTTAGGCAGAAACCGGGTCAATACATATGCTGTCAGAATCACTTAGTTGATTGCTGGCATTGAAGACAAAGTATCATGGACCCAGTGATACGCTGCACAACCCTCCCTAGCCACTCAAGGTCCCTCAAAGGATTCTTGTTTCACTTGTCACGGAGTTCAATACATTCCTATCGTCTTTCTCACTCCGAGTTAGATGATATTGAAAAGGTGGCAGTCCTCTCCAGCCTCCGCTCACTAAATCAAAACGCACAATTGAGTCTAGAGCCACGAGATGCATAATAAGATCTCATAGGGACACGAATTATTTCTACACTGGGTGTTCAACATTAAGGACACCAGTTGTAAACTTAAGAGTCCTACGCAGATCTTAGCAATCTGCCAGAACATTTATGAGAGAATTTACGAATGTAATTCTCAATGATTGAATGGAAATTCCTGCCAGGGTCAACATCAAGCAGCCCTGAAAGCAGGTCACTTCGGTAATTCCCTGTGGATTACGCTTAGTGGTCACGGCGGTTTCTAACGGTCTACAGTCGTGGAGTGATCTCCAGCGACTCACCTAATCATTGATGTGCTACGGTTCGATCTTAAAAAGCCCTCTGTGGGTTTTCGATTAGGAACGGTCTTGGTAAGGATTAGAGAGAGTTTTCACACTATGCTGTTAACAATCTCGAAGCCCGAACCTGTAAGTACCGGACGTTTTATTGCTAACTGTCGTATGCAGGAACTTCTGGCGATTGTAGCTGATTGCTGTTGCAGCTGTTGGCGGTTGTAGCTGTGGAATGCTGTAGCTGGTTGCAGTTGTAGCTGGTTGCTGAAAAGATGCCAATCCTCTACCACATGTTCACACTACATCATCTTAATCAAAGAAGTCATGATCAACCTAAAGACCTTTAACACAGCTTCTGCAAACTCTGATGCTGAAGATCATGACACCAAATAGTGTGAGCATGTCGGCTCGAAGAATATCACATCACATGGAAACATACTCCTGAAAGATGACTTGGAAACAAATGTTGGATGATAAAGTCGAAGAATACTCAAAGATCATCCAAGACAAAGAAAGGTCATCTAACGTACACTGCTGAATGCACAAAGTTTCAAGACAATGAAGAATCAAAGACTACGAGCTATGACGACAACTTCAGAAGATAAAATGCTAGAATTCAAGTTATTATTTCCGGGGTGACCTCCCTTAGGGGGAGATTGTTAGGAATATAAATATTCATATGAAGGCTCGGTCACCCCGAGCATCTAATTAGCATTTATATAGCTCGTAGGCTTATATATATTAGTTTAGTATTATTAGTAATATTAGTATTAGCTTAGTCGTATTTATATTTGTGGAGTGGGTCGGGGCTTTCCCCACTGTCAGCTCACTCCACAGCCCACTAGGGGCACCAATATGTAGTAGTATATAAACCCCTTCCCACACTTGGGAAGGGTTGGAACTCTTCACACATTGAATCTAATATTCAGTTTTTCTCTCAACAAGAGTCTCCCTCTCTCTCTCTAACATCTCACTAACTCACCATGGGATTCTTGATCTTTCATGAATCAAGACCACCCGAATAGATCCACACAATCAAGAAGGTTATTTCCTACAATATTTTTGGATTTTTTTTAAGATTTAAAACTAAAACTAAAATCACATTAATATTAAAACTAAATTCAAATTACATTACTAAAAATAAAGAAATTACAATACCTAATATTTTTTCGCTAAAATAAACCTAAGTTACAACTGCTGCTACTATCCTCTATTTATACTAAAAAAATATAAGAACTAGGGTTTTCTTTGTGCTTCTTCTCTGAGAGTGTTCCCTATCGTGCTCTTTGTGCTTCTTCTGTGTCCCTTGGATTATAACTTGGTTCCCACTTCTTTGAATTACAGCCGTTGATGGGATTGGTGTCCACGGATTGCTGAGGTGGATGGGGGGGGGGGGGGACCAAAGACACAGCCATGTGATAGTCTTGGCTGGCAGTGGTGAAGAAAGGGATGGATTGGGTTATTAGGGCTTAGGGTTTAATTGGAAGGGATAAACAGTACTCAATTGGGGATTTGACTAAGTTTTGGGGTTTGACCCCGGTTTTGTTTAACTACGGGTTTTGGGTTTGGGCTTTTGGGTTTGTTGGGTTTTGTTTAAATTAGGTAGTGGGTTGGATTTTAAGGGTGGGATGGTATTGTTTTTGGATCCGGTTGATGTATTGGTTAGGATAAAAGGGATTTTAGTTTAGGGACCAACTTTGTAAATAGGTAAACCTCGAGGACCAAATCTGCTATTTCTCCAAAGTAAATCAAGGGACCAATTTGTGAAGTGAAAATAATCCAAGGGCACTTTGGGATTTTTGAGCAATATCTCGAACCAAACTCGTGAATTTCTTCCCGGGTCCCGGCTTTTTAATCTTCTTCACAAATCCCGTGCTCGGTTTGTCTTTTTATCTCGATATTTGTCCATTTTTATAATATCCATCCCTGCACAATCATAAACACAAAAACACGAGATATTTGGCATAATTGGTTAGTTTTTGGTCTATTTGGGTCCGGTTTTGGTCAAATAAAGGTATGTGTTTAAGCACATACCAGTGGTGGTGATGGACTGGTGAAGTGGGTGGTGGTTGGTGGGTGAGGTAGGTAAGGTACAAGTTGTGATGCATGATATACAAATTACAAATATAAATGCATAAAGTACTTGTACCAAATCATAAAATGCAAGTACATTAAGGGTGCGTTTGGTTTGTAAGTGGGATTGGAATTGGATTCGGATTTAGGAAAGGTTTGAAAGAAAAGAAGGAGAGAGAAAACTAATTAAAATTTAAATTATATATATGTTTAATAAGTTTTATGTATTTGTTTGAAATAAAAAAAGTATAAAATAAGAAAAAGAATAGATAATATGTGGTTGAAAAAATTCTATCAAATAAAAAAAAATTGATTTGATGGAATCATAAAAACCCCCCAAAATATAGTGGAATGAGATCTATCATTTTCTCATTCCTTCATTCCCAAATTGTGGCCCCAATAGCAACCAAACATAGGTTTTATTTTTTCTTTTGGGTGAACCCACACCAAACCGTGAACCAAACATCACCTAAAAAAAATTAATAAAGCATAAGGGTATTTTTGTAATCTCATAAAAAGTAATAAAATATCTTCACTTAACTTTTGTACTTGTAATGGACATGTGTCACAAAAAAGGTGGAGTCGAGCAGTTGATCAATTGAGCATGACCGAAATGTGAAAAAGTTGCTAAAAATGTCTAGACAATCAAGGTAGGATTTTTCTACCTTTTTGTTAATTATTTTTTTTTTTTTTAAAGTTAGGGGGATAAATGGTCTTTATACAATTAATTGATTTTTTCTTTCACCATTTATTAATTGTCAATTCTAACTTTTTATATTTCTTAAATTAAGCGGGAATATTTTCCCTCCATTTATCACAAAAACCCTAGTGTGTGTTCGTATATATTGTTTGTTTCTTATCCCACACATCTTATCTTTCTTTTCTTTTTTACTTCACACATACCTACTCATACTTTATCTCTTTCTTTCTCTCTCTATCTTAAAAATCATCGAAAAATGATTTCAACTCTACAGATCTAGGTATTCAACTCTTATGAATTAGTATATTTTTTCTTTTATATATTTATTGCTGAAATCTAGTGTTACTATTACATTGGTTATATAGATCACGTATAATTTTATGTTTTATTTTTATATATTAGCAACGAAGATATTTATGTTTTTTAATTAAATTATAAGCCCTTTTGTGCATTGTAATTCATACAAACAGACCACAAATTAAGTTAAGATGTAACCAATGATATAAGATGTACCAATGTATCTTAAGTTAGAGGCTTTAATTCATCAGGGACCTCTGATAGTAATTCATCAGGGACCTCTGATACACCAATGTCATTGGTTCCATTTGGAATCCTTTGCCTTGGTCTTGGGACTGATGAGAATCTATTCTCATTAAAGATAGTACAGAAAAGAACCCTAGATGCTATCCAGGTCGAAGCAAACATGGTGATGGTGCTTTTGGAGAATGTGATGGTTTTAGACTCTGTACTTGTACATTCTTATGTTGCAAAACAGGATGCTCTTGACTTAGTGATCCCGATTTTAGTCACATCCATTCCTCATAAATTTTGATTTCAATATGTTTCCTCAAATCTTATTTAGGGATCAATGTTACATCTTTCATGGTTAAAGTGGATTTCTATTAATTAAGATGCTACCTTATGTTGGAAAATTTAGTGCACTTGAGGGATTAATTCACACCTGGTAATGGGCTTGGAGGTACGGAGAGTACACCCATCAAGTCAATGTTTACCCTGACTCAAATTAAGTGGTTTGTGGTTCTGCTGCTAGTGTAAATGATAATACTGCTGATGCAGATCATTCTGCTGCTAGTATTAATCATTCTACTGCTGATCAGTTCATTCTGCTGCTAGTATTATTGATACTACTGCTAGTACAATAATACTACTGTTGAGCAAAGTTAATGCTGGTAAGCTTGTTCATGCTGGTAAGCTTAAAGTTAATACTGGTAAGCTTAGAACCACTAATTCCTACTATTATGGAAACTATTATGGTATAATTAATGGGCCGTTAATTATACATAATTCCATGGGCTAGGGTTTGAGTAAACTCTATTATAAATAGAGGTCGTATCATAACTGCATGAAAAACATATACAACATACAAACCCTAAACACTTGAATACGATTTGGTTCTTGATTTGTGCCTAAAACAAGAACATCACTTGGTCTTATCCCATAGAGATATTCGTGTAACCCAGGCATAGGGTCGAATAGTTTCTATTGGAAAGTGATAACACGATTTCAAGTGAATATCCGGTACATTGATTATCTTTACCCTGATCTGGGAACCCACACGCAACACAACAACCAACAATCAATAGAAACTATTTAGTGATAATCAATGACGGCTGCTATGAGGCATATGGCTGCTAACTTTTCAAAACTGGAAAAGTTTGAAGGTTTCGATTTCAGAAGATGGCAAAAGAAGATGCACTTCTTGTTGTCAAGTATGAATGTGGTGTATGTTCTGACCACTTCCATTCCTGAGGATCATGGGGATGATGCTACTATGGAACAGATAAGGAACATAAGCAAATGGGAGAATGATGATTATGTCTGCAGAGGATTAATCCTCAATGGTATGTCTGATTATTTATTTGATCTTTATCAAAATGTTGAATCTTCTCAAGAACTATGGGATTCCTTGGAAGCCAAATATATGGCTGAGGATGCATCAAGTAAGAAGTGCCTTGTAAGTAATTTTAACAATTACAAAATGGTCGATTCTAGACCTGTCATGGAACAATACAATGAACTTCTTAGTATACTTGGTCGATTCACACAACACAAGATGAACATGGATGAGGCTATTTCAGTCTCTTGTATCATTGATAAATTACCTCCTTCTTGGAAAGATTTCAAGCATATGCTGAAACATAAGAAGGAGGAATTAACTCTTGTTGAGTTGGGCAGTCATTTGCGCATTGAGGAATCACTCAAAGCACAAGATAGTGACAAGCCAAAGAGTAGCAATGCTACTGGTCCATCAGTTGTCAATATGGTGGAGCATAACAACTCCACCATGTACAATGATAACAAGGGCAAACGTAAACATCAAGATAACACCAAAACTGATCCTAACAAGAAGCCAAAAGCTACTTGTTGGAAGTGTGGTAAAACTAGACACTTCAGGAAGGATTGTATAGGTGTTAAAATTGGCAATAAATCCAATGGATCAGGCACAAGTGGATTAGGGATTGGTAATACCAATTCTCTAAAAGGTCAGAATATATTTGATAAGTCTTTTGAGATTTATTATGTTACATATATATCTGAAGTGTACTTTGTACAGGATGATGATGTTGCGTGGTGGGTTGACTCTGGAGCAACAATTCATGTGTGTAAAGATAGAAGCTGGTTCAAGACCTATGAGTCAATGAATGATGGTTCTATTCTTCATATGGGAAATGAGTCAACAGCCCTGGTGCATGGAAGAGGATGTGTGGATTTAAGATTTAGTTCTGGAAAGATTGTTTCTTTATTTAATGTTTTACATGTTCCTGATATTAGAAAGAATTTGGTTTCTAGTAGTATTTTGAATAATTGTGGTTATAAACAAGTGATTGAATCTGATAAATTTGTTTTGTCTAAACATGGTGTGTTTATTGGTTTTGGCTATTTGTGTAATCAAATGTTCAGGCTTAATATTGTTCATAATAATGTTAATTCTGCTTTTATATCAACCTCTAAATTGAATGATTCAACCCTTTGGCATGCTAGACTTGGCCATGTACACTTTAAGAGAATGCAAGATATGTCAAAGGATGGGTTAATTCCAGCCTTTGATATGGACACTGAAAAGTGTAAAACTTGTATGATGAATAAGATAACCAAGAAACCATTTCAAAGTGTAAAACGTGAAACTAAAGTGTTGGAACTGATTCATAGTGATTTATGTGATTTACATGCTACTCCCTCTTTGGGGAATAAGAAATACTTTGTAACTTTTATTGATGATGCTTCTAGGTTTTGTTATGTTTATTTGTTACATTCTAAGGATGAAGCATTAGATAAATTTAAAGTATTTAAAACTGAAGTTGAATTGCAACAAGAGTCCCTGATCAAGAGATTAAGGACTGATAGGGGAGGTGAGTACATGGATACTCTGTATTTTCAGTCTGTTGGTATAATCCATGAAACGACTGCTCCCTATACTCCTCAGCAAAATGGTATTTCTGAAAGGAAAAACAGGGTGCTAAAGGAGATGGTTAATTCCATGTTGTCCTATTCAGGACTAGGTCAAGGGTTCTGGGGTGAAGCTATGTTGACAGCTTGTTATTTACTTAATAGAGTTCCCAATAAAAGGAACAAGACAACCCCTTATGAACTATGGACTAAAAGAAAACCCAACCTGAACTTTCTCAGGGTTTGGGGATGTAGGGCTGTTGTAAGACACCCTGATCCTAAGCTAAAGACTTTGGGTGAAAGAGGCATTGAATGCATCTTTGTTGGGATGTAGGGCTGTTGTAAGACTCCCTCATCCCTTGTTCCTTCAATTAAGTATAATTGAAACTCAGGTCCAAATGACTTTGGAGTCCTGACCCTTTTGCTCTTTCTAAGCTCAGGTTCAGGTTGTTGTACCACAACCTCATCAGGGACCTCTGATAGTAATTCATCAGGGACCTCTGATAGAGATAAGGACGAACGGTGCTACATAGTTTCAAGATAGGGACGAACGGTGCAAAAAAAAAGATCAGGGACGAAACTAGGGATTTGGCCTAAACCACAGGGATGAACGGTGCAATTTACTCTATATATATATATATATATATATATATATATATATATATATATATATATATATATATATATATATATATATATATATATATAGGTGAATTTATATATATATATATATATGGTTTTTCTAACTTGTGCTCTAGGGGCACAAGTTAAGCACACAAGGGCCCACAAAAAAGTACACAGGGATACACATAAAAGTACAGACAAATGTATTTTTATGTGGGTCCCTATGTACTTTTGGTGTGCTTAACTTGTGCCGGTAGGGCACAAGTTAGAAAAACCGATATATATAATCATTTCACTCACACACCCTTTCATTTAGATCGTGCCCAAAAACATTCCCAAAAATTCCCCCCAAAAAAGCTCGGTACTCTTTTTATGTGGGTCCCTATGTACTTTTGGTGTGCTTTTTTTCGTGCTCTTTTACGTGTTTATGCTTTTTATTACTCCGTATATTTTACACGCTCAAAACTGTCAACTTTTTATAATATACACGCATTTTAGTGTGACTACTATAAATATTTTATACACAGCTTTGTGCGTGTACAAAACAAAATAAAAGTCCACCCTTTTCAAACCGTGGACGAATAACCGTGCACAATCTCACTTTTTGTAGTAGTCTTTTTCGTCTCTTCTCTTAAATTATTTACTCTTATTGTTGTTTAGCTTCCAAGCGTTTGATAAAATGCTTACTAGTATTATTTTGTGTTTTATGCAGATTTGGAAGCTCATCTAAACCCTAAACCAGACACACACACACGCACTCTGTAAGTATATCACTTATTATTAAAATGCTTATTATTAAATTAGGTATTTTAATAATAAGCACTTTAGATTCGCTTATTGTTCATTTTTTTGATAATGTGTTAGTTTTAGACGATTGTGTTGCTATTAATATGTATGTTATTCTTTTGTTGTTCATTTATTAAATTTGGTTGATTCACCTAGTCATTGGATGATAGTGTTTGTTTTAGGGTTTTAAATAGGTTAATAGTCTAGAGTGTTAAGGCGTTAATGATAACTCGCCTAATAGTTAGGCTATGTTAGTATCGTTTATTCATTATCTTGTTATGTGTAGGTGTATATGCTTCAAAATGAGTTTACATTTTTAATATTAGTATTGGTCGTTAGATTGTCAAGGACACTTGAGATTTTAATTCAGTTTATGATGATTTTTTTTCTTCGTTTTCACGTATTTCTACAGACGACAACCGTAATCGCAATGCCAGAAAACCAACAATCATCAACCACCACTAAGCACACTGACTTCGACGACCTCCTGTCCTCCCTCACCACCTTCTTAGATTCCACACCAGACCCAAATTTTAAACAAAATGATGTCCTACACATGGAAATGGACAAAGCTTGTAAGGAGCTTTCAGCTGCTACTCAAACCTTATTCGGTCCCGGAGGTAAACTACTTTTATTCTTTACTTTTAATATAAAAAAATTAGGTTTCATTGAAATGATATGCTTTTTTTTTACATTATGTTAGGCCCAAACCCGATAAAGGGTTTTGTAAAAAAAATTATTGGGGTTGTTTGTTTGCTTATGAATTTTTTAATTCATAAGCCTTAATTCTCTTGCTTATAGAGACTTTTGGACTTACATAGGTTTATCTTTTTTTTTTGGGTAAAGGGATTATACCCGGCGAAATAAAACTTGTATAAGCCCACAAGTCCCAAAATAAGCCGGAGCTTATGAAATATAAGCCGGGAAGCAAATAAGCCCACACATAAGATATCCGAATTAGGGTAAAATGGTAAAAATTCTAGGTTATAACTAGTCATTTTTGAAAGTGGAGGGTCATATTAAAACATATTTCAAGTATGTAGAAAAACAAATTGGTTATAAGGAGAGTCAGAAAACATCTCAGATGGATATTATTTACATGTTATCTTGCATATAATTATCTGTTAATTTACGTGTAAGGAGTTTAAAGATTAGCCAGAACAAAGTTAAATGGATAAAACCATTTTGTAATCTGTAAAATATGTTCCATTAGTTTTTGATATTCGGGTCTTGTTCTTATAATGTTAGGTTCGCAGAAGCTTGTTATTACGTTTAAGGAGTACAAGATGCTTCTTAATGGGCTTGTGGTTGAGCATCCTGCAGCCAAACAGTTGGTACTAAACGCAAGATCACAGCAGAATGAATTTGGTGATGGAGCCAACCTAGTGGTTTTAATTGCGGGGCAACATATCGAGGGTGCCATAGAGCTTGTCAAGATGGGAGTGAATCCCAGTCAAATCATTGATGGTTACAAGAAAGCAAGTAACAAGGTAGTTTGTTCAACTAAAAAATTACTGTCAATGTATAATATGTTAGTGTTTTTTTTTTTTTTTTTTTTTTTTTTTTTTTTTTTTTTATTTTTTTTTTTTTTTTTTTTATTGTATTATTTTTTTAAGGGGTGTTTGTTTAAGCTTATATGTGGCTTATAAGCTTATTTGTTTTCAACTATCCTACATAAGCCCCAATTTTCTAGCTTATTTTGAGACTTGTGGGCTTATATAAGTTTATTATGATATGATATAAAGCGGAAATCAAATAAGCTTATAAGCCCATATATAAGCTTAAACAAACACCCACTAATATGCTCAGGGTGTGTTTGTTTAAGCTTATATGTGGGCTTATGAGTTTATTTGATTTCAGCTTATATTTCATAAGTCTGAATTTTCTGGCTTATTTTGAGACTTATGGGCTTATATAACTTTATCATATCATAATAAACTTATGTAAGCCCACAAGTCTCAAATTAAGCCGGAAAAATAAGGCTTATGAGTTATGACGTATAAGCCGAAAAACAAATAAAAGCTAATAAGCTACATATAAGCTTAAACAAACACCCCCTAAAGTAAACAAATTGACCCGAACTTATACTCTTTGTTTGTTTACAGGTGGATGATATATTATGTTCTTTGGTCCAGCACGTGGATGTGAGGAATGCCGGCCAAGTCATTCAATTTATGAATGCTTCTTCTGTTACTAGTGCTCCATACCTAGTGGAGCGTATCTTGTGTCCTCTTATTGCAGAGGTACATCTCTTTTTCTTGTCAAAAAGTTATCCTTAGGTCAAAACTGGAACTGTGTTGATGACGGTTTTGTTAATATTTGATTATTGCAGGCATGCATTCAAGTTTGCCCAAAGAACCCTGTAAACTTTAATGTCGATAACGTCAGAGTTGCTAAGCTTTTGG
Organism: Artemisia tridentata subsp. tridentata; assembly: GCA_021014915.2. Taxonomy (NCBI): domain Eukaryota; kingdom Viridiplantae; phylum Streptophyta; class Magnoliopsida; order Asterales; family Asteraceae; genus Artemisia; species Artemisia tridentata. Next base: position 4,091,436 of record CP139501.1, read on the forward strand.
GGGTGTGTACCTCTAAAACCTTAAGAGGCATGGTTCTAAAAGTTGATAGTGTTGTTGGGAGTATAAAGGAAATTCACGACGCAAAGGTGAGTGTAATTTGTAAAGCTGGAGTTCTAGATGCTCATCTATAGTCTTTTTAGCTCTTGAATTCCACATGCACCTACGACAAATTAGACGCACAGGAACAAATATATGCTATAAAATTTTATAGATAGAGCCTTATTGTGAAATCCATTGCATTGTCTACCTAAATTATGCATAATATATATAGTGCCTCCCTCATTGCTTATCATATAAGCATCCAATTGTTGAAGCTGAAAGGGGTTATTGGTTTTATAGGTGCTTGTTATAGCTGGTGGTGTTAATATAACAGACAGTGAGCAGGTGCGTTCATTCATTTCCAAACATGTTTTGTTGCAATCAGGTCTCATTGTTTAGGAATGTGTGCTCTCAATTAGAACGAAACTCTCTATACGTTTAAATATGGGCTGGCCCCCAAAATTCAAGGAGTTACTACATATTTGTTACTATTGTTTTAAGGGATTTTCTAATATGTGCCACCATAGCACTTGTTTAAAAGCATTAAATGAACTAAATTATTTTCTAAAATAAAATTATTTCTAAATAAAACAAAGTTAATCATGGTAATTAGAAGAAATTTAGGAAATTATTAATGCAAACTAACATTTAAACATGGTATTTTAAGTTTATTAATTGTGTTTAACCCAAGCCATGGTGGCACATATTAGAAAAAGTCTTGTTTTAAAATAAGTCCACTAAACAATAATTTGGCCCACCTTAAATTCTAAACGTGACAAATATAATATTCCATGTCACATTTTTTTGGTATACCCTTATATTTATTCAATTAAAAGATCAAAACTAAATGGTTATAGTTATTTGTATTTGGACCACCGGTATATAATAATATTTAGAGTTAAAATCCAAGTTATTTGTATTTGTTATACCCTTGTAGCTGAAAAGAGTTAAAATGGCGAACTACCATTGAATGTGAATATTAAGACCATAAATATATTCTACTTGATTCACAACAGCTTGAAGAAGCAAAGTTTGAAGAGGTGATCAAAGCTTCACGTGCACAGGTCATAGTTAGTGGAGCTGGTATAGGACAGAAGGCTCTCCAATTCTGCGACGATAACACGTAATCATGCTCAGTTGATACCTGTTTCCAAATAGCTTTTAGTATCTCAAAACCACAGCATCTTTTATTTCTATATTTGCATTGTTCATTCATTTACAGGATCATGGTCTTAAAAATTGCTTCCAAGTCTGAACTTGACTGTTTTTGCCGCACAACTAAAGCTGTTGCTCTTGTAAGCACCCACATATATAATATATTACTGCATTTTTTATGGCTAATGTTAACCAACCTTTGCTAATAAATAATTATTTTAATTTGCAGTTGAAGCTTGGGAGCACTGTAGACCCTTTTGATCTTGGATCCGTTGACTCCATTTTAGTTGAGAAGAGGCACGGTGAAAGGGTAAATACAACAGCTATATTTTCTTTCTGGTTGCTGTTGTTTCTTTCATCTATTACCTATAACGTAAACCATTTGAATATTTATTACATTTGGTTAGGTAACTGTAACAAACACACAAGGTGGTGTGGCGACTGTTTTGCTGGGAGCAAATAATGTTATCACATATGATGAACAAGTCAAAAGCGTTGTTAACGGTGTCAATACTTACGAGTTTTCATATTAATTTGATTTGAATCTTTCTTTTTCTTTCTTTTCCCACTAATTTGATTTGAATCTTTCTTTTTCTTTCTTTTCCCACTAATTTATGACCTTAACTCTAACTGTTCTTGTTTCAGGCATTATGCAGGGACAGTAGTATTGTGCCTGGAGCTGGAGCCACTGAATTTGAAATAGCCAGACAACTGAGGAATTTTGCTTCATCTTTCACCGGGTATTGTTATATTCTATTTTTGAACCTAAAATGCGTAATATATAATTGAAATCGAAATAGCCAGACAACTGAGTTTGTGTCGTGTTAATCATTTTGAAGGTCATCAGATGAGACTATAATTACAAAGTATGCTGACAGCTTTGAAATGATACCAAGAACATTGGCTCAAAACGCTCATCTAGATGTAGAGAATATCATAGAGAATTTGAAAGCTGATCATGAAGCTGGAAATGTCAAAGTTGGCATATAGACATAGAAGACGGAGATTGTAAGGATGCCTCCACCTTGAATATATGGGATCGTTACACCACCAAGTAAGCACGCACATTTCTTATATTTAAATATATATGTTATCTTTCACATGGTGTAGTAGAGCTTGGTTTCTTTACGTATATAATCATTTGGATGAGGTGCCGTTTGATTCGTGAATTTGAAATTTCGGAATTTTAAATTCTAGGAAATTTAAATTCTTGAGAATTTAAAATACCTTCGCATGTTTGGTTGACAAAAATTCATAATATTTTGAAATATGTTATTATGTTTATTATTGCAATTTTTTTAGGGAGTGACTGATAGGGGTGTCAAAAAACCCGACCCGAACCTGATTAAGCCTATTTGGGTCGGGTTACGTAGGTCAAAAAAATTTATTCGGGTTAACCCGAGTAATCTGAATACTAACTAGGGTCGGGCATCGGGTTGGAAATTTTTGATAACTCGGGTTCGGATTGACACGAATAAATATTTTTTTAATTTTTTTAAGAGTTAATTACATAAATGGTCCCTGTGGTTTGTCGGGTTTCATAGATTTAGTCCCTAAACTTTTATTTTTGTGGATCCTCTCCCTATGGTTTTGACCCGTTACGGGTTTGGTCCCTTGACCAATATTTCTGTTAGTTTGACAATCAAGGATGGTTGAAATGACACTAATACCCTCGTATGTCTAAGCGTATGGTCCTTGTGTTTGTCTAGGTTTTTTCGGACGTTTTCTAGGATCAGGAACCGCTATAATGACCACTACGTGCGTTTCATTCTTATCTTTGATTGCTTTTTATGAAGTTACACCGGGAGCTAGTGCTTGCTATCTAAGAATAGCTCCATGGATCTCATCGGCTGTTGCTCCGCGGCGATACGGACTCGACCCGCTCCTACCCACCCGAGGCACCATAGCATGTCAGGAATAAGGGGGGACATACTTGACGTAACCACTCCCTTGGTTGGGGTCCCTAAGGTTTTTTCATTTTTTCATTTTTTTTAATAAATTTATTTACTTAACTATTTAACTAATATTAGTATTAAATTTCTTAATTCAATATTTTTTTTGAAGGAAATTAAAATGCAAATGCCATGAAATGCCTCCAATATACCCCAACCAAACACACCCTAGCAAGGTTGGATCAAGTGGTTAACACCCTTGCCTCTGGAGACAGAGGTCAAGGGTTCGATCCTCACCCCTTGCAAGGCCGGAGGTCCTTTTCTACCTTTGGTAGAACCGGAAGCAGCCTCTCTACCTTAGGTAGGGGTAAGGCTGTCTACGTCTCAACCTACCCCATACACCGTGGAAGACGGTATTGGGACCCATAACGGTATTGGGAGTTACTTTCCTTTTAAACACACCCTAGTAGTACTGACATAAAAAAAAAAAGCTGATTGAAATAATTAGTTTCATATCTCAAATTCAAACACCCCATTATTAGTACTACTAGTACTAAAGTTCACGAGTAACACCAAAAGCTTGTAGAAAAATAACGGAAATAATATGTAACCTTGATGTATGTTTCTGTTTAAATTAAATGACAATGCTAAATCCTGGATCCCTTCGCGAACCTACCATGAGTGCGATTTTAGTTTCTAGCCTAAAGTTGTCTTACATTTTCACTTGTAGGTATCGGGCGCTCTATTATGCTGCTGATGTTGTATTGCTTTGAGTGTATTTGATGAGGTACAACCTTAACCTATTATTCATGCGATTTTCGTGTGCTTTTTAATTCTTAAATCATATTGTAGTATCTAGTTATTACCTTGTTTGGGTGGAGTGTATACATGTGAAATCAGCTTGAGTCCTATATTGGGCATGTTACAGTCAGAAATACAATCTTTTTACGTACTACCAGTGATTTCATATACAAGTTCAATTTTGTTTGCATGGCCCGAGTAAGATGTCATAAATTTGTCTTAACTCACACACAACTCTTAAGTGTCTGTTATGCGTTAGTCGAGTATGACTATCTTTAACAACTTTCGCCTTTATGTTTACTCTTAGTCTCTTACTATAACTTTGGCTTTAAGCTGCAACTGAGTATGAGTATCACTATCTTTTTACGACTTTGGAATTTTGCCTTTATGCGTTAGTCGGGTATACAAGATATTCATAATATTTATTTTTTTATTCTAAGGGGGGTGTTTGTTTAAGCTTATATGTGTCAACCCGAACTTGTTAACTTCCGTGTCACTTTCTTTGTGTCGGGTCACAAATTGCCACCCATAATTGATAGTAAAGTACTTGAATTGGGAATTGAAAAAATTCAAAGTAATTTAGAATAAGATTACGAATTTTTTGTACCAAAACCATATATGGTTATTGTAACTCTTGCTTGATGCCCGTTTCCTTTACAAATGCTTCTTTGTTTTTTGTATTATCTTAAATCTTGTAAATAGTTAAAGATGAGTGAGTGATACTTTTTTATGCTAATCTTTTCTTTGTCGAAACAGAAGCCTCAAAGTATCTTTTACAGTTTAACACAAGCCCGAGATTTTACTTTATCCACGTGCAAACAATATGAAGAAAGAAACAATGAATTGGTTAAGTCACTAAATGATATCATGCTAAATGATGAGGATTTCAGAAATGAATCGTTGAATTGGCTAGGAGAAATGGTAGATGTTGGAGATAAAATATTGGGGCTATCTCCACGGGGTTACTTATACTCGTGTGATAAGGTTTCGAAGAAAGTTTCTTCCTTGGAATTAATTCACATATTACCACCACCTCTCTTGGATAATTACTCTTATATTGTCAATTGCTACATAATGATGCATTCAGACAGAGTGAAGCAGCCTCAGGTGAGCGTTAATGCTTTTTATTCTTGTTTTGAAAAGAATGCTTTGTTAAAAAAGCTAATTATGGTAATTCAAAGATTCTTTGTAGAATAATCTAAGATGATAACTTTTTTCCTTCTTTTTTACGTCCAGGATATTGTAATTCATGAAAATGAGAAACCTGTAAAAGAATTTACGTCTTCTTCTGACATTGGAAATTGTATAATGTCCAAGTTGGTGGAAGAACTATATGTTGATCCCCTTACAGGCATGTTCCTTCTAACCTATCAAGATGGTTTTGATGTTTGTGTTAAGACGGTGATGTTGGGTTAAGGGAGGAACAGAGCACACAGTAGAAGAAAGAATGAAAGGTGTTTTTTGTAACCTAAGGATTTCGCTCTTTGATATTTCTATTCTAAATGACAAGCACTTAAAGCAGAGGGAAATATAGTTTTCCACCAGGAAAACATGTAAAATGGTCGGCTGAAAACAAGGGCATAATAGTCAAGCATCAACTAAACATTAATGTAGTATGTGTTGAAAAGACTGCAAGCAATGACGCGCCTGTTCACGAACTTGTCAACTCTCTTCGTGATATTAGTCACGCCAGCTCAAATGTTTTGATGGTTCATGATGCCCAACTTTCAGCCAACAGTATCATTTTTCTGTAGAGTGTTTTGGCACGCCCTTGACTAAGTTCATGAACTCAAAGTTACCTGCCGACAATCATAAGAACATGGTGAAATTAATCAGGTTAGGCCTGCAGTTTTATATTATTTTTGTCTGTTATCTTTTGTTTTGAAACCTTTGTTGGCAAATGTAAGGGCTTGGTTAACGGCGTACGGGCTTTACACATTAACAAAGTTGCAATCGAAAACCTCAATATTGATGATATTTTTGTGGGTGATAATTGGACTGTCAAGATTGCCCCGATTAATCTATCAAGAAAATTTCACACATCCAAGAAGAGATCCAAAGGCATTAGGACCAAAATGAGCTTGATGAAGACGGTCACCGGTTTCTTCTCATTGGATGATACAAAAGGTAAGTATCATTTTATATAACCCAATACATAACAATAAAACATTACTTACCTTTTGTATCATCCAATGAGAAGAAACCGGTGACCGTCTTCATCAAGCTCATTTTTGTCCTATTGCCCTTGGATCCCTTCTTGGATGTGTGAAATTTTCTTGATAGATTAATCGGGGCAATCTTGACAGTCCAATTATCAACCACAAAAATATATCATCAATATTGAGGTTTCCGATTGCAACTTTGTTAATGTGTAAAGCCCGTACGCCGTTAACCAAGCCCCTACATTTGCCAACAAAGGTTTCAAAACAATAGATAACAGACAAAAATAATATAAAACTGCAGGCCTAACCTGATTAACTTCACCATGTTCTTATGATTGTCGGCGGGTAACTTTGAGTTCATGAACTTAGTCAAGGGCGTGCCAAAACACTCTACAGAAAAATGATACATGTTGGCTGAAAGTTGACATCATGAACCATCAAAACATTTGAGCTGGCTTGACTAATATCACGAAGAAAGTTGACAAGTTCGTGAACAGGCGCGTCATTGCTTGCAGCCTTTTCAACACATACTACATTAATGTTTAGTTGATGCTTGATTATTATGCCTTTGTTTTCAGCCGACCATTTTACATCATGTTTTCCTGGTGGAAAACAATATTCCCTCTGCTTTAAGTGCTTGTCATTTAGAATAGAAATATCAAAGAGCGGAATCCTTAGGTTACAAAAAACACATTTCATTCTTTCTTCTACTGTGTGCTCTGTTCCTCCCTCAAACCAACTTAACCCAACATCACACCGTCTAACACAAACATCAAAACCATCTTGATGGGTTAGAAGGAACATGCCTGTAAGGGGATCAACATATAGTTCTTCCACCAACTTGGACATTATACAATTTCCAATGTCAGAAGAAGACGTAAATTCTTTTACAGGTTTCTCATTTTCATGAATTACAATATCGTGGACGTAAAAAAGAAAGGAAAAAAGTTATCATCTTAGATTATTCTACAAAGAATCTTTGAATTACCATAATTAGCTTTTTTAACAAAGCATTCTTTTAAAAACAAGAATAAAACGCATTAACGCTCACCTGAGGCTGCTTTACTCTGTCTGAATGCATCATTATGTAGGAATTGACAATATAAGAGTAATTATCCAAGAAAGGTGGAAGTAATATGTCAATTAATTCCAAGGAAGATAGCCCCAATATTTTATCTCCAACATCTAATTGTATAAGTAACCCCGTGGAGATAGCCCCAATATTTTATCTCCAACATCTACCACTTCTCCAAGCCAATTCCACGATTCATTTCTGAAATCCTCATCATTTAGCATGATATCATTTAGTGACTCAACCAATTCACTGTTTCTTTCTTCATATTGTTTGCACGTGGATAAAGTAAAATCTCGGGCTTGTGGGCTTGTGTTAAACTGTAAAAGATACTTTGAGGCTTCTGTTTCGACAAAGAAAAGATTAGCATAAAAAAGTATCACTCACTCATCTTTAACTATTTGTTAGTTAATACAAGAGTTAAGATAATACAAAACACAAATAAGCATTTGTAAAGGAAACGGGCATCAAGCAAGAGTTACAATTAACCATATATGGTTTTGGTACCAAAAATTCGTAATCTTATTCTAAACAGAAATTGACTATTACTTTGAATTTTTTCAATTCCCAATTCAAGTACTTCACTATCAATTATGGGTGGCAATTTGTGACCCGACACAAAGAAAGTGACACGGAAGTTAACAAGTTCGGGTTGACACATATAAGCTTAAACAAACACCCCCTTAGAATAAAAAATATAAATATTATGAATATCTGGTATACCCGACTAATGCATAAAGGCAAAATTCCAAAGTCGTATACCCGACTAATGCATAAAACAGAATTTAATTGTTTAACACAGCTTTGAAATACTTGCGAGTTACCAGCTTCTGAAGAAATAGCTACGGAATTCAAACGACTTCTTGTGGAATTATCTCATTTTGTTATGACTTGTGGTGGGAGTAGAACATGATTTTTCTCTTGCGACCTTACACCTTCTGTCTACATTCTACCATACTGTGAGCTGGCGGGATTTGCGTAGTTGTTGTTGTTCTTCTTGAAACTTTATACCTTCCTCCCTACCAACTATCCAAATATAAAAAGTAGCAACCCTCTCGTACCATAAAACAATGTTGGTTCCTGGCTTGTAACCAGTTAGCTGACCATGTACGGTTCTAATAATGAGGATTTCATCACAATATGACATCCAAGGAGTAATGCGGCAACCCTTTACCGGATCAAAATATATTTGAGTTACCAATCTTGATGGAAAAATTTTTTCATCGCAATCTTCAAAGAAGTCTTCACATACCTCAAATTTTTTATATCGAAAACCCTGGAAGTATAAAATAAGGAAAAAAGGTTACAAATCAAGATTAAATAAAACTATGAGTAAATTACAACGTTCGTCCCTAAGGTTTGGCCATAATAACATCGCAAGTCCCTCGACTTTCATTTTTGCATGATCGATCCTTATAATGAAGTTTTGTAACATCATTCGTCCTTATCAATTACACCATTCGTCCCTGTGGTTTGGCCTTAATAACATCGCAAGTCCCTCGGCTGTTAGTGACAAGGACGAATGGTGTTACAAAGCTTCATTATAAAGACCGACCATGCAAAAATGAAAGTCGAGGGACTTGCGATGTTATATGACCAAACCACAAGGACGAACGGTGTAATTTACTCTAAAAGTAACATATATCAGTATTACCATGTTCGATTATTGTTACAAAACTTTTTTGAATTAGCCTTTTTATTGCAAACTAACCATTATTTTTTAAGGAAGAAAATAAAGCATTAACACATCTAAAACATAGTGGATTAGATTGTATTTGCTCACCACTGGTTTTGTTTCCTCTGTGTGGATGAAAACTCTCGAGGAATCAACAAAATAAGAGCAATTACTCTCTGAGCTTTTAAATGAGAAATCCAGATATAGCGCTATGTCAGTTGGGATGGACCAACAAACTTTACTCGAATGAATATCATACGAAGATAGTCTACCATCTGGATATAACCCAAATAGCTTATCTAGGTGAATTTTAACTGCCAGCATCTCCACCTTGCTTTTGGGTTGTAGATTATTTGTCCATATGCTATCATAAAATATAGAAAGTAATTCTTTAGGTGGCAATTCGTGTTGTTGCCCTAAGGATTGACCGCTAACGTGGTGTTTGGCCATTAGACGATCAAACATACTTTGAGGTTCTCGATCCTGCTTCGACAAAGAAAAGATTAGCATAAAAAAATATAAAAGTTATAACACAAAAAAACAAAGAAGCATTTTTAAACCAAACAGGCATCAAGTAAGAGTTACAATTAAACATATATGGTTTTGGTACCCAAAATTCGTAATCTTATTCTAAACAGAAATTGACTCTATTACTTTGAATTTTTTTCAATTCCCAATTCAAGTACTTTACTATCAATTATGGGTGGCAATTTGTGACCAGACACAAGTAAAGTGACACGGAAGTTAACAAGTTCGGGTTGACACATATAAGCTTAAACAAACACCCCCTTAAAATAAAAAATAAATATTATGAATATCTTGTATACCCGACTAACGCATAAGGGCAAAAGTCCAAAGTCGTAAAAAGATAGTGATACTCATACTCAGTTGCAGCTTAAAGCCAAAGTTATAGTAAGAGTAAACACAAAGACGAAAGTTGTTAAAGATAGTCATACTTGACTAACGCATAACAGACACTTGATAGTTGTGTGTGAGCTAAGACAAATATATGACATCTTACTCGGGCCATGCAAACAAAATTGAACTTGTATATGAAATAACTGGTAGTACGTAAAAAGATTATATTTCTGACTGTAACATGCCCGATATAGGACTCAAGCTGATTTCACATGTATACACTACACCCGAACAAGGTAATAACTAGATACTATGATTTAAGAATTAAAAAGCACACGAAAATCGCAGGAATAATAGGTTAAGGTTGTACCTGATCAACTACACTCAAGGCATTACAAACTGCATCAGCAGCATACTGGAGCGCCTGATACCTACAAGTGAAAATGTAAGACAACTTTAGGCTAGAAACTAAAATCGCACTCATGGTAGGTTTGCGAAGAGATCCAGGATTTAGCACGGTCATTTAATTTAAGCAGAAAACATACATCAAGGTTAAATATTATTTCCGTTTTTTTTACAAGCTTTTGGTGTTACTCGTGAACTTTAGTACTAATAATGGGGTGTTTGAATTTGAGATATGAAACTGATTATTTCAATCAGCTTTTTTTTTATGTCAGTACTATTAGTCATCCAAATGATTATATGTGTAAAGAAACCAAGCTCTACTACGCCATGTGAAAGATAAGTAGATAACATATATACTTAAATATAAGAAATGTGTGTGCTTACTTGGTGGTGTAAAGATCCCATATCTTCAAGGTCGAGGCATCCTTACAAGCTCCTTCTTCCACGTCTATGCCAACTTTGACCTTTCCAGCTTCATGGTCCACTTTCAAATTTTTCATGATATCCTCTACATCTAGATAAGAGTTTTCAGCCAATGTTTTTGGTATCAGTTCAAAGCTCTCAGCATACTTCGCAATTGCAATTGCAATTGCATCTGATGATGATCTGCAAATTAATACATCACAAACTCAAATTTATTTCTATCATTCCAAAACATATATTACGCATTTTAGGTTCAAAAATAGAATATAACAATACCCGGTTTTTTTGCAAGCAAATAGCCTCAGTCGTCTGGCTATTTCGAATTCAGTGGCTCCAGCTCCAGGCACAATTCTACTGTCCCTGCATAATGCCTGAAACAAGAACAGTTAAGAGTTAAGGTCATTTAATTAGTGTGTTTTGGGAGGGAGGGTGGGGGTGGGGGTGGGGGGGGGGGGGGGGGGAATAAAAGAAAGATTCAAATCAAATTAATATGAAACCTTGTAAGTATTGACACCGCTAACAACTGCCCTTTCGAGTAGTTCATAATATCTGACATCAGTACTTTCTCCCAGCAAAATAGTCGCCACACCACCTTGTTCATTTCTTACAGTTACCTAACCAAATGTAATAAATATTCAAATGGGTTACGTTAGGTAATAGATGAAAGAAACAACAGAGCAACCAGAAAGAAAATAAAGCTGTTGTATTTACCCTATCACCGCGAGCCTTCTCAACTAAAATGGAGTTAACGTATCCAAGATAAGAAGGGTCTACAGTGCTCCCAAGCTTCAACTGCAAATTAAAATAATTATTTATTAGCAAAGGTTGGTTAACATTAGCCATAAAAAATGCAGTAATATATTATATATGTGGGTGCTTACAAGAGCAACAGCTTTAGTTGTTCGGCAAAAACAGTCGAGTTCAGACTTGGAAGCAATTTTTAAGACCATGATCCTGTAAATGAATGAACAATGCAAATATAGAAATAAAAGATGCTGTGGTTTTGAGATACTAAAAGCTATTTGGAAACAGGTATCAATTGAGCATGATTACTTGTTATCGTCGCAGAATCGGAGAGCCTTCTGTCCTACACCAGTTCCACTAACTATGACCTTTGCACGTGAAGCTTTGATCACCTCTTCAAACTTTGCTTCTTCAAGCTGTTGTGAATCAAGTAGAATATATTCATGGTCTTAATATTCACATTCAATGGTAGTTCGCCATTTTAACTCTTTTCAGCTACAAGGGTATAACAAATACAAATAACTTGGATTTTAACTCTTGATATTCTTATATACCGGTGGTCCAAATACAAATAACTATAACCATTTAGTTTTGATCTTTTAAATGAATAAATATAAGGGTATACCAAAAAAATGGGACATGGTATATTATATTTGTCACGTTTTGAATTTAAGGTGGGCCAAATTATTGTTTAGTGGACTTATTTTAAAACAATAGTAACAAATATGTAGTAACTCCTTGAATCTTGGGGGCCAACCCATATTTAAACATATAGAGAGTTTCGTTCTAATTGAGAACACACATTCCTAAACAATGAGGCCTGATTGCAACAAAACATGTTTGGAAATGAAGGAACGCACCTGTTCACTGTCTGTTATATCAACACCACCAGCTACAACAAGCACCTATAAAACCAATAACCCCTTTCAGCTTCAACAAATGGATTTCACAATAAGGCTCTATCTATAAAATTTATAGCATATATTTGTTCCTGTGCGTCGTAGGTGCATGTGGAATTCAAGAGCTAAAAAGACTATAGATGAGCATCTAGAACTCCAGCTTTACAAATTACACTCACCTTTGCATCGTGAATTTCCTTTATACTCCCAACAACAGTATCAACTTTTAGAACCATGCCTCTAAAGGTTTTAGAGGCACGGAAAGATACACCCAAAAGCCTAGCAACTCTCACGTTATCGACATTAAAGTTTACAGGGTTCTTTGGGCAAACTTGAATGCATGCCTGCAATAATCAAATATTAACAAAACCGTCATCAACACAGTTCGAGTTTTGACCTAAGGAAGAAAAAGAGATGTACCTCTGCGATAAGAGGACACAAGATATGCTCCGTTATGTATAGTTTACTGGAAACAGGAGCCTTTATACGTAGAATGACTTGGTCCTCATTCCTCACATCTATGGTCTCGGAACCCTCCTAGACTAAAGCTTCTAAAATCTCACCCAGCTGTAAACAAACAAAGAGTAAAAGTTCGGGCCAATACTTTAGCAAACACGAGCAACTTAATATGTGAATTCCGGATCCAAAAATTATGTAAGGTATAATGTATACCATGTATGTAGTTGGTTCCATTAATTAATTAAGTCAACTTTTATGTAAAATGCAAGGATTATCACCTGCTGATACTATCTATAAAAACATTGATGGCTTACAGTTATTAGATTAGCAATATAAAAATGCTCGTATAAATAAACTAGGTATAAGCCTCAAAGTCTCCAATGCACAAGAAAGTAGCTTGGTCTCTAACGAAACAAGCATATTAATAAAGAAAACTCAAACATATTATACATTGAGAGTAATTTTTTAGCTGAACAAACTACCTTGTTAGTTGCTTTCTTGTAACCATTAATGATTTGACTGGGATTCAGTCCCATCTTGATAAGCTCTTTGGCACCCTCGAGATGTTGCCCTGCAATTGAAACCACTAGGACGGCTCCATCACCAAATTCCTTCAGCTGTTGTTTCGCTGCTAGTGCCAACACCTTGGGTGCGGGATGCCGAACCACAAGCTCATTCAGAAATAGCTTGAATACAAGCTGATGCGAACCTAACATTATAAGAACAATATCAAAAACTAATGGAACATATTTTACAGATTACAAAATGGTTTTATCCATTTAACTTTGTTCTGGCTAATCTTTAAACTCCTTACACGTAAATTAACAGATAATTATATGCATCTGAGATGTTTTCTGACTCTCCTTATAACCAATTTGTTTTTCTACATACTTGAAATATGTTATAATATGACCCTAGAATTTTTACCCTAATCCCGATATCTTGCACGAAAGTATTACAAGTCAACAACTAGTAAATATATATGATATGATAAACTTACATAAGCCCAAAAGTCTCGAGGGCTAATATAAGGTTACTAATTACAAATCTAAAAAAAAAAAAAATTACCACTGGGACCAAGTGAGGATCGAGCAAAAGAGGAAAGCTCTTTACAATCATCGATATTCTTAATAACCGCTTCATATAATCCTGTTCCTTCTCGAGCCTGTTTCGAGAAAGAAAAGATTATCTTAATCTAACCAGAAATCGATTTTGAATTCCCAATTCAAGTACCTTAGTATTTATTTTTATTTTTTTATAAAAAAAATAAAAATAAAAAATAACTATTCTACTCCATTTCTAACCCACTGCACGTTATTATGATTTGGTAAACCTATAAACATGAAAAGCGATGATGTATTTTTTACCTGTGCGATAAATTTGGAGCTGTCGATAAGAGACTTCCATGGTTTAGAAACAGATCGGAACTGAATGAGTGATTTGATTGGAAGCCTTTTCATGATTTCAACTTGGAGATCGAATGGTAATATATTGTCTGACATTTTGCTTGATTGATTTGTGAGATGCAATTATGATTGGTGGATATATGATTCGTGATGACAAAAAAAAATAGATGAGATGAGTTTAGATGTGTCAGATATTGATCGGTGTAGGGATGAGAGGAGGATGGTGAGAGGTGTGTGTATGTCTGGTAGGCGATAATAATATGGTGTTGTGATTAGGGTATATTTCTTATACCGAATTTTTTTGGTGATTTGTTTGGACCAGGTTCACATATGGGCTTGCAGACTTGGATCCAAAATGCTAGACCATACATAATGATTGGATTGGGCTCAAAATTAACTAAGTTGGTTGTGGGCTGCAAATATTGGCTGACAAAATTTGGACCTACATATGTGCCTATCCGAATTTATTCAGCAATTAAATCAACATAATTGAGGGTGTGTTTGGCAAAAAGTGCTGGTGCTGGTGCTGGTGCTGGTGCTGGTGCTGGTACTGGTGCTGGTGCTGGTGCTGATGCTGGTGCTGGTGCTGGTGCTGAAAAAGATTAAAAATGTAGACTTTTTTTTGTAGTAGTGTTTGGCAAACTAGCTGTAATTGTAGATTAAAATTGTAAAATGACGTAATTGGACATACAAATAATAAATCCAATATGAATAAGAATAGTAAATAAAATTATTGATATAATTCATAAATATGTAGCATTGCTTGAAAATCCATGTAAAAATAGAAACAACGTTAAAATGATGTTAAATTATCATCCACGATGCGCATTCCATATTGAAATAGCAACGTTAAAATTATGTTAAATATGTAGCATTTCATAAATATGTAGCATAGCTTGATTAACCACTTCCTCCTTCAAGCATCTTGTAAAATGTGTTATTCTTAGGCTAAAGTGTACCTGATGCCCAAATAAAATCCTAGCTACGCACACTGAGCTCATATATAGACATAAGTGGTGTAATTTAATGTACATGCTCAAGAAAGTATTAGAAACGAATAAGTTAATTCCTATTGTTTTGTCTCTTACCAATAAAGTTCATAGTCAAGAAAGTTATCATCATAAGAAACAAAACATGATTATTTCAGTGCAGTAGTTATTGGATGTTCATGTGATGACGGTAAAATATAACAATTCATGCAGTTACTCGTGTAAAATTTAATATAATAATTAATTAGGAAGGGTATCTTGGTAAATTTACAAATTATAATCTCCATGATTTTCTGAAAAGTTCCTATGAGTAGCTTTTTTTTTTGGAGATTATTTTGCTAAAGTTTCAATAATCTTGCGCAGCCAAACGAAGCTACTTTTTAGATGAGAGCTTATTTTTTAAAAAAATAATCTTTAGCTCTCATAATCTCCATAATAAGTTGCTGCCAAACACACCCTGAATCAACTTGAAAAGGCTTCCAATTAAATCACTGATTCAATTCAGATCTCTTTCGAAACCATGGAAGTCTTTAATTGATAGCTCCAAATTTATCGCTAATTACCACCGCATTCAGCAACATCATCGTCTACTAGTAAGTTACTCCGACCTGGAAAATGAATCTGAGCGAAAATATGTTTCAATTGTGGATGATGACACCTTTCCCCAACAAAAGTTTTCACTTACTCTTCAGTAAGTGGTAGATTTTGTTGGGGGAAAGTGTCATCATCCACAATCGAAACATATTTTCGCTCAGATTCATTTTGCGGGTTAGTGTAACTTACTAGTAGATGATGGTGCTGCTGAGTGCGGTGGTAATTAGCGATAAACTCAGAACTGTCGATAAGAGACTTCCATGGTTTAGAAACAGATCGGAACTGAATGAGTGATTTGATAGGAAGCCTTTTCATGATTTCAACTTGGAGATCCAATGGTATGGACATTTTGATTTAGGGTTTCAGTTTGGGGTTTTGTTGGAGTGAAACAAGAAAAGTATAAGACAGTGTGTTTGATATTCGGTGTGGAAAGAGTAGCGTGACTGCGTTTGTATGTGAAAGAAAATTAGGGACCACCTTTCATCTAATGGCTGAGATGAAGCCAAAAATAACAAAGGGAGGGCAAAATTGACATTTTAGCTCATTTAATATAAAAACCCATTTTTCACCTTTTTTTAAAAAACAACATATCTTGCAAACGGTAAATCTTCAAGCTACGAAAAATACACCATCACGACGAGAATTAAATCATCTTTCTATAGATATGCACTTTTATATACTTTCGACGAACTTTTTTTTCAAAATTTCCGTCCAGAAATCCCACGGGATTCGTAAAAAAATCCCACGGGATTCGTAAAATAATCCCACGGGATTCGTAAAAAGACGATTTTTTTTTTCAAAATTTCCATCCAGAAAAATCCCACGGGATTCGTAAAAAGAAGAATTTTTTTTTTTTTCAAAATTTCCGTCCAGAAAAATCCCACGGGATTCGTAATAAAATCCCACAGGATTCGTAAAAAAATCACTTGTGATTTGTTATTTTTAAAAAATCACAAGTGATTTGTAAAAATGAGTAAATCACTGTTTTATACTTTTATGTCACAGCTTTTTAAGGGTAGATGTTTTTTATATGATTGTTGAATTAAGCTCTTTTAAATCTCTTTATTAAAAAGTCGTATGTTGTAATACAGAATCTCATATGATTCTCTCTGATCCCTTGGGATTCATATAGAATCCCATGGGATTCTGTATGAATCACATGGGATTCTGTATGAATCACATGGGTAATCTTTATGAATTACATGTGATTCATCAAAGAATCTCATGGGATTCTGTATGAATCCCATGGGATTCTATATGAATCACAAGGGATCATAGAGAATCACATGAGATTCTGTATAAATCCCATGGGATTTTCATTTTGCTCTATATAAACTGTAAGTACAAAATCACATGAGATTCTGTATGAATCTCAAGGGATTCTGTATGAAATCACATGGGATTCTGTATGATTTATCTTGTCGATAAATCACAAAGGATTCTGTATGAAATCACATGAGATTCAGTATGAATCTCAAATGGTTTCATTGTGAATCCCATGGGATTCATTGTGAATCCCATGGGATTCAGTATGAATCCCAAGGGATTCATTATGAATCCCATGGGATTCATTGTGAATCCCATGGGATTCTTTGGTGCATCACATGGAATTTTTTTTAGTATTTTAGTACATGACAAATTGTCTCCAAAAAAAAATATACACAACATTAAAAAAACAATATCGAAAAATAAAGTAAAATACAAACACTCACTTCATGCACTTACCAGACTTTAATTGCAGCAATACAAGGCATAACCAAAAAAAAAGAAAGATAAAATGTTCATATACTTTTGGCACTACTAATTATTTCTCTTTTGCAGTACCAATTACAGTCATCTCAACTCTCAATTCACCGTATGCACCCCTCTACATGACTTGGATATAAATTAGTCATTCAATCCAAATAATGCCACAAAATACCTAAACCACGAGACTGAGCATAAACCACCTCCCAAAAAAACACTTTCCAAAATTCTCATTCCGCATTCTTTACACTATGCCTAAAAGAATTCCGAAAAAAAAAAAAAAAAAAAAAAAACGGTTGTGTCAGAATTCTCATTCCGCATTTATGGACAAATCAAGTTACAAATATACAGACATTGCGCGTATACTCAATCACATACTAGTAACTTATAACATAAAATAAAAATGATATACCTGAGCAATAACATTAACAATCTCATCATGAGATATTCCTTTTGACTTAATTAATGTGACACCCATTTCACGCCCTATTGACTTGTCCGTCTACTTTTCAATATTGCTAGTACAGAAAGCTGCAAGCTATACCATTGAACCAACATAATGGACGTAAAACATTTTCTTATTTATGGACACCACTGATCTCACCTCTTTCTCCTTTATATCATGATTCTTATGTATCTATCATCATCATTTCCCAGACCTTTGTTTTGATCCACACTATTAAAATCACTTTATTTTGTTCCAACAAATAAATGTAATGAAGTGAAAAAAGCTACCTGAAGAAGTGACGGCGGTGGATGACGGAGATGACGGTGGAGATGGTGGATCAGTGGTGGCGTCGGCGATGAGTTTTGGGAAAGAAGTGAACAAGGTTTTTGACATGTGATTCTGAACTGATTTGGTTGATTTTGCATTCAATTTGATAAAAAAAAAATGTTAGGGTTTGATTTGGGGGAATGGGGAAAGAGGTTGGTGAAAGAGAAATAAAGAAATGAGTGTGTGTTTGAAACACATAAATGAAAAAATGAAAAGGATGTAACTGACCCTACGAGGCTTATTATTTCTGAGTTTATAATTACAAATATGCCCTTCAGTAATTAATTATATTAAAATGACAATTAATCTACACCATTAGATTTAAAAAAGATGGATGGTTGAGATCTCTTGATTTGATCTTTAGATAATTCTTGTTTCGCATTGAACTTTTCTCTCATGTTAATATTGAATCAAGCTTTAATAACCTTTTAATAAAAATATAAGATTACCTCTCTTGAGTATCTTATAACATGGAGATCTTCTAAGATCTTTTTTCGCCATAACATCAGGCTGCAAAAAAAGAAGGAATTGAAAGGAAGTTTAGATTCCTTATAAATTAACTCTCCAATTATTTGTATTTTAAACTTAGCTAAACATAATACTTATTTGTCGAGTAGCTTAAGTATCAAGTGGCAGTTCAAACGTAACTGTCAGTACAAAAGAACCATAACAGTACTAACTCAATGCATAAACAGTACTAAATTTCAAGTTATTTTTATTTCATAATTAGATAACAGAAGAGAAGTTGTTCACATTAAACCTTCTAGGTCGCTTTGGAACTCAGTTCATCAGACCCCACCACCACCCTCCAACACTCGCCACCCACCACAGCGTCCTAATAACCACCGGCCAACACCACCACCTCCCAACCCATACCTCTCCTTTCCAACCACACAAATCAATCCCTCACTATCTTTTGTCATATGTAAGCTTAAATCATTTGAAGGTGCTGCCATTACCCACAATATCCTTCTTGATCAAGGTTTCACTGACATTAGTTTCAAGTACTTGGGTGGTCTTCACCTTCTCATCTTGTTTCAAGACAGTAAAATCCTTATGCCTAATGAATGTCTCAAAAGTATTCTCTAATTCACTAAAAGTAACCTAATTCGGATTCAATTCGAACAAAAACGAAAAATAATAAAATACCTGGAATTGAATATGGTTGATTATTGACAAAGCAATACACATCAGGGTAATTGGGGATGATGATAACGGCGATTATATGAGGATTATGATGATGAAGCTGCAACAACAGGCAATTATCCGAAGCCAATTACATACCATAGTAGAATGAGGAACTGAAATTGATTTTCTTTATAACCATAATAGAATGAGGAACCGAAACTGATAACAATAAAAAAAGGAATCAATCCCAGGAAACATATGTGTATGTTTACATTTTCACAATATCCTTTTTTTTATCTTGATGATAATATCAAAGTATTAATTCCAGTAAAATATCAAAGTAGTTAATTGAAAACAGTTAACACTGAATTAATAAAATTTTGATTATCAAACATACCTTACAATCAAAACCCTGTGGTTTTTGAGGGTCGTCACTGATGATGTTGGTAGTTTTCAGGCCATGCTCTTGAAACTAATGACTTTGTCAGAGAGGTTATTTGTCAGAGAGGTTATTTGAATATTTACCTCAACACGTCCATGTAAAACAATGACTTTGTCAGAGAGGTTATTTGCCTTCACAACTTCAGTTGTCTGGTTCAGATTTTCAATGAAACATTATAATGGAAACATCATTATATGAACTTTAAGGCTTTTGCAAGAGAAACATACCTTGAATTTCATGCTTAGTTCAAAGTTTCTGGAAAAATAGAAAATCTAATCATGCTTAATAATGAACATAATAAAGCATTATAGAAGCAAAATAAAATTATATGGAGGAAAAATTAGGGTTTCCTCTGATCAATAATAAAAACTATATATTAAATGGCCTTACAAATCCGGTATATACTCTAAAATATATGCATAATCTATTCCTTAAATATAGCTTAACAATATCAAAATTTTAAGCATGACTTACTTTTATTGTATTGTAAATCATAAAAAAATGGCTTGGTCTAGTGGTTGAAGGATTTGTATGTTGATTAAATGGCCCAGGTTCAAATCTTGCAAATGACAATTTTTTTAAAAATTAAATCCGAATTTTATTTGGTCAATGCGAATTAATTTGGTCAAACACTGCTTATGTGGCATGCTTAGGTGGATTAAGAGCATGATTAGTCATCAATCCAGCGCTTATTCATCAATCCTGCATTTGATGACGTCATGCGCATACTGTTATATATAATATGTAGATATATATATATATATATATATATAAATATATATATATATATATATATATATATATATATATATATATATATATATATATATATATATATATATATATATATATATGTCGAATATAACTAAAACAACTTGTATCTTAAAACTATACTAGATATATGTACATATACGTACTCAACACTTGATCTAATATCTATATTAGATTCTTTCCTTATCCTATCTACTGACAATTTCGAATAAACCTTCCACAAAACACCACTTGGCCATATTTGTTTAATATATATTCGAGACATACTGGAAGGCCAAATCGAATCACATAGCAACTTGCCTCCTTATTTTTACAATATACATACGAGAGACACATGCATGCATATGTTATACGTACATATCACAATTCATATAAACAACTTGATCTAAAAATCCTATCCTATCTGACAATCGAATAAACCCCATCATGGCTCCACTTGCTATTTTAAAACACTAAAATCGCCTACATGCGTGCACATACTCTATATATATACGAATACAATCATATGCTCACATTCACTCATTTTCATTTTCACCATCAACTATTTCTAAGTAGCTCTCCTGTGAGATTCATCCGAGAGAGCAGAAGCCATTTCACAACCATTCGAGCTCCTTTTCAAGAGTTATAAGTCGAACCCGATTCGTTTGTAATCATCCTAACAAGAGCCATGTTATTCTCTCGCGTTCTAGTTCATATTTCCGTTTAACTCACCACCATTTAGGTGGGGTAAGCATTATAAACTCACTTCAATATTCATTTCTTCGATTTACTCATCTTCATGCATTGTTCTCTTATTTATTTCGAATGTATCTCATTTTTATGCTTTTATTTATTTATTTCGTACGTATATAATCCATGACCTCCTCAAAGGATGGCTAAGAACATGAGTTTTATCTATACTTGACACTTACAATTTCGTTTATTTACTTATCGTATGCATTTTATTCATTTCAAATCATATTTCAATTATATATGTCATTTGCATATGTATCGGAACATGTTTATATCGACATAAGAATGGACCAATAAAAATGGATTCATACACATGACAAACTAATATTATTGTTATTGTACAACTCGTTAATCAAGTTCATGTTTGGAGTTTCCTAATATAAGCTCATATAAGCTCTTAAAAATCACCAAAGTAAACACTACTCGGAAACTTTTCTTTTACTTATATATAACGACTTGGGCTTTTACAAAGGCCCAATAAGCACTCTTTTATAAGTTGTTTTATAAGCACTTGGGAAACATTTTTAAGACCATAATATTAGCCCAATTTCAGGCCCAAACTCGTTTGAATGTCCTCGGCTCTTAATCTCTTAATGGGCCTTAATATATTTCGATAAAAAGCCCATTAAGCTTAAAAATAAGCTTTTTGACTAATAAGCAGTTTTGATAAGTTGGAAAAAGCTATTTAAAATTGTTAAAACTTTCGGAATATTTTTCACATTATTTTTGTACATTTTTTACTAAAGATGCAACGCATATTTACTATTAGGGACTAAAACTGTCAACTTTGCAAAACTATGTTTAAAACTGCCAAACCAGTAAATTTAGGGTAGAAAATGTTAAAATATAAAACAGTAAGCTTGGGATGTCAATTTGGACCCTTTTGGACATAAAATCTAATTATTTAACTAACGGGGGACTAACGGTGCAAAACCTACACCGTTAGGGTAGAAAGTGTAAATTCTGTAAAAGACCAAAGGCTGAGCAGTAACATTATTTATAATCATTTCTGTTTCATGTATTACTCATTTCATATGCATTTTGTCATTTGTTTCAGTATATTTATTTTTCGTTGCGATTATATTTATATATAACAAACTTTAACGATTTAACTTAACGTTTCGTTTCACCACTTTCGAGGAAACGACATTATTGGATTTAAAAGACATAAAAATAATATAATATTATATATAATATTATTTTTCAACTTTAAGCATTTTAAGCATATCATTCATTCACATCACAATCCGATTCGTTATCCGATATTCTTTCACGATCATTATTCACATCAAGTCAATCTTAAACCATCGAAATCTCAGACTTCCCTGTTATTCAGGTCGTGTGTTGGAGTCGTTCCCATGATACTTTAGACATAACATAACCTTGACTTTTACAGCTAAGGTGAGGATTCATAGCCCCTACTTTTATACATTATGATTTACTCTTTGGGGGAGATACATGCTCAAACTATATTTATCTACTTTTACAAGTTCACTAGAAACTTTCAAGGTTCACCGTGAGTCATAGCCCCACCGTTTCTATCATTAAATTGTTTAACAACTCTTTGGGGGAGATACATGCTCAAACTATACTTATTTACTTTTGCAAGTACTCAAAATACTTATTACATGATTCGTATTTATATACGTATCTGTTCTCTTATACATTATGCATTGTTAACTTGTTTACATTACTTTACTCGTTTATCCAAAATACTTATGACATTGATATGTATTTATATACTCATCTGTCATATTCATACATTGATACGTATTTCTATACACATCTGTACTTGTCATATTCATACATTGATACGTATTTCTATACACATCTGTACTTGTCCTAGTCATACATTGATACGTATTTCTATACACATCTGTACTGTACTATTCATATTATGTTAGCAGTGGGTTGTAAACACACAGGTTGCAAGTCTTGTATGGGCGGGGCTTAGGATTGAGTGGATTTACAATGCCTTTGCTGTGGAAACCCTAATGCTTTACTATTTAAACTATACATTTATGTTCTATGTACATGCTTAAATTACTTTACTCGTTTATTAAAAACATTTTGTATTGGTATGCAAGTCATCGATTATATTTTGCATTGGTATGCAAGTCATCTAATACATTTTGCATTGGTATGCAAGTCATCTATTATATTTTGCATTGGTATGCAAGTCATCTAATACATTTTGCATTGGTATGTAATTCATCGATTATATTTTGCATTGGTATGCAAGTCATCTATTATATTTTGCATTGGTATGCAAGTCATCTATTACATTTTTGCATTGGTATGTGTGACAAATGGTAATTTTCACCCTATAATTATAATAATAAATGACTATTTATTATTGCAAATGTCTATTTAAATTTTTAAAACAATTATATAATTACTGAGTTGTTACGGGAATTACCAAATATTGGAAACGAGCTCACACGCGAATCACCGAAAATTTAAAATAACACCATATAACCAAACCAAACAAATCCAAACCCAACATTTAGCTGCTATGTCTATATTACTTTTTTTGTTCTCTTCGGCCCACAAACAAGCCCAACTTCAAAGTGTGTACTGCGTACAAAATTTTTCTCTTTTCCTTTCTAAATTCGATTCCCACTGCCCCAACTTTAGGCCTCGATAACTCTTTATTTTTACGAACAAACTATGCGTTTCTTTTTACCACCTAATTCACGACCTAGCCACGTTATTATATGCCAAACATCGAACCCCAACTCCAACGTTTGACCCTCGAAATTCTGCCAAAGTGTTTGGCCAAAATCCACTTATTCGAGTTCGACAACTTTCCACAAAACATTCGAACCAGTTCGTAATCAATGCCGACTAGTTTCTGTGAATCACTAAGCACTTAAACAAAGATACTATATGAATTTTTATTACCTTGGACTGAGCCACGAGGTGGAATAGCAAGTAAACATGTCGACACCCATTATGTCTCGTATAAAATCTTGACCGACCCTCGTATCACGGATGTCTTCTCAATATTTTCTCAAAGGCCTTTTCATGTCAGCAGAAAACACAGCAGCATAGTTGTTACTTTCCCTATGCACACTGAGGATTGATGTGAATGCTCATAATAATTCTCACTAGTCACTATGCCAACCACACATACATTTTTTTATTACCCACATGTATACTGGAACCATGCACACCTATTTCTCTTATATACAAACCTTCGTGAACCCTCTCAAACTCACCAAAGTCCAGCAAAACATCACACATAAACTCGTTCGAAAGATATCACAAGTATTGGAGCTATTTCGTGAAGTGGGTTAGTCATTTTTAGCTAGCACGAGAACTTTCCCTTCATCCTAGTTCACTCCCACTCGAGTTCTACCCACCCTAGAGGTGTCGTAAGTCTCCTGAAACTCATTTCGAATTCATTTCAGTTCGTATGTTATTATTTTCAGTTCGTATATATATGTGTGTTCGAATGTGTATGTCACCTATTTATTTACGTGCACAACTTCATCCCGTGGTCCAAACCTTGCTCCATCTCATTCTTGGTATGCCAAGGATCACGTAAATGCATTCACACCTCAACCATGCATTCGACACATTCACAAACGAGACCCATTTTATTCTTACGTTTCACGTATAAAACACCAAACCCAAAGGACTTAGAATCTTTTTAACTCTTTTGCCCTCAGAAAACAGCTCAACTCGCCCTATATATGAACCTATATTTTTGAAATGGTAAGCACGACCCACATGTATTTTAATTCAGTTCGAATCCCCATATAGCTAGCTTTAATTTTCGTATTTTGAACTTTTCACGAAAAGCTCTAGGAAGCTACTAAAAACGCTCAATCTTTTAGCCACAAAACTGGTCCTCAACACCTAGAATAATTTTGTGGTTTTTCAGCTTCAAAACTAGCGACTAGGCCATAAACTTGCGCCATATCTTCGAATTTCCATACGTAACACCCAAGTAATATTGCATCACTTAAAAGAAAACCTGAGATACTACACTTTTCGTGTTTTGATTTCTCAAAAATACTCTCAACCCGTCACTTAAAAATCGCTCATTTTAAACTGCCCTCGCTAAATCTTATATTAAATTTTCAGAAAATTTATTTAAGTAATCCGGTTTGGGCTTACTTAAAGCCCATTAAGAACTAACGATCCATAAGCCCACTGGGCACATTTGAAACAGTTTTAGAATCATAAAAATAGCTCAAGTTCAGGCCCAAAATAAATCTTCATGCCCTCGCCTCCAAACTCTTAACGGGCCTCGTTTTTTATGCGTTAAGGGCCCAATAAACCAAATTTTAACATTCTGGTCAAATTAATTGTTGACTTAAGCTTAAATAAGCTAGAAGAAGCCTCGGAAATTTTGCTAGAATTTTTCCCCACGTATTTGTATATTTTGGACTAAAAACGCAAACGTTTTCACCTAGAGGGACCATTTCTGCCAACTTAGTAAAAGTAGGTCCTGAAACTGCCAAAACAGAATGTTAGGGGTGGAAAATGAGATTATATTAAAGAGTAAACCCAGAATGTCATTCGGATTAATTTTGGACTAAAAATGTAATTTTTATAAACTAGGGACTAACGGCGTAACGTAAATACCGTTAGGGTGTAAAATGTAAAAACAGCAAAAGTTAAGGACCATACAGAAACTTTAGCTCAATTCACTTCCAATTCACATTTTACACATTTCACCCTCACATTTTGCATTATTTAAAAATCTTACACAAATAGTTAACGACAAGTTATATATATAACGATTTTAACCAACCAACTCAACGTTTCGTCCCACCCGATCCGAGACGACATATTATCATTGATCATAATAATTTCTGAACTTCCGACATTTAAGTATATCACACTCACATCACCGATCCAATCGTTATACGATTTCTTATCACAATCATTATTCGTGTTAAGTCGAATACTCAAACGTTATTATTATCCAGGTCGCGTGTGAAGCTGTTTCCGAACTCCCACTAAACTAACAACTCAACTCAACAACTCAAGGTGAGTTTATAGCCCCACTTTATTTAAACTGTTTTACATTGGGGTGAGAAACATGCAAAACTTTTATGGACCAATTTATACTTTTTGTGCTATTACGTAGATTAGCCTAAGCCCTGCCATGTCCCTTATGCCCAACTCATGAACCGTCAATTCCTGCTGGGAAGCGCGAATGTTATAAATAGATCTATTGGGAGTAACGTCCCCGTTCGGATTGACCGGATAGGCAAACGAACGTATACCATGTCGAAACTCAAGTGTCTGGGATAAACACTTGTCGGGCCCTTATACTTTAACATGCTTCTAGATGCATGCACACTGTTATAGCTTCGGTTGCATGAACTTAGTGCTTACGTAATAGACATGGTCCAACTACTAAATTTACTATTAAACCTATGAACTCACCAGCTTTTTGCTGACTTTTAGCATGTTTTTCTCAGGTGTTTAATATGAATGATCGTGACAAGGCTGCGGCAGGGCAATGGTCATAGACTATATTTATGAATAACTGTGATGTGTAAACCATGACTTGTTTTTGTCTGGGACAACTAAAACTATGGGCTTGCTTTCAAATTTCAATTTATATTGTAAACTCTTTATTTTTATTAAATTAAAACGGAGTGTATATTCCGTTCTTTATTACCTCATGTTATGATGATCAATTTAGTAGCACCCCATGACCCGAACGTTTCCGCTATACCAGATTTTGGGGGTGTTACAGATTGGTATCAAAGCTTAAGGTTATAGAGAACTAGGTACATATAAAACCTAAACTATAACCACTTTTTACAAAAACAAGTCCCTATGACTGCCACTTGCCTGCCGGCCTTGCTGCTGTTTACTTGTTTTAGCTACTTAGTGTTATCAGTTAATTTTTACTCAGCTATATGTACTATAAGTATTATATGTATACTTATACTAATTACCACAAGTATTTTCAATATACTCACACACGCATATGCCATTTTGTCACAGACCATGACTTCCCAACACAACTCTCCACAATCACCAGTCTCAGACGATCTGTACTTGCAAGAGCTTCACGGCTACAATGCACCAGATTTCAACCCCACTGAGCCTGCTCCCACACCAGCACTCCCTTCACTCACTACGGACCAGACATCTACTCAGCCTACCACTGATGTTAATGCAAATCTTGCTCGTCGAGTTGCCCGTATGAGAGTTCGAAGGTGGTATATGAATATGACACCTCAAAGGAGAACCCTGGATGACTATTTAAGCACCTCTGCTCCAGCGCTTCCTTCATCATCCCCAGATCATTCTCCACCCCGTCAGAGGCTCAGGAGACCCGCTACTCCGTACACAGCCGGAGACGAAGAAGAGCCTGTGGATGAGTCTGAAGAGGATCCAGAAGAGGAACCCGAGGAAGAGTCTGAAGAGGAGCCTGAGGAAGAGTCTGAAGAGGATCCGGAGGAGGAGCCAATACCGGACCCTACACCCGAACAGGTCTTACCAGTAGAACCGCGACATGGAAAAGCGGTTAGGGAAGAGGTTCCGAGTACATTTGACATTGGGCAGAGTTCTAGGGCTGCTCAGATGATAGGAGGAGATATGAATGGACCAGAACAGGGAGACGGTGAACCGTCAACTAAGAATGAAGCCCCAGATGCCGATGAAGTGATATGGAAAGATATAGAGTGTGTTCCTAGTGTTCCACTTCAAGTTGACAGCCCCCCACACTCGCCATGGTTTGTGCCACCATCTCCGGAGGACCCAGTTCCCCCTCCACCCGCAAATTCACCCATAGAGGAGGAAGACGTGGATGTGGCCACAGGAGTCTTGTTGCAGCTTGAAACGCATGAGAACTTATTGGATGTTCACACTGATCAGATAGAAAGGATTGAGCGACGGGGTGATCAGGTCGGGGGAGAACTTGCCAGCATCAGGCAGAGAATAGGGGACATAGGAAGAGAGCAATCCAGGGTATGGGATACAGAGTGGGCTACCTGGTATAGGTTTAATGACATGGAGGCAGTGGTTGGTGGTGTGATAAGGTCAGAACAGGAGGATCGTATGGAGATCAGGTCAGCGCAAAGACACATCGCACAGTTGGAGTCGAGCGTAGCACGATTGACGGCTACTGTTAGTCGGATGGCAGCAGAGTTAGAATAGCTACGCCTTGGACGAAACTGACCTCAGCTTTTAGTAGTTGAAATGTATCACCACTAAATTGAGTAGTTGTCAGTTAGTGGCATTGTAGTTTTTTTCATATCTGTATTTGTAACGTTTCCCTATGTATTCGAGCTCAAGTGAGCCTAACCTATGACAAGTTCGATTTGTAATACCATATGTGTCAACCCCTTTATGTCTAATCTTGCTCATATGCTCTATCGATAATAGTACTCTTGTGCGATAATAAACCCTTGAAATCTCAATTTTCATTATCTTTCTGATACAGCAAAATGCCTCCGAAAAGAGCTACGCATGCAAACCCAAAACCAGTTGAGGAAACTGCAACAACCCCAACTGTTGATCAAGCTTTGCTCGACCAGCTAGTAGAAGAAAGGGTGGCAGCAGCACTGGCTGCAGCCAATCACTCAACCACCGATGGTGGAAACTCTAGACCCACCAACAACAATACTCGAGGCTGTACTTACCCAGATTTCAAGAAGATAATGACTGGGGTGTTTGGTGGTACGGAAGGAGTAGTTGTCCTAGTTCGTTGGATTGAGAAGTTAGAAACAGTGTTCCGAATTAGTGGCTGTGCTGAAGAGGACAAGGTTAAGTACGCGTCCTTCACCTTTCAGGATGCCGCCTTAACCTGGTGGAACAACTATTCAAAATCAGCTGGCTACGACACTGCCTATGCAATGTCATGGGAAAGCTTCAAGCAAATGGTTCTTAGGAAATACTGCCCTCGCAATGAGGTGAAGAAGCTGGAAGTTGAATTTTGGAACCTCAAGGTACAAGGTACCGATATGGCCACCTACAATCAGCGTTTTCAGGAGCTTGCTTTACTCTGTCCGGACATGGTCCAGACTGAGGCCCGTCTACTGGAACGGTACATTGGCGGATTGCCTCCATCAACAAAGGGGAATGTTATAGCTTATAAGGCAGCTGACCTTCACGAAACAATGGAGGTAGCCAACAAGCTGATGGACCAAGTGATTGAAGATTCAGCTGAGATAGAGAGGTCCAACAAAAGGAAATGGGATGATCACTCCCGAAACAAAAACAGCAACCACCCAAACAAGAGACAAGATATTGTTAAGGCCTACGCTGCCGGAACAATCGAGAAGAAAGGACGTTCCATTGAGAAAAAGGGGTATGCCGGGAAACACCCATTCTGCAATCGCTGTAAACTGCACCACAGCGGGCCATGCACTGTGAAATGCAACAATTGTCAGAAAATCGGGCACATGGCCAGGGATTGTAGACCCAAAACCCTCGCAACTGCACAGACAGCACCCGAGCAGAACTCGAAGGCCAATGTAACATGTTTTGGGTGCGGGAAGAAGGGGCACTACAGGAATGAGTGCCGTGAGCCAAGGAACCAAGTTGCTGGGGGAAATCAAGTGGTTGTTGCACAGCAAGGGAATCGTGGAAATGACGGAGGGGCCCGCGGAAGGGTCTATGCAGTGGGCAAGATAGAAGCCCAAGAGGACCCAAACGTCGTGACGGGTACGTTCCTCTTAAATAATCGTTACGCATCCATATTGTTTGACACTGGGGCGGATAGGAGTTTTGTTTCGACCACATTTAGTGCCCTACTTGATATTGCCCCGACCCCTCTAGGCAAAGTATACAATGTGGAGTTAGCTAACGGAAATGTAGAAAGGATAGACACTATTGTAAGAGGCTGTACCCTAAATTTATTAAAGCACCCATTCGACATCGATCTTATGCCAGTAGAACTGGGTAGTTTTGACGTTATTATCGGCATAGACTGGTTAGCAAAACATCGTGCCACCATTCTCTGTAACGAGAAAATCGTCCGACTTCCTTGCGGAGACAAAGTCCTAAATGTTGAAGGAGACAAGAAAGGTCGAAAGAGCGTCTCAAGACTAAACGTCATCTCTTGCGTTAAGGCACAGAAATGCTTTAACAAAGGATGCCTTCTTTTCCTAGCGCAAGTCTCTGAGCGGGAAGAAAAAGAGCAGAAGGAAAAACGTCTAGAGGACGTTCCAATCGTAAGAGATTTTCCAGAAGTCTTCCCTGAAGACTTACCTGGACTCCCGCCAATCCGACAGGTCGAATTTCGAATCGATCTAATACCAGGTGCCGCACCCGTGGCACGAGCACCTTATCGATTAGCTCCAACAGAATTGCAAGAACTGTCAAACCAGTTGTCGGAACTCGCGGAAAAAGGATTCATCAGACCAAGTTCTTCTCCTTGGGGAGCTCCAGTCCTTTTTGTCAAAAAGAAGGATGGATCTTTTAGAATGTGCATTGATTACCGCGAATTGAACAAGTTAACCATCAAAAACCGCTATCCACTCCCACGAATCGATGATCTATTCGACCAACTTCAAGGTTCGAGTATTTATTCCAAAATCGACTTAAGATCCGGGTATCACCAACTTAGAGTTAGGGAAGAAGATATCCCTAAAACGGCATTCAGAACCCGTTACGGTCACTACGAATTCCAGGTCATGCCGTTTGGTTTAACCAACGCACCGGCAGTATTCATGGACCTTATGAATCGAGTGTGCAAGCCATACCTGGACAAGTTCGTGATCGTCTTTATCGACGACATTCTGATATACTCTAAGAGCAAAGAAGAACATGAAGAACATCTCAGGCTAATCCTAGAATTACTAAAGGAAGAGAAGTTGTACGCAAAATTCTCAAAGTGTGAATTTTGGATTCCAACTGTTCAATTTCTAGGACATGTGGTTGATAGTCAAGGCGTTCATGTGGATCCTGCAAAGATCGAATCGATTAAGGATTGGGCAACACCCACAACACCTACCGAAATATGCCAATTCTTAGGACTTGCAGGGTACTACAGGAGGTTTATCGAAGGATTCTCGAAGATAGCTAAGCCCTTGACTAAGTTGACTCAAAAGAATGTAAAATTCGACTGGGGAGATAAAGAAGAAGGAGCCTTCCAACTGCTTAAGGATAAGTTGTGTAGCGCGCCTATCTTGGCCCTACCAGAAGGCAGTGAAGATTTTGTGGTCTATTGCGACGCTTCACACAAAGGGTTAGGAGCTGTGTTGATGCAGAGAGAGAAGGTGATAGCTTATGCCTCTCGACAACTAAAAACCCACGAGAAGAACTATACTACACACGACTTGGAATTGGGGTCAGTAGTGTTTGCACTCAGAATCTGGAGACATTACCTCTATGGCACCAAGTGTGTAGTCTACACCGACCACAAAAGTTTACAACACATCCTCGACCAAAAAGAGCTCAACATGAGGCAACGCCGTTGGTTAGAATTACTCAGTGACTATGACTGCGAAATTCGATACCACCCTGGCAAAGCAAACGTAGTAGCCGATGCTCTTAGTCGAAAAGAACGGCCTAAACCTCTGAGAGTACGATCATTGGGTATGACGATAATCTCACCACTCCCAGCTAGAATCCTCGAGGCTCAAGCCGAAGCGCTCAAGGAAGAAAACATACTTAACGAGAAAATAAAAGGGATGCCTGAAAGTGATAATGGATTCGTAAGGAGAGCTGATGGAACGTTATGTTTCAAGAACAGGAGTTGGATCCCACTATGTGGAGGAATACGTGACTTCATAATGCATGAGTCCCATAAATCCAAATATTCCATCCACCCGGGAGCTGATAAAATGTACCTTGACCTGAAGAAACTCTACTGGTGGCCTAATATGAAAGCTGACATTGCAACATATGTCAGTCAATGCTTAACATGCTCCAAGGTCAAAGCTGAGCATCAGCGACCATCAGGCTTATTGACTCAACCCGAGATTCCCGAATGGAAGTGGGAATGTATAACCATGGATTTCATCACAAAACTACCAAGGACACCTAGCGGTTACGACACCATTTGGGTGATTGTTGATCGCCTCACAAAATCCGCTCACTTCCTACCGATCAGAGAAAAAGAAGGCATGGATAAACTCGCACGGTTGTACGTGAAAGAAATAATAGCACGTCATGGAGTCCCAATTTCTATCATCTCCGACCGAGACAGTCGCTTCACGTCAAATTTCTGGAGATCATTGCAAGATGCATTGGGCTCCGACCTCCATATGAGTACCGCGTATCATCCGCAAACTGATGGTCAAAGTGAAAGGACCATCCAGACTCTAGAAGATATGCTACGAGCGTGTGTGATAGACTTTGGAAACAGTTGGGATAGACACCTACCTCTAGCCGAATTCTCTTACAATAACAGCTATCATACAAGCATCAAAGCTGCACCCTATGAGGCACTTTATGGTCGAAAGTGCAGATCCCCTATATGTTGGGCTGAAGTCGGAGAAAGCCAAATCACTGGTCCCGAACTAGTACGAGAGACCACCGAAAAGATAGTGCAAATCAAGAGTCGATTGCAAGCAGCTAGAGATCGACAGAAAAGTTATGCTGACAAAAGACGGAGACCACTTGAATTCCAAGTTGGTGACCGCGTCATGCTAAAGGTTTCGCCATGGAAAGGCGTAATTCGTTTTGGAAAACGTGGAAAACTAAACCCTCGCTACATCGGACCCTTCAAAATCATCGCCAAAATCGAACCGGTAGCTTACCGACTTGAGCTACCGCCAGAACTCAGCTCGGTACATAATGTTTTCCATGTGAGCAACCTGAAGAAGTGTCTCTCAAATGAAGCACTTGCTATCCCCCTGGAGGAAATCCAGGTAGACGAGAGATTAAATTTCATCGAAGAACCTGTCGAAATCATGGATCGGGAAATCAAACGACTGAAACAAAGCCGCATACCCATTGTTAAAGTTCGTTGGAACTCTCGAAGAGGTCCCGAATACACGTGGGAACGCGAGGACGAGATCAAACGCAAATACCCACACCTTTTCCCAAATTCCACGGATAACTCCAAGTGAAAACCGAGGACGGTTTTCATCCTAAGCTGGGGAGGATGTGACAAATGGTAATTTTCACCCTATAATTATAATAATAAATGACTATTTATTACTGCAAATGTCTATTTAAATTTTTAAAACAATTATATAATTACTGAGTTGTTACGGGAATTACCAAATACTGGAAACGAGCTCACACGCGAATCACCGAAAATTTAAAATAACACCATATAACCAAACCAAACAAATCCAAACCCAACATTTAGCTGCTATGTCTATATTATCTTTTTTTGTTCTCTTCGGCCCACAAACAAGCCCAACTTCAAAGTGTGTACTGCGTACAAAATTTTTCTCTTTTCCTTTCTAAAGTCGATTCCCACTGCCCCAACTTTAGGCCTCGATAACTCTTTATTTTTACGAACAAACTATGCGTTTCTTTTTACCACCTAATTCACGACCTAGCCACGTTATTATATGCCAAACATCGAACCCCAACTCCAACGTTTGACCCTCGAAATTCTGCCAAAGTGTTTGGCCAAAATCCACTTATTCGAGTTCGACAACTTTCCACAAAACATTCGAACCAGTTCGTAATCAATGCCGACTAGTTTCTGTGAATCACTAAGCACTTAAACAAAGATACTATATGAATTTTTATTACCTTGGACTGAGCCACGAGGTGGAATAGCAAGTAAACATGTCGACACCCATTATGTCTCGTATAAAATCTTGACCGACCCTCGTATCACGGATGTCTTCTCAATATTTTCTCAAAGGCCTTTTCATGTCAGCAGAAAACACAGCAGCATAGTTGTTACTTTCCCTATGCACACTGAGGATTGATGTGAATGCTCATAATAATTCTCACTAGTCACTATGCCAACCACACATACATTTTTTTATTACCCACATGTATACTGGAACCATGCACACCTATTTCTCTTATATACAAACCTTCGTGAACCCTCTCAAACTCACCAAAGTCCAGCAAAACATCACACATAAACTCGTTCGAAAGATATCACAAGTATTGGAGCTATTTCGTGAAGTGGGTTAGTCATTTTTAGCTAGCACGAGAACTTTCCCTTCATCCTAGTTCACTCCCACTCGAGTTCTACCCACCCTAGAGGTGTCGTAAGTCTCCTGAAACTCATTTCGAATTCATTTCAGTTCGTATGGTATTATTTTCAGTTCGTATATATATGTGTGTTCGAATGTGTATGTCACCTATTTATTTACGTGCACAACTTCATCCCGTGGTCCAAACCTTGCTCCATCTCATTCTTGGTATGCCAAGGATCACGTAAATGCATTCACACCTCAACCATGCATTCGACACATTCACAAACGAGACCCATTTTATTCTTACGTTTCACGTATAAAACACCAAACCCAAAGGACTTAGAATCTTTTTAACTCTTTTGCCCTCAGAAAACAGCTCAACTCGCCCTATATATGAACCTATATTTTTGAAATGGTAAGCACGACCCACATGTATTTTAATTCAGTTCGAATCCCCATATAGCTAGCTTTAATTTTCGTATTTTGAACTTTTCACGAAAAGCTCTAGGAAGCTACTAAAAACGCTCAATCTTTTAGCCACAAAACTGGTCCTCAACACCTAGAATAATTTTGTGGTTTTTCAGCTTCAAAACTAGCGACTAGGCCATAAACTTGCGCCATATCTTCGAATTTCCATACGTAACACCCAAGTAATATTGCATCACTTAAAAGAAAACCTGAGATACTACACTTTTCGTGTTTTGATTTCTCAAAAATACTCTCAACCCGTCACTTAAAAATCGCTCATTTTAAACTGCCCTCGCTAAATCTTATATTAAATTTTCAGAAAATTTATTTAAGTAATCCGGTTTGGGCTTACTTAAAGCCCATTAAGAACTAACGATCCATAAGCCCACTGGGCACATTTGAAACAGTTTTAGAATCATAAAAATAGCCCAAGTTCAGGCCCAAAATAAATCTTCATGCCCTCGCCTCCAAACTCTTAACGGGCCTCGTTTTTGATGCGTTAAGGGCCCAATAAACCAAATTTTAACATTCTGGTCAAATTAATTGTTGACTTAAGCTTAAATAAGCTAGAAGAAGCCTCGGAAATTTTGCTAGAATTTTTCCCCACGTATTTGTATATTTTGGACTAAAAACGCAAACGTTTTCACCTAGAGGGACCATTTCTGCCAACTTAGTAAAAGTAGGTCCTGAAACTGCCAAAACAGAATGTTAGGGGTGGAAAATGAGATTATATTAAAGAGTAAACCCAGAATGTCATTCGGATTAATTTTGGACTAAAAATGTAATTTTTATAAACTAGGGACTAACGGCGTAACGTAAATACCGTTAGGGTGTAAAATGTAAAAACAGCAAAAGTTAAGGACCATACAAAAACTTTAGCTCAATTCACTTCCAATTCACATTTTACACATTTCACCCTCACATTTTGCATTATTTAAAAATCTTACACAAATAGTTAACGACAAGTTATATATATAACGATTTTAACCAACCAACTCAACGTTTCGTCCCACCCGATCCGAGACGACATATTATCATTGATCATAATAATTTCTGAACTTCCGACATTTAAGTATATCACACTCACATCACCGATCCAATCGTTATACGATTTCTTATCACAATCATTATTCGTGTTAAGTCGAATACTCAAACGTTATTATTATCCAGGTCGCGTGTGAAGCTGTTTCCGAACTCCCACTAAACTAACAACTCAACTCAACAAATCAAGGTGAGTTTATTGCCCCACTTTATTTAAACTGTTTTACATTGGGGTGAGAAACATGCAAAACTTTTATGGACCAATTTATACTTTTTGTGCTATTACGTAGATTAGCCTAAGCCCTGCCATGTCCCTTATGCCCAACTCATCAACCGTCAATTCCTGCTGGGAAGCGCGAATGTTATAAATAGATCTATTGGGAGTAACGTCCCCGTTCGGATTGACCGGATAGGCAAACGAACGTATACCATGTCGAAACTCAAGTGTCTGGGATAAACACTTGTCGGGCCCTTATACTTTAACATGCTTCTAGATGCATGCACACTGTTATAGCTTCGGTTGCATGAACTTAGTGCTTACGTAATAGACATGGTCCAACTACTAAATTTACTATTAAACTATGAACTCACCAGCTTTTTGCTGACTTTTAGCATGTTTTTCTCAGGTGTTTAATATGAATGATCATGACAAGGCTGCGGCAGGGCAATGGTCATAGACTATATTTATGAATAACTGTGATGTGTAAACCATGACTTGTTTTTGTCTGGGACAACTAAAACTATGGGCTTTCTTTCTAATTTCAATTTATATTGTAAACACTTTATTTTTATTAAATTAAAACGGAGTGTACATTCCGTTCTTTATTACCTCATGTTATGATCATCAATTTAGTAGCACCCCATGACCCGAACGTTTCCGCTATACCAGATTTTGGGGGTGTTACAATATGCAAGTCATCTATCCTATTCTTACTATGTTAGCAGTGGGTTGTAAACACACAGGTTGCAAGTCTTGTATGGGCGGGGCTTGGGACTGAGTGGAATTACAATGCCTTTGCTGGGAAATCTTTATTCAAATGCTTTACATTTTAAACTAAACTCTATGAACTCACCAACCTTTGGTTGACACTTTTTAGCATGTTTATCTCAGGTTTATAAGACGATAGTGGATGCATGGATTCTAGAGTCAATTGCATACTTGGAGACTCATATCATTATCTTTTACCATTCGAAACACCTATGTAACTTTACTTTGGAACTTATTGTCATAACTCTGATTTTAATAATTCGAATGGTAACATTTCAAAACCTCTCATTTAGAGGTCGTTTTCTATACCTTGATCTATATTATGAAGTAATACCCCCTTGACTCTTCTGTTCCGTTGCGGTAATTTGGGGGTGTTACAGCAATGACCTGGGAAGGCTTCTCAGGCTGCGTTCACACACGTGTAGACAACTATCACCAACGGTTAAGATACGGTACCTGACACGGGACAGCATGAGGCACACAATCAAAATATGGAGCAAACATGTTATGTACGAATTGTACGAGTCTAAGGAAGGAATGACACCTGTCATCCTTGTCTGCCTATTAGATGATCTACGCGTGGCCTGTCCATAGTCGTTGATCAACCACATGGGTTCATCCCAAAAACATAGATACCTCCACATATTTGACACGATTATTCACGCACAATGTAACACCCCGTAAAATTTTGTGTAGCAGCGGAAGACTAAACGGGGTATTACTTCATAGATCACAGTCATAAGTATAGAAAATGACTCAAAGAGACGTTTTGAAAGGCGTTATCATTCATAGAAAAACTTTATTATTTCAGAATACAAAACATAGTTTCGAATAGTTTGGTGTTCCACAAAAGATATGAAAAAGTTTGTGAAGAATGATAACTTCATTTAACACCATCAAGGGGCCCAACGCCAACTCCGTGCCATATGCTCTTTAATTACCTAATATAAAACATGCTAAAAAAAGTCAACAAAAAGGTTGAGTGAATTCATAGGTTTAGTAGTAAAATAGTTGATCACAAGATTTCAAGTTTAAGAGACAGTGGGTTCCGTTGTTACACCCATAAATCGAAAGTAGTTATTATTGCACTAAGCTCATGAAACCAAAGTGTTAATAGAGTACCAACAGTAATTGGTAGTATCGACAGAAATCGATATAATAGTAGCATCAACAGTAATTGATAGTATCGACAGTAATCGATATAATAATAGTATCAACAGTAATTGATAGTATCGACAGTAATCGATATAATAATAGTTGTACTTAGGCAATAACACATTTAGATAAACATATAGTTTTCAAGCAATTGTGATCATAAAAAGTAGTAGCATGTATCTCCCCCAAGGAGTTTATAAAACAGTTAAACGAGTTAAAGTAGGGCTATGAACTCACCTTGATGATATAGTAGACAAAATAGGAATCAAGTAGTGAAAAAGAGTGGCTCCGGCTCGCAACCTAGAGCAATATGTCAAGTGTTTAGATTCGTGGTTTTAGGCTCGATGTGCATGATGATGTGTGTTAGATTATTGACGCTCGTGTGATAAAATGCTTAAAGTTCAAAAATATAATAATTTTGTTTTTGAAACGTTACCCATGTTAGGTGGGTTTTGTTATCGTTAGAATATTCATTTATATTTATTAGTTGCGGAATAAAATCGATATATAATTATGTGTCAATTTTTGTTGTATTTATATAAAGAAAACTTTGATATAATTATTTGAAAATGTAAGTTTTTGACAAAATAATAAAGTTTACAATTTTCACCCTTAACTTATATAAAAGTTTCACTTTTAACCCAATATTAAAATTATTCACAATTTTAGTCCAAAATATCAAATTTACACTCTTAACCCTATGTCTCGCAAAATTTGCATTTTCCCTCTAAACATAAATTTATAGTAGTTTCACCCTTTTAATATAATTCTGATTCTTATATTTTGCATCACACCAGTAACTAACTTCACCAAAAAATTAGTGGGCTTTAGGCCCATTTAAGGGTCTGAGTTTGATTTGTAGTAAAAAAAAGTATAAGACGCATGGTTTTAGAAATAAAAGAAAGCAAAGCAGTTATATATATATGTGGATAAAATAAAATACATAGTTCCAGCGAGCTCCTAGATTCGAACATGGGTTGGTTGCCTATTCACCCGCGACATAACCACTTGAGCCAAGGCTCCTTCGTGTCACGTTTTGCATCGAGTTCAATTATTAAGAGGTCTCGACTGGTTTGTATACTGCCATGCGACATAAAAGAGTTTGCATGAAATTCGTTTATGTTTTGCCTATATTTGCTTCATGTTCAGTGGGTTTACTATACGTTTGCATGGTTTCTCATTTAAGGAGGTATATATTCGTTTTCCATTCAACACAGTGTATATATATGGGAACACATATATGTGGTTTTCGACTATAAAATGTATTTCTTTGTTTTAGTGTTACTGGGGTCGCCATGTTCGCATTAATATTGAAGTAGATGGGTCTCGAAATGGTCGAGTTTTATGCACCCATTTCGTCTCAGTAAGTGTTGCATGAGGTTTGTTTTCTTGTTAACTAGTTTATAGAAAATGGGTTGATATGTATATGTCTTCTCTTTGATACAGTAAGGATGTGCATGGTTTCTTTATCATGTTAACTAGTTTATATACATATTCATGCATGTATGTTATGTAAAAAGAAAGTACGTGACTAACTAGTAAAAATGTGTTTTGGGTTCGGTTAATAAAGCGGGTCGAAGACATATTGAATGCAACGTGGCTCGTGTGATTATATATATATATATATATATATACCTAGGAAATGAGTTTGAGAACTTACGACACCAAGGGTGGTGAAGAGGTTTGAGCGAAGAGGTGGTAAAACAAGAACACAAAGGTGGAAAGAAACCCTAGCTTTCTTCTTCAACCCAACTCGTAATCGACCCTGTACCCTTTTATAACTCATATCACGACTTTTTTGGTTTCCCAAGTCTCTTCTGGTCTTCTTTCTTCTCGTTGGCAGTGAATGTAGGGAGTGAGTAAATGGGTTTTGTTTGTGAGTTGTGTTTGTGTTCTTGTGGTGAGAAAGTTAAGATTTTATGGTGCTTAAATAGGGGAGTTCACGTGATATAAGAAGACTTTCTTTGCTCTCAATTGTCCTTGCTACTGTCATTGTAAGAGGTGAGGACTTTCATACAAGTTGACCTTGCCCTCTAACTCCTCACAAGCGAAGAAAGATCGGCTGGCTTCAGAGCATGGGGAAAGGAAATTTGAAATGGGTTGATTCCCATAGAAGTTGACCACATGATGGTCATTAGGTTTACACAAAGGTTATAGCATACTTGGAGGAGACAAGATGTTATTGTAGTGATGGAATTAGAATATTCTATTCTTGACTTGCTCTCTATGAAACTTCCTATGGTTCGGCTGCTACTTGCTTGGGAGTAGAGAAAGAGTTTGTTAAGAATCATAATAGTTGACTTGCTATCCCAATTTCTCCAATGTGTCGACTGGTATAGGGTACAAGGAAAAAGGGTACTCTTGCTTTGGGAAAAATCATGTATGGGAACTACATGATGGGTTTTGGTAGAACACATGGGGTAATAGTGGTGTAAGAGACTTGAAATGACTAGTTAGTGTAGAGTGTAAGACTTGTAAGAAGGAAAGAAAATGTGTGTGTAATTCTTAGTCGTATATTATGGAGTAGGAAAATAAGTTGGTGAATTTTTTAGAACAACAAGTTTGCATATTGTTTTAATGATAAGTTTAAAGAAGGGATAATTACTAAAATGCCCCGGTTGCCCAAGTGCTAAGACTATCCGACCCGATCTCACAAAATTCTCCCCTTAGACCAGGGCAACGAGTATAATACGTCGGCTTGCATGAGATGGTGACACGTGGCAGTATTGCTTTTTGGGCAACCTTTATTTTTTGGGCAACCGTATACTATACGGATGGTTTTTTTGTCATTTCACATATTACTCAAACTACTAAAAACCAGACGGACTGGACCAAAATCAAAAGCATTTCCGCGCCCACATTTCACTCACCAAAATCAAATCAAACCAAACACCACCCTTCACTTCACTCACTCACATCGCCGCCGTAAACTACCATGTCCTCCTCCTCCTCCTCCTCCTCCTCCGACCACCGCGTCGGAGATCTAATAACCGAACTAATCCACCGTCTAACACCAAACCCTAACCCTAACACAATCAAATACGCCACACGTATCTTAACCATCCGTATGTCCCCTTCAATAACCCCAAATGAATCCTCAATTGCTTTATCAATGAAATCCCTTTTAGTTAAACAAGGTAAATTATCCGATGCTTTATCTTTTGCAGATCTCTATTCCAAATTTAGTAATAAAACTGGTCCTGGGTCTGTTCAAAATAAGTGGGCCCTACTTTATTTGCTTAAAACCATCTCCCAGGATAGTAAGACAGTATCCGATGGCCTCCCAGTTTTATTCCACCCCGAAACGAGCCAAAAAAGTGAAAAGGATGGGAATGTGGGTAATGGGGGAGGGGGAGGAGTTTTGCTTGTTTGTGCTACGATTTCTCAGACATGGAGACACTCCTAAACAAGAAATCTATTAGACAAGCTCTTGGTGTTGGAGATATAGAGTTTGTATCATGTAGTACAACTGTGTACACAGCTATGCTTGTGGACTGGATGAGAAACCTTGAAGCTGGTATTCCCGAACTTCTTGAAGATGGGATTAAGATGCTTGTGTACGCTGGAGAATATGATGTCATCTGTAACTGGCTTGGTTAGTGCTCATCGGACAGTATATTTACTTTAAATTTTATATTGTGATTTTTATTTATTTTTGCTTGTAAATTTTTTGGGAGAATAGGTAATTCGAGATGGGTTCATGCTATGGAATGGAATGGTAAGGAACAGGTCAATGCATTGTCTGAAGCTCCCTTCGAAGTAGATGGATCTGAAGCAGGCTTACTTAAGAGCTATGGTCCACTCAGTTTCCTCAAGGTATAATGTACTCAATCGATTATTCCTCCTACTATCAAAGGTTGAAAATGGGTGGGTGGGTAGAATTGAAGCACATCTTGTCTAAAAAATTATAAACTTAAATATCTTCTGTGAACTGTTAGCGTGCCAAATTGGATAAAATGCTGACTCGTTTTTTGATTTAGCTGTTTCATGTTACCCGTTAGAATAAAGCTTAACCTGTATCAACCCATTTATCGGTACATTTGCTGCCTCTAAAGTATCACTAGTTTCTTCAATTTTCTCACAACATAGTCAAGGAAAAAAACAAAAGCAAATCATGCTCTTGATATTTGAGACCAAAATATTATGAGTTTGTTTTAAAAGGGTACTAACACCAAAAATATCATCATTTAAGACATTCGTCATTGTACGCTGACGAAAATTGCATTATTTTTTCTCTGGGATTTCTTATGTCGGAGTTGCCTATTCATCCATCTTCTATTATTACTACAAATAATTGATGGCAGTAGTTTGGGTCCATGTTACAATATTTGTGGAATTTAGGCCAATATACTTTTGATGAATTAACCATATATTATAAACTATGTGTCAATAGATTAATTCGGTTTCGTGTAGAAAGCTACAATTAAAATCTGGAAAAGCGTCTAATGTTATATTGTTTAACATTTTTCTTTGAGATCTCTCGACCAAGTTTTATTCATCAAAAAGTCCCATTAAGTTATGCTGTACCCCTTCCATCTCATGTCACAAAAGATCTGATTAAATATCTGAATCTTGAAGTAATGCTTTCATATTCAAATTGTCTCCTCACTAGCAAATTCACTGATATTTGGAACTCTTTTTGTTTGGCTTTCTAATATGGAATCGAGTAACATGTCATCGATGGGTGTGTTGCAATGTCAAAACAGGTTCATGATGTTGGTCATATGGTTCCTATGGATCAACCCAAGGCTGCTCTGGAGATGCTAAAGAGGTAGATGGATGGCTCACTTTCTGAAACTCCAAGAGGGCCTAAATCTCTGGTTTCTTCCATGTAACATGTAGAGGCAATGTGCATGGTCCCTTTGTTTGTAAATAAGGCGGGATAACTTTCCTCAGAACTTTATATGCTTTAGCTAAACCTAGTTGCATCATAAGAGTAGAACACACAAACCATCTTTTAGGGTTTAGGGTTCCTGGAGTCCTGTTTGATTCAGCTCCAACGGGTTATCTGGCGAGATCCTGACTAATATTAACAAAGTTCGTGCATAGGATAGGACGAACTGGACGTGCCGGAGCCAAAGGGATTGCTGCTACATTTTTCACCCATTCAAATGCAAAGTATGCTAGAGAACTTGTTAAGATCCTTCACGAAGCTGTTCAAGTTGTTCCTGTTGCTTTATCTTCTAGGACTCGCTCAATGGGTCCTGGAGGTACTTTTTTGCTAATGTGGAACCACTTATTTACTACAGAGTATTAAATTTGTAAGGTTATAAATTGATAGGCTATATAAATTAGGTATTTTAGAATGTTAAAAACTAATATGTTAGAGGAATTTTTGGTTCAAATCTCAATGTCAGTTTAGTAACTTCATGACAATGATTTATGTGTGCTATTTTTAAATATGTGGCAGGTTCTGGTGGGAACTTCAGGTCAAGAGGTCGACGTGGGTTTGGCAACCGAGGTTCATTTTCAGGACCTAATATGGTTTCTCTTGGTTCAAAAGGACATTGGTAAATGGTAAATTTATTTAGCAGTTCATGCTAGTAATACATGTTGATAGTAGAATGCAAAGAGTACGACTAGTTGAAACGTTTTATTCAATACTGTATTTCTTCAATAATTTCCAGTAGTTTTAAATTTAGGGGATTATGGTTTAGAAAACCATTACACAGCAGTGTTTCTCTTTTAGGTAGAACGTTGTTGTATCAGTATATTTATTTGATGAGTGTTCATGGATATTTATGACAAATGAAGTTACCTTTTTTCTGGTTATGTTTAGATTGTTATGCATTTGGCTTTCTTGAATTATTGATGCACATCTTCTGCGGATGCAAGCCGTAATTTTTGACTGCTCTCATATGTTTTAAACTGTAATGCATATGATTTTATTGAAATATTGATGCACATCTCCTTCAGAAACATAAAAATTTAAAAACCGATCTCGCCCTACTCTTGCTGCCATTCATTCTTTTGATTTCACTGTGTTTTTCGGGCATATGCGTTCTTTGCTATGTGATGCTTATGGTTTGTGAAGGAATGTTGATTGCTGCAGTTCATTCTTCTGATTTCACTGTGTTTTTTGAACTTTAGTAATCTTATGTGGTCTGATTGTATAGTTACAGATTACCAC
The DNA here is from genome assembly GCA_021014915.2 of Artemisia tridentata subsp. tridentata. Classification (NCBI taxonomy): domain Eukaryota; kingdom Viridiplantae; phylum Streptophyta; class Magnoliopsida; order Asterales; family Asteraceae; genus Artemisia; species Artemisia tridentata. Next base: position 4,135,422 of record CP139501.1, read on the forward strand.
AAAAGAACCTAGATATCTCATGACTGAAATTGTCTAGTCTGAGAAATATGTTCAGATGTCTCACAGTTGGATTTTATATCGTGAGAAACCATATCTTTGTTTGAAAATGATGTCATGAGAAACTACAGCGCTTCTCTCTCATTCTTTTTATTCTTATAAGTTCCTAGCCGATGGCCACATTAAACAGAGAGACCAATGCAGTAATTTTTGTTCAAGAATATGGACTTATTAATTCAAGAAAGATTTGTATTTCTGTTATGTTTGACACTTCAACATCACTGATCAATATCACATGGGTTTCTTATCTATTGGTGTTGGTCAAAGTTGGAGCAGATCAGTATTCAGAATTTGTAACTGCTGCTACGCTATTTTGATTATGTTGCTGCATTCATTGCTGCTGGTAGTGACACCATTGCTGCTGGTGATCCTGCTGGTCGCTCATTCATTGCTGCTGGTAGTGACACCATTGCTGCTGCATTCATTATTTTGATGCTCTCAGAGAAAAAAAAAAAAAAAAAAAAAAAAAAAAAAAAAAACTTCTTGTAAATTTTTCATCTTTTTCATTTTCTTTCTTTATTTTATTTTTATTTAGTTAAAAAAAAAGGCACCTGGGGTCATCATGGTGGTTCCGAGGGGGGCCTCATTATTGGTCGTGGTTCTTCTAATGCTTACGCCTCTTCGGAAGTTGATGGCGCCACTCTTAACCCGGATATCCCTCTTCTTACTTATGGTCAAGAGGTAGTAATTCTATCACATTGTATTTATACTTCTGTTCCGTGAATTAAGAAGATGAATCGAACAGATACTGGAAATTGTGCCAAGAAACAAGCTGGATGATATTACGGTTTTAATACCAAATCTAAATTTGTGTCTCGAGAATGTCATCACCAAGTAAGGATACAAGGCACTAATTATCTAATAAGCAGCATGGTGACCAGCTTATTACTTTGCAGATGATTTCCTATTGCTGCTGAACTATAGAGGTTGCTGCTGGTTACTTACTGATGCTGCTGCTTCAATCCTCTACCTCTGGACTTCCAAGATCTATCAAGAAACTTGCACTTAACCTAGTCAAATGCAAGTTTAGGGGAGGATTGTTAGGAATTTTTGATTTTATGTAATAAACTCATTGCTGCTGGTAGTATTTAGTGGTTCCTGCTGGCAGTGTTAGTTGCTGCTGATGTTGGTTTCTGCTGGTAGCTTTGATTGTTGCTGTAAAATCAAAATAGAGTATGATAATCAGAAGAAAAAACCAAAAAAAAGAGAGGTAAGTTTGAAAGATAGAAGAACAAATTCGAATAGTGTCATATAATAGTTAAGATGAATGAGAACATCTGGTTTGTGGTCAGGTCTTGTTTGTAACTATTGTACCCTTTTTACCATCTTATAATTTGAAAATGAGATCATATGTATTTTGATCGGCTTTTTGGCTATCTGGTTATCGGTTGTTTGTTTAAGCGGAATACAACAGTTGGTGTGTCATTTTGCTGGCATGTCAGAGGCACAATCAAGCTTATTGTAGAGAATGTTTTTGCGGTAGATGCGTTTAGTTGAGAGAATGACACTTGTTGGTCAAAAATACAAAAGTTGCCCAAAAAAATACAAAAGTTGCCCAAAAAATACAAACGTTGCCCAAAAAATACAAAAGTTGCCCAAAAAATACACAAGTTGCCCAAACAATATATAAGTTGTCCCAAAAAATACACAAGTTGCCCAAAAAGTACAATTAGTTGCCCAAAATATACAAAAGTTGCCCAAAAAATACACAAGTTGCCCAAAAAATACACAAGTTGTCCAAAAAATACAAAAGTTGCCCAAAAAATACAATTAGTTGCCCAAAAAAAATACACAAGTTGCCCAAAAAAGTAGTCAGAAAATGACACTTGTCACTTGCAGAAAAGTGACGCTTGGCAGTTGCCCAAAAGTAACAGGGTTACAATATATTAATGCGGTTACTCAAAAGTAACAGGGTTACAAAAACCTTGAAGTTATTCGACTTAACAAACAATACGTGTCTAACTCTAACCCTAGATCCTCCTTTTATAGACTAAGGAGTCCTAGTCGGTTACAATAGCTTTCTATACAAGATAAATCTTTTTGTATCTATTCTATAATTATCCAAACATACTATACATAATTATCTAATAAGTAGCAGAAAACTATCTCCAGCAGTAGTATCTTCTATGCCCAGCAGTAGAATCTATTTGAAAAAGGATCACACCAACTACACTATTAAAATGAGAAGAAAAATCACAAATCTTTGAATTGGCTGATGTTCCGATTGCATTTTTTCTACTTAACAAACGTATTAAAACAGAAACCAAAGATTTTTTGCATCCCTTTTATAGATATTGTGACACTGTTACTAATTTACAAACGGAACAGAAGTATAAATACAATGTGATAGAATTACTACCTCTTGACCATAAGTAAGAAGAGGGATATCCGGGTTAAGAGTGGCGCCATCAACTTCCGAAGAGGCGTAAGCATTAGAAGAACCACGACCAATAATGAGGCCCCCCTCGGAACCACCATGATGACCCCGGGTGCCTTTTTTTTTTCTCTTTTTTTTAACTAAATAAAAATAAAATAAAGAAAGAAAATGAAAAAGATGAAAAATTTACAACAAGTTTTTTTTTTTTTTTTTTTTTTTTTTTTTTACCGAGAGCAGCAGAATAATGAATGCAGCAGCAATGGTGTCACTACCAGCAGCAATGAATGAGCGACCAGCAGGATCACCAGCAGCAATGGTGTCACTACCTATCTGATTGTTTTGACCCCAACTAGTTGAGTCTGAAAATGACAGTTTTGATCGTTTAAAATACATACTCTACTAAAAAGCAGAATGATAGGAATGACTCACCCACAAAACCAAGTTCTCTTCTCCTGCGCCTCTTCGTGTTTCAATCGGCTTGCATCCTGTTATAAGTTCTAAAAGAACCACCCCAAAGGCATAAACATCGGTTTTATCAGATACTTTCCCATGTTGGAAATATTCAGGAGCCAAATACCTGTAAAAAGAAATCATTTTTAGTCATTCCCACCAACCAAAACCAAAAGTTTATGCAAAATCTTGATCAAAATCTCACCCGAATGTTCCTTTGACAGTTTTGCAAAGAAAGGGAACCGACGGGCAGAAGTCCATGTGGCTAATCCAAAATCACATAGCTGCAACCCAGACAGATAAAAAATCATTAACTCTCAATGACACCTTCAGATCAGGGTATACATATGATAACGTTAAAACAAATTTATTCCTCACCTTTGGTGATTTTCTTGAAGAAAGAAGAATGTTTGAAGGCTTAATGTCTCTATGAACCACACATCTTTCTGTTCCGTTATGCAAATACCTCACAGCCTCAGCAATTCCTTTAGCAATTTTATACCTTACTGACCATGGAGTTGTTAAAATATAAGGAACTTGTTATTCCCGAAAAATATTTGTTTCCGTGCTCCAATAAAAATTTTTCTAGCTTCACCACTGGTTACATGAACTCCACTGTTCTATCATATACAAACGTGCAAGTGTAAACAAGACTCCGCTGTTCATCGGCCACGCTACATGCTCCTGCCCTGGTTAGCTAGTACAAAACGGTAGAAACCGACCTTATAACGCACGATCAAACTATCCAAATGTCTAAATATTACAAGTTGATGGAAGAAAAATGCAAAGCCAAACCAAGACACGACCTTAAATGCTGCCAAACCCACATATTTCTGCCTTGAGCCGATTTTTAAACTCATTTAATCAGCTCGTGTTTGGTTAGTACATTGAAAAAAACAACATTAGTCTGGTTAAACTTCTTGGATAACGCCAATTAACAAATAATATAAAAGTGTGACAGCAGAATAGTAAACTTACAGCTAGGGGTTGTGAGCTTGAGGGTTCTAAAGCAAATATCATACAAAGCTTCGTTATCAACAACCATACACTCATCGGCATTTTCCACAAGCTGGTGAACAGACAATGTGGCATTGTAAGGCTCAACAACAGTGTCTGAAACCTTGGGTGATGGGAAAACATAGAAGGTCATCATCATTCGGTCGGGGTATTCTTCCCTAATCTTTGAAATCAATAGTGTACCCATACCAGAAACTGTACCACCTCCTAGAGAATGGCATACCCGAAACCCTGCACATCAAAGACAAATATTAATATACGCAGCCCGAAAACAAAAATGATTATTACAAAATAGTGATCAAGCACTCATGTGACAGCTACGTGAACTGATAAACATAATACAATAAGTGCATTGCTCAATATATAACTATGTATCCTCATTTAAGTTACAATTCAGCAGTAGAGAAAACAGCAAACGCATACATGATGATACGAGAATAGCACAGTAAAAACAAATAAAGCACATGCTTATAAATTTTAAAACTCTACTTTCAGGTGTGCGCGGTGAATTTGATGGTGTAAAAATTACCTCTATTTACTTATGAATTATGATTGGTCGATTTGGGTTGAATATTATCGCAAAGGGGTCAAATAGGGGATCAAATATAAAAGGCGACCGCTAAAATAGGTTGAAATTCATGCAAAGTAATTTTCAGCATACAACTGCCTAAGCTTCATTTTATTCAAAATATAATATATTACCAATGTAGCAATAAGTTTTTATATCATATTTAAATTACTTCAGAAAGGACAAAATAGTGTTGAAAGGTCAACCCGACCTGGACTAAATTGAAATGTTTTGATCTGTTACCGTGCCCATCTTGCCAACTCTGATACACACTATAAGACCTATAAGTATAACTACCGGTCAAGTAACTGAGTGAGACAGATGTGGAAGTAACGTACGCAATTTCAACTATTTTAGTTAGGCTGAACACTCGTGGATCAGATGTCGATCCTAGTTCCTCCATATACACCTTGCAAAGTGCCTTAACAAAGTCAACTACTGCCTCGCTGTTAAGTTTCTGACTCCTTGTGAATACACGGTTCATTTCGCCAACTTGTTCCAATATGTTCAACTTAGAGACCAAATGATTAGCCTGCTCTATTGTGATACCTGCAGAAGTATTTCCACCAATGCCAGCACTATCATATGAACCTCTTCTCTTTCCTGTAGTTGCTTGCTGAATCCTACCAGCTCCCTTCTTTTTGAGAACTGGAAGGATATTTGACTTTGTATGTTTCAATTTTTTAGATTCATTCTGATTAACAGAAAAAAAGGTTGCATCTGAAGGAGCCCCTACTCCCAACAGATGCAGATGCTCAAAACGAGAAACACATGTCAGGATATGCTCCCATGCCTCCTGTAGATAGTTACCATCTTCATCTGCAATGGTAACTATTGCCTGTGAATCAATAAAAAAAATAGTAAGAGTATATTGCTTGTGAAACAATGGAGAAAATATCATATTTCACAAGTTAAAATGAAAATGACATTCAGATGACAGTTTAAATCAAAACAATAACTTCTTCTGTTAGCAGGGATCTTTCTAGCTTCTCGTATGTTCAACATTTAAGATTCTTTCCTACCACTTCTGTTAGAAGGGATCTCCTTTCCGTAAAGCAATAGTTGATGCATAAAACACATTGCAAAACATATAAAAATCTTATACATTAATTATGTGTATAATAATAGCTTTGGAACATAGACACAAACCTTGATAGCTTCTATGTTCTTCTATTTATATCAGCTGGTGAATGAAGGGAAGTAAACTTTGTCAGTGATGTCAAGAAAGCATCTCGCTAAGTCTTCATGGACATTGCTGCTGTAACATGGATAGCAGAACGAAAGCCTTCCAGACATTGAGCTATTACTATCTCATCATCACTTTGGTCAAGAGGAACACTAAAGGCAGCTAAGGGAGAATGAGTCTACTGTTTTGTACTTAATGGAGAATGAGTCTACTGTTTTGTTACATGTAAACTAAGGGAAAAGTGGTCAATTTCCAAATTATAATATTTTATCTTGAAACCACTAATATATTATGTACTTGCAGCCATATATATGTTATAAACCAACACTACTGTTAGATGGTTAGCAAAAAAGAATAACCATATCAAAAAAATGAGAAATTTGTATGAACCTTTTCAATAAGTTCTAGGACATCTTTATTATCTACAAATTCTATGTAGCTCCAGTCAATTTGCTTTTTGGTATATTCCTCTTGCTCCATCTTGAACACATGATGTATGATAGTAAAAAGGAAAAAAAAAAAATAAAAAAAAAAAAAAATAAGTGATAGGTTGATAAAATGAATAATGACCATTTATGTCATAAACTCCTGAAGTCGCACCTGATTGAAATGTTGTTGCAGCTTCTCATTAGTGAAATTAATACAAAATTGTTCAAAACTGCATAGACAACTCTTGTTGATCATTACAATCAAGTGACTAAAGAAGCTCTAAGAATAGTAACTGTTCTATTATATCATATTTTACCTATTCAGCTTAAAGCTCTCGAACCCATATATGTCAAGAACACCAATCAGAGATTTTGAATTCGGATCTTGACCAATAGACATATTAATTTTATTTACTAGCCTGCAGATATAAAATATTCATGTACATTCAGGACCACAGTAGTGATTGAAGTTGCAATAATAAATTCCCACTGATAAACATAGTATGAAAAAAGGCTTGAGTACCAGTCAAATAAGCGGGAATATAATGTCTTAGCTAGACCATCCCTGCTAGTAGTTGCTGCTTCAGGATTAAGACTTCTTTTAATAACTTCTTCTGGTGTAATGTGCCATTTACCCATTCAAGGAGTCCGGTGGAGGTGGCGTCAGGTGGTGGTGGCGTCGGATGGTGGTGGCGTCGGGTGGTGAGATGGTTTATATGATTTGAATGTTGTGAAGGGTTGTGAGATCAAATGGTTTATATGAGTTCAATATAGGCGTAAAATGACCAAAATATCCTTTTGTTCATGTATTTGTTTCCCAAAAATCAAAAGTTGCCCAAAAAACAATACGTCCCATGTACATCGTAGCAACAGTAGTAGAGGTATTTTGGTCGGTGACGTGGCATCCTGTGGTCCGTCGGATCAGTTACCCTGGTCTAAGGGGAGAATTTTGTGAAACCGGGGCGGATAGTCTTAGCATTTGGGCAACCAGGGCATTTTAATAATTATCCCTTTAAAGAAATATCAAATATTATTTGGTTTTATTTCTAGTTGTTGGATGAAGATAAATAAAGTTATGAGTTACAATATAATTTAGAGTGAGATGTGTTACTTATATAAATTATAGTGTGTAGTTGAGAATAATTTATAAGATGTGTTTGGTTATACATTTATTAATGGGTTGTGCAAATTAGATATGTGTTGGATTAAATCGAGCCCAATATAAAGTGCGTTCGTTTGAGCTAAAGCCCAAGATTAAATATAGTGTTGACATATCGATGAGTCATTTGTAAATAGATGTGAGTCACGTCACATTGTTAGTTGCTTTGCATGCATTCGTAGATGAAATAAAATAAAATAAAAATGTAGCCCGTAAAAGTGGTATATTAAACGTTCAAATGGGATCATTAATTAATGACTGGAAAATTACAGGGTATTACAGTACCTACCCGTTAGACTGGATTCGTCCCGAATCCAAAGATGTGATAGTCGTTGGGGTTGTCTTATCGAATAAATGAGGATATTTGGTACGAAATGGATCCTCACACTCCTATATAATTCAGGATGCAAAATTTTCTAAAGTGGCTAATCCCATCATAGCATAATCCTTCTTGAATTATACATAGGTGATCAGGCTATGTATAATTAGGGATTGATGATACGATGCTCGGTTTAGTCAAAATTCCTATTAGGTTTATTGCGGATAGTCGTTATCGGCCATTTTGTTCATAGGATAATGGTTTAAGTATTTTATAGTATCATATCGAAAGGGTTCATAAGAGGGTGGCAAAACAATCTCTTAAGACATTCACGAATCGGTTTATAATATGGAAATCAGAAATAGAGGAATTCAATTAGATAAAGATAACCACAACGAGTTGATACCGCAAGGTAGATAATCTTAAGTCATAAAAATCTCATAACTGAGGATAAACATGCGTGAAAATATAACAGAATCCATAAGGAAAGGCTATTATTAATATCCAAACTGCATTAGTTCGTAGCGTTGTTAAGATCCTAGGGAACTTCTCCTCCCCTTAGCATATAGGCTCTATCACGAGCACCTTCGACTTATTGCCCACGGTTCTGAGGGCATTCATTCCTGTAGTGCCCACGCTCCCCACACCCAAAACAAATCACCACTCGCTGCAAGTTGTTTTCAGCAATGGGGCCTTTGTCTTTGCAATTCTTGGCCTGATGGCCTTCTCTGTGGCAGCTTCCACACTTAATAGTACAAGGCCCTGAGTGATGCCAATTGCACTGATCGCATAGTGGATGGTTCCCAGCATAAATTCTGCCTTCTGTTGGTGCAGCCACATAAGCCCTTGCGACTTTTTGTCCTCTGTTTTGTTGGTGGTGGTGGTTATTGTTGTGGCCTTGGTTGTTGTCGTGATCGTTGTTGTTGGGGTGGTGGTTGTTGTTGGAAGTGTTCCTCCGGTCATCAATCTTCCTTTTGTTGTCATTGCTTCCCTGTGCCTGACTTCTTTTGACTTCCCTATCCAACAATCTATGTGAGATCTCAATTGCTTCTTCCAAAGACTGGGGCTTTGATGCTGTGACGTTCCCCTCGATACTCCTGGGCAATCCCTCAATGTACTTCTCCATCAGTTTCTCAAGGTTTGGCACCTTGTCTGGACACAAAAGAGCAAGCTCTTGGAATCTTCGGTCATAAGTTTTGAGGTCATTTCCCCTCACCACTAAGTGATGGAATTCGTCCTCCAGTTTCTTGATTTCAGTTCTCGGACAGTATTTCTTTAGCATCTTTTGCTTAAATTCGGCCCATGAGAGTTGGTAAGCTCTCTCGATACCCATATTCTGGGCAGTAGAGTTCCACCAAGACAGAGCATCATCCATAAGCGTACCAGTAGCAAAAGAGACTTTACAGTCATCAGTGCAACCACTTCTCATGAAAACCATTTCCGAACGCTCGAACCAACGGGCTAACTCAGTCACACCTTCAGTACCTCTGAAATTTGAGGGTTTGCAGCTCATAAAATCCTTATAAGTACACTTGCGAGTCACAGTTTCCTCGCTTTCCCCAGTCGGTCTCGTGGTGCTGCTCGAGCGAGCCACTGCTGCTGCTTGAGCTTCCAATGCAGCGGCTACGCTATCAGCAACTAGTTTGCGGATTGCAGCCTGTGTCATGGCTGGTCCTGTTGCTGCACCGGTTGACTTCCTACGAGTAGGCATGTTCTAACAATGCCACAAGAAACACGAGTTTAGAATCTATATAGTGATCAAGTTATGTTAGAGTAAAATCAATTAACGAGGTAATTGCATGAACATCATAACAAAACTACCACAATGTAACAAGTCCAACCGAGAAATCATGATAAATATACCACCATTATGCAAACGCATAAATTGATCATCCCCGCACTCCATCAATAAATATCGTAACACAGAAAGTATCATAAATACATCACGACATGTCTGAGCACAACCACAACCAAGCAATCATAAATATCATTAAATAGCGATCATAACCAACAATATTGTTTTAATAACTTGTTCAATTGTTTACAAAACAACCTAATACAAGATCTTTTATTAATGCCATAAGTGGCAAGTTAAGATGTCCATGCTACAAATGATACCTAGATAATCTATGAGTCGTCTGGCGCGTCTCCTAATCTGCTCTGGAGCTCTCAAACTATCTCAGTTAAGGTCTCTACCCCCTGGTCTCTGTCTCTCCATATCTGTGAAGCTTCTCTGGAATTCCTGGTTTACACTTAACTAGGCAGCCAACATGGCCTCTAAGGCGGTAATCCTCTGACTCTGGGTCCTTTCCATATCTCTGGCTATCCGTAGGGTTCTCTCAACATCCTCTACTCTACCCTGTAACCCCTGGGCTGCCTCCTGGGCTACAGTCTGTGTATGCTCAATGAAATCAACTCTGAAACTCACATCGGAGATTTCCTATCCTCTGATAGACATCCTCCTGAATAATACACTGATATCTCGGTCGTATGAATCAAAACGACCAGGTGTTAACTCATCAAGGTAATCGGAGTGAAGCTCTACTACACTAGCTAGTGAATCCAACTGGGTCTGGATCTGAGTAACAACATTTGTCTCTGTACTCTCTGGTGGTGCCTCTGGATATGAAGTGTCTGTAGGCTCGAACGATGATAAGGGAGGCACGTAGTCTGGGCTTTCCATAGTGGTAGTGTGACTGTCCATACATGGTACATCCTTCCACACCATGTCATTCTCTGTCTCCGTCTGAGTTCCCCTATAACTCTGACCAACCTCGAAAGTACTGGGCACATCCTCCAACATCCTGCTACTCCGGGGCATGACGGCTCTCTCTGACGGTGGTGAGTGAATAAGTGAGTGTGGAGGTAAGGGAACGGATGGTAATGATAACGATGCGGGTGGTGAGGGTGGCGATACTGATCTGGGTGTGGTGGAAGTATGCTCAAATACGTTGTGGGATCTCCGGAGCGGTAATGACGGTGAGGGCAAGAATTCGAGTGTTTGGCGTCGGTAAGTGATAGGTCGAGTCTGAGAAATGGGTGACGTAGGTAAGGCGGGTAACGTGGGTATAGGTTCAATGGTGTCAGGGTTTTGGGCATGGTAGGACTGAGACACTTGTACATAGGGATCATCTGAGTTTGGTATGATTTGGATAACTGAGGAAGTGCGAGTAGCACGAGAAATAGTTTCGGTAGAATAGAATGAACTAGAAGACATGGTACTGTAATATCCCAATAATAACAAGTATAAGTCATTTAATAATATTAATATGCATTAGTTATGATGTCTAATAGCTATAACATTCATAAGTGATAATATCCATTCGTTATGCATAATCTTCCAAGCAAATCTCAATGCAAATGTTCATGAGTAATGCATAATCTGCCAAGCAAATCTCAATGCAAGTGTTAGTAAAGTGTTGGCACGGAGGGCATAGGGTGGTAAGGTTTAAAATGGTCCTTTTAGAAATCGTGGTTATAGTCCAGTGTTTTGAAAATCACTTGGTTCTCTATAACCTAGGCTCTGATGCCAATCTGTAACACCCCGTAAATTTTTGTGTAGCAGCGGAAGACTAAACGGGGTATTACTTCATAGATCACAGTCATAAGTATAGAAAACGACTCAAAGAGACGTTTTGAAAGGCGTTATCATTCATAGAAAAACTTTAATATTTCAGAATACAAAACATAGTTTCGAATAGTTTGGTGTTCCACAAAAGATATGAAAAAGTTTGTGAAGAATGATAACTTCATTTAACACCATCAAGGGGCCCAACGCCAACTCCGTGCCATATGCTCTTTAATTACCTGAGATAAAACATGCTAAAAAGTCAACACAAAGGTTGAGTGAATTCATAGGTTTAGTAGTAAAATAGTTGATCACAAGATTTCAAGTTTAAGAGACAGTGGGTTCCGTTGTTACACCCATAAATCGAAAGTAGTTATTATTGCACTAAGCTCATGAAACCAAAGTGTTAACAGAGTACCAACAGTAATTGATAGTATCGACAGAAATCAATATAATAGTAGCATCAACAGTAATTGATAGTATCGACAGTAATCGATATAATAATAGTATCAATAGTAATTGATAGTATCGACAGTAATCGATATAATAATAGTTGTACTTAGGCAATAACACATTTAGATAAACATATAGTTTTCAAGCAATTGTGATCATAAAAAGTAGTAGCATGTATCTCCCCCAAGGAGTTTATAAAACAGTTAAACGAGTTAAAGTGGGGCTATGAACTCACCTTGATGATATAGTAGACAAAATAGAAATCAAGTAGTGAAAATGAGTGGCTCCGGCTCGCAACCTAGAGCAATATGTCAAGTGTTTAGATTCGTGGTTTTAGGCTCGATGTGCATGATGATGTGTGTTAGATTATTGATGCTCGTGTGATAAAATGCTTAAAGTTCAAAAATATAATAATTTTGTTTTTGAAACGTTACCCATGTTAGGTGGGTTTTGTTATCGTTGGAATATTCATTTATATTTATTAGTTGCGGAATAAAATCGATATATAATTATGTGTCAATTTTCGTTGTATTTATATAAAGAAAACTTTGATATAATTATTTGAAAATGTAAGTTTTTGACAAAATAATAAAGTTTACAATTTTCACCCTTAACTTATATAAAAGTTTCACTTTTAACCCAATATTAAAATTATTCACAATTTTAGTCCAAAATATCAAATTTACACTCTTAACCCTATGTCTCGCAAAATTTGCATTTTCGGTCTAAACATAAATTTATAGTAGTTTCACCCTTTTAATATAATTCTGATTCTTATATTTTGCATCACACCAGTAACTAACTTCACAAAAAAATTAGTGGGCTTTAGGCCCATTTAAGGGTCTGAGTTTGATTTGTAGTAAAAAAAAAAGTATAAGACGCATGGTTTTAGAAATAAAAGAAAGCAAAGCAGTTATATATATGTGTGTGGATAAAATAAAATACATAGTTCCAGCGAGCTCCTAGATTCGAACATGGGTTGGTTGCCTACGCACCCGCGACATAACCACTTGAGCCAAGGCTCCTTCGTGTCACGTTTTATATCGAGTTCAATTATTAAGAGGTCTCGACTGGTTTATATACTGCCATGCGACATAAAAGAGTTTGCATGAAATTCGTTTATGTTTTGCCTATATTTGCTTCATGTTCAGTGGGTTTACTATACGTTTGCATGGTTTCTCATTTAAGGAGGTATATATTCTTTTCCATTCGACACAGTGTATATATATGGGAACACATATATGTGGTTTTCGACTATAAAACGTATTTCTTTGTTTTAGTGTTACTGGGGTCGCCATGTTCGCGTTAATATTGAAGTAGATGGGTCTCGAAACGGTCAAGTTTTATGCACCCATTTCGTCACAGTAAGTGTTGCATGAGGTTTGTTTTCATGTTAACTAGTTTATAGAAAATGGGTTGATATGTATATTGTTGGAATATTAGAATCATAAATCTATAAACTAATAAACATACATGATCATCAAAGCATATTGCACAGCGGATTGTAGGATCTACAATAACATGTAAATAATTAACTAAAGATTAAATAGATGCGTACCTTCTGATTCCTAGCAAGAACAAAGAACCACGTGATCACCAAGAACAATATAAACCCTAATATGGATTTAGTATAGATCGACCTAATGTAAGTCGAATAGGGCAAATAACAACAAGCTAAAGCAAGCTTGTACTCCGTTCTTGTACACACGTAATACTAGCGTTTCAATGGGAAAAGCTAGGTTCTAATTTCTCAAACTAAACCAAACACTTGATGTATTATTTGGATCGAAAAACCCTAGGTGATAGGGGTGTTCGATCGGCAATACTAGAGGAAAAGAAGAAGAGAAATTTGGCTAGCTTGGAATTAGGATTAGGGAAAAATAAACACAATAGGTTTGTATTTATAGGCAATCCTAACTTCCTCTCCAAGACATCAAACCGAAACCCTAACCCAATGGGTAGGTTCGGCCGACTATAGCCCAAAGAAGGCATTCTAGATCCTTCTTTGCCTCTCTTTCACTTTTAGTCCTTTAACGACCGTTATCTCTAACTCCGTTAAATACTAACGACCGTTAAGTTATTTGTTTGTGAAATGAATAAATAAATCATAAACATATATTTAATTATTCAAACCATTAAGACTCTTACGTATTGTGTGCAATCCCGAAGTCTCGGGTTCGAAACCGGTCATACGAATATTAATAAAAATCCATAAACTCTAACAGCTCCCACTTGGATATTCTTTAATATAGTAATGACATGGGTTAGTCTAGCTTAACCTTCCCAATGCCCCCAGTTTGATCCGAGTATGGTTTTCCTGAAAAAAACATGTGATGATATAATCATCATACTTATCCTTTTGTTTCTAATACCGCTTTAATATGGATATGGATCTTTGTCATTCCATAATTAACAATTAGTTTCTCGTTTATACATAATTGAACAAGATTACCAAAAAATCTGAACGTCTTCCAGATAGACTTTGGGCGTGCGCACGCAAACATCTTGTCAACCCTACGAGTGGCCAAGCAGTATTAAACTTCAACACAAAGTTAAAGGAACAAATCCTTTGTTGACTACGAGCGTAACCCTTAGATTTCACATCACCTCTGAAAATAGCCCTTATAGCCACCTATTACGGATAGTGTTAAACTATCTTACAGAAAATGAGCTACATCCTCGGCAGTCACCTGGTATCTTAAGTCTGAGGATAAATATTCATGATTTACTTAATGAGGATGATCCATAAAGTATAATCATGTGGTTGGGATAAGTCCTATATTCAATTTATCCAATATTGAATATCATGTGATATTGGTATCTCAACCTTACAGTACATTCTACCAATCCTCACATTTGTCTTTATTTAATAATATTCCCATATCATTAATCGACAACGGACTATTTAGAATAAATTAATTATTCACGGATTTAAACATGCAAATATAGGATACAATATTAATAAATAATAATAAACGTTATCTGCACTTTATTTCATTAAAATAATATTGTTTACATATCCCTTATCAAATACACTAACCACAGATTTACATGAAACTACTGGCTAAACGAAGACCAATACCCTGAGCATGTCGAGTAAACGTTTCCTTAGATAATGCCTTCGTCAAAGGATCAACCAGATTGTCATCTGTGTGAACTTTGAGTACATTGATTTCTCCTTGTTCGACTTGTTCTCGAACATAGTGATACTTTCTACGAAAGTGTCTGGCGCCCTTCATAACTCCAGGTTCATTGGCGAATGTGATTGCAGCAGAGTTGTCGCAATACACATTTATAGGTAATTCAATTGACGGCATCACTCCAAGATCCGAAATGAATTTCCTTATCCAAACAGCTTCCATTGCAGCTTCCGATGCAGCAATATACTCAGCTTCAGTAGCAGACATGGCCGTTGTACTCTGCTTTTTGCTCTTCCAGTCTACAGCTCCTCCATTGATGACAAAAACGTAACCCGTCTGAGACTTCGTATCATCTTTATCAGTTTGAAAGGACGCATCGCAGAAACCTGTAACATTCAGTTCTGCGTCTGGATTTCCCCCGAACAGAAGAAACATATCTTTAGTATTCCTTAAATACTTAAGAATGTTCTTAACAGCATGCCAGTGATCTTTTCCTAGATTCTGTTGATAACGACTGGTCAAATTTTGCGCGAATGCCACATCTGGCCTTGTGCATCTAACTGCATACATGATAGATCCTACTGCTGAAGCATATGGAACTTTATTCATGTATTCCACCTCTTCAGGTGTAGATGCACACATTTCGCTACTTAAGCCATGATCCACTTGCATGGGCAAATATCCCTTCTTGGAATTTTGCATATTGAATCTTTTCAATATTTTATCCATGTAAGCACTTTGGCTTAATCCAACTAACCGCTTAGATCTGTCTCTATAGATCTTGATTCCAAGGATGTAAGTTGCTTCTCCTAAATCCTTCATAGAAAAACATGTACTTAAATAAGACTTAACTTCATTAAGACTTGGTATATGATTTCCCATGATTAATATGTCATCGACATATAGGATAAGAAAAGTAGTGTTACTCTCACTAACTTTGTGGTATACACACGGCTCATCGAAATTTTGAGTAAATCCAAACTTCTTGATTTCCTCATCAAATTTCTTATTCCATTGCCTTGATGCTTGCTTCAATCCATAAATGGATCTTTGAAGCTTGCAAACATGCTCAGGAAATTGTGGATTCACAAACCCCTCAGGTTGCGCCATATAGATGTCTTCATCTAGGCGACCATTTAGAAAGGCGGTTTTGACATCCATTTTCCATATCTCATAGTCATAGTAAGCAGCTATTGCTATAAGAATCCTAATAGCTCTAATGTCAGCCACAGAAGAAAAGGTCTCCTCATAGTCGACACCATATGTTTGGGTAAAGCCTTTAGCCACCAAACGAGCTTTGTAGGTGTGTACATTGCCATCCATGTCCGTCTTCTTTTTGAAGAGCCACTTACTCCCAACTACCTTAGCATTGGGAGGAAGGTCTACTTCAATCCAGACTTTATTGTCTTTCATGGATTGCATTTCCCCATCCATAGCAACCTGCCATTTATCCTTCTCAGGACTATTAATGACATCCCTATAACTAGTTGGCTCATCAAGATCCCCTAGTATAGTTTCCTCACATTCTACGTTTAAACATAGACGTTCAGGAGCTTTTGTAGATCTTGAAGATCTACGGATGGGAACCACTTCAACTTCAGGTGGAGGACCTAAACTTTCAGGTTCCACAGGAAGTGTGTTAGTATTCTCAGAAGGTGATGTATCTTCTTGATCATTTTCAAGATCATATACTCTCCCACTGAATTCTTGAGACAAGAAACTCTCCTCAAGGAATTCACCATACCTAGCCACAATGACTTTATTTTCTGGTGGGAAGTAAAAGTAGTAACCCCTTGTTTCCTTAGGGTATCCTACGAAGATACACTTAACCGATCTTTGTTGGAGTTTATCAGGTGAGTCACGTTTAACAAACGCCTCACAACCCCAGACCTTTAAGTAAGACAAGTTGGGAGCTTTTCCAGTCCATAATTCATATGGAGTCTTATCAACCTTCTTAGTTGGAACCATATTTAATATGCGAACATCACTTTCAAGAGCATAGTCTCAAAAGGATAAGGGAAGAGTTGTTAGATTAAACATAGATCGTACCATATCAAGCAATGTACGATTTCTCCTTTCAGATACACCATTTTGTTGTAGAGTATAAGGAGAAGTGAGTTGCTGGACAATGCCACACTCAGCTAGATAATCTTTAAACTCTTGGTTTAAATATTCACCACCACGATCGGATCGAAGAGCCTTAATCTTCTTACCGAGTTGTAATTCTACTTCACTTTTAAAAACCTTGAATGTCTCAAAGACTTCATGTTTATGTTTAAGTAAATAAACACAACCATAACGACTATAGTCATCCGTGAAGGTTAGGAAGTAGGTAGCACCGCGTTTAGACACATGTCTAAGTGGACCACACACATCCGTGTGTATCAATCCAAGTAGATCCGAAGCCTTTTCCATATTTCTATGGAAAGGTTTCTTTGTCATCTTCCCAGATATGCAAGATTCGCATTTATCGAATGAATCATCATCGATATCTTTCAAAAGCCCATCATGTTGCAGCCTTTCCATGCGTTTCTTGCCTATATGAGCAAGACGACAGTGCCATAAATAAGATGAATCCAAGTTCGACTTGATTCTCTTATTGCCAATGCTATACACAGAATTATTTCCGTTGGATGCATGATTTTCCATATCAATTTCAAACACACCATTTAATGGAATTGCATTAAAATAAAAAACAGAATTTAAAGAAACCGAAATTCCATTATTATTAAAAGTATGCTCAAAACCATTATCCAACAATAAAGAAACTGAAACAACACCTCTAACAATAGACGGTGCGTAATGACAATTGTTCAATACTAAAATTAAACCCGAAGGTAAAAGTAAGTCAAAAGTCCCTATGGCTTCCACTGCTGCACGTATACCGTTGCCGACATACAAGTAGCATTCCCCATAGTTCAGCTTCTTAGCTCCTCTAAGCCCCTGCGATGTATTACAAATGTGAGTACCACATCCTGTATCATATATCCAGGCATTTTGCTTACGAGGAAAAGAAAATAATTCAACCATAAAAATACCTGAAGTGCTCGCGCCGTTTGCAGCCTTGGCATTTTTATTCTTGCGACACTCCTCAAGCAACAATGGACAGTCCCTCTTCCAGTGTCCAGGAGTGTGGCAGTGGTGACAAGCAGCCGTATCCTTCTTGGGAGGAGGATTCTGCTTCTTGGGCTTCTGCTGATAAGTCACAATCTGCTTGCCCTTGTCAGCTTTAGCTTTCCGCTTCTTGTTCGCATGATGCGGTTTACTGGGCTTAGTGATCCTACCACCTCTAATTGCCATCACAGCAGGTGTAGGTGCCTTCTTTGAGAGTCCCTTCTCAAAGTCAATAAGCATTGCATGCAAATCAGATACTGTCTTCCCCTTGCAATGCATATTGAAGTTGCGCACAAACTCACCATACAATTCCTCATTGAGGGATCTATTGATGAGGCTAACTTTAACATCTTTCACATATCCGCATCCAAGTGTGTCCAATTGGTCAAGATATCCTTTCATCTCCAATACATGGGCACTTACGGATTTAGTTGCATCCTGCTTACACTTGTCTATAGTATCTAGCAAGTCATACAACTTTGCTGTTGGGGGTTTCTCAAACATACGTTTGAGTTCCTCAATCATATCCATCGGACCATAATTCTCAAACTGCTTTTGCAGCTGAGTATCCATCCCCGATAGCATGAGACAAGCCACATCATTGTGCTTGTCATAAACAGTGTTGTACTCTTCAAATAATGCATTTGGAGAGTTAGCAGGAGGAGCAACAGGAAGAGGCTCACTAAGATATTCAAAACGTTTGGCCATTCTAAGAACAATCCTTAGAGAACGATACCTATCGTTGAAATTTTTAGTCCCAGTCAACTTCTCTCTTTCAATCATCATTTTGAAAGAAGAGGTCATGTTTGACATGTTCGTGTTGTCGGGTTGGGCCATTTCTACAGAAAAAAGTTCAAAAGTTAGTACTTTCGATAATTAAACTTTTCAAGAAAATTAAACACCCACGGTAAATTACCATTTAATTTTCATTTGAAAACTAGGATCCAAATTGACGTCGTTTCACTACATCAGCTGAGGCTGCTAGTAATGAAAGTACTCAATAAGGTACGGGTCAACCCCAATTGCCAATATCCAATTGCAATTCCTAGAATCATGGGACTTACATTATATTGCCAACATCAGTTGCAAAATGTAAGCATGTTTCATCCCCAAATCTTTATGCCTTAACGCCGTTTCATTAGATCAGCTGAGGCTGCTAGTAATGAAAGTGCTCAATTAAGTTAACCAATTTAGAAACATGTAAATTGGCGCCGTTTCATCACATCAGCTGAAGCTGCTAGCAATGAAAGTGCTCAATTTACCCCTTTTGATTACCATTCTTTGAATTATTACATCAGCTGAGGCTGCTAGCAATGATAGAATGTCATCTTAGGTGTTTCTGTATTAATTGGTTGGCATATTACTTAAATTTAAGGGTATTAAATTTTTTGATGTGTAATCAAAGAATATGTACAAAGATGTCATGCATTCATCTTTGTATCATATGTTTTCTACAAAAAACTGTTTACTCATTCGCAGCTTAAATCAACAAAATTTAATTGATGGCGTTGAGAAACTTACATATTGCCTTAAGATGCTTCGTACTTTTTCATGGTGTACTTGGTAAGTCTATTATTGACGCACAGGTGAGCGGAGGGGCAAACGTCCGCCGAAGCTAATTAAAAACGCGCCCCTTTCGGATGACAATTTAATGTCAAGCCTCCTTATACCCACTTTATAGTTTGTCAATAATAGGTCCGCCGCTTCGACCACTTTTGTACAGTCGCATCAATCAATTAAAACTTTAAGATTTAAAACTTAAAACATTTATGTAGTATATTATTAATTGCTAGTCTCGCCTGGGAGCAAATTACCGTGCGAAGCGAACCACTATCGGCACATAAGACTTGGCAATTAAATAGCTTAATACAAAGGTTTCATAGTTATTAGGTTCATTTATTTTTTATTCAAAAAATTACCCTCTTTGATGTTACAATCCATCATAATTAAACACAAAGATCAAGTAATTAAAAAATAAAAATAAATAAACACTCAATAACACATATATGATCATTAACAATATCATATAGCCACATGCAAACCTTTTTGATAAATCCTATTAATAATCTATGTGAATTTATAATGTATCTAATTAGTAAAACTCCCATTGGTTTTCGAGCTCATTGTGCCCAATGGACCACAGACGCAAAATAGCTTGGCCGCGTAAGTTTTAATTAACTAGATACCACATTGCACATAACCAATTAATTAATATTTAATTAGGGTCTTCCCTAATTTTAGATTTATCTTTAAAAAACATGTAGCAATTTAAACACAAAACATTCCATGACAAAACATGCAAGATTTTGTCATGAATCCCATATTGCACTTTAAATCATGTATCACATATTTAAAAGCCAATATTGTACGCAATCTAATTAATGACATCACATAGGTACTCATTAATTAAACACTTAAAATTTGCATGCAATCCTAGGGTTTTCTACAAGTTTTAACAAAAACTAATACCCTAAAAATATTACATGGGTGTCGACCCAAATAAAAAAATTAGGGTTTGTAAAATAAAACCCTAAAATAAAAAAAATTGCATGTATCTATACAACAAGATTCAATTTTAAGGTTTTTAGTAATTAATTACATGTTAAAAACGAGGCTCTTGATGCCACTGTTGGAATATTAGAATCATAAATCTATAAACTAATAAACACACATGATCATCAAAGCATATTGCACAGCGGATTGTAGGATCTACAATAACATAAAAATAATTAACTAAAGATTAAATAGATGCGTACCTTTTGATTCCTAGCAAGAACAAGGAATCACGTGATCACCAAGAACAATATAAACCCTAATATAGGTTTAGTATAGATCGACCTAATGTAAGTCGAATAGGGCAAATATCAACAAGCTAAAGCAAGCTTGTACTCCGTTCTTGTACACACGTAATACTAGCGTTTCAATGGGAAAAGCTAGGTTCTAATCACAAACTAAACCAAACACTTGTTGTATTATTTGGATCGAAAAACCCTAGGTGATAGGGGTGTTCGATCGGCAATACTAGAGGAAAAGAGGAAGAGAAATTTGGCTAGCTTGGAATTAGGATTAGGGAATTACAAACACAATAGGTAAGTTATTTGTTTGTGAAATGAATAAATAAATCATAAACATATATTTAATTATTCAAACCATTGAGACTCTTACGTATTGTGTGCAATCCCGAAGTCTCGGGTTCGAAACCGGTCATACAAATATTAATAAAAATCCATAAACTCTAACATATATGTCTTCTCTTTGATACAGTAAGGATGTGCATGGTTTCTTTATCATGTTAACTAGTTTATATACATATTCATGCATGTATGATAACGCTTAAATCTAACATGTTTTTAGGTGCGTCATTGCTAGTTTTGTGCATCATATTTGGTTATATTTGCATGTATTTGTTGCTAAATGATGAAAAAGTGTGTATGCAAGTAAATATAGCCAAGTACAGGAAAAGTGGAGGAAAACACGAAGAAATGAAGAGATTATGCACATAAGGAGAATTACGAGAAAGAAACCACATGATACTTCAAAGAATTGATTAGACCAAGACTTCTATGCTTAATATATCAAGAAAAGATCAAGTTCTATGAAGGAAATCAATGGTACAGCGAAGGATCAAGCACGTAACGAGAAATGAATAAAAGAAAATAAAAGTGCATGGCAGGATCATCCATCCGATCGGATGCTGCCCGCATCCGATTCGGATGGAGTGAAGTTGGAAACACCGAGAGCTCCAACCGATCGGTAGGAGCCAAATACCGATCGGTTGGCCAACACTGAAGTTACAAAGTTGCATTAAATGGTGAATTTAAGCCCCATAATCATTGAGGCTTATCATTTCTCAGATGTTAAATCATTTGGGACGTTTTTACTTGGATAAGAAGGGTTTCCTCACTTATTTAAGGAACCCTTAGTTAGTTTACAAAGAGAGTTCTTTTGGGGAAGTGACATAACCTAAGAAAGCTACACCACTATTATTATTATTGCCCAAAAGCTTGTAGTTGCTGTGAAAACGTCCAGGAGATCTTGAGTTCGAGTCTCAAGAGTTGCGTCCGTGTGTGGAGTTGTTTACTTGTGATAATAGGCGATTGGAGGAGTGTGGATTGCTATAGTTCCACAATTCTAGTTCTTGTAATTCCTTGATAGGTATTTCTTGTTGAGTTATCATGAACTACTTTTACTTTTACTATATGATGAATGAAAGTTTGGTTAATTATTTGTGTTTGGTTATGATTGTTATGGAGTAATTTAGTTATACTTGTGTGTGGATGATGTGACAATTGTTGGAGTAATCTTATCATAGTGATGCATGAAAACATATCTTATTTTATGAGTTTGTTGAGATAAAATCTAATCTTGCTTAATTGGTTGGTAAAAACAATTTCAAAGATTCACAAGGCCGAAAGGAGTTTTCTTTATGTTTTTATTCCAAAAAGTTAGTGCACGAATTAGTATGGATTGTGGTGTGTGACAAACAACACCTTTACTCATTAAAATGGATTTGGAAACGATTTCATCACGAAAAAGGCCGAAAGGATTCGTAGGAATTCTTGAGATAAGACATGCTTTCAAACAACAAAAATGACTTAATAGAATTATCGTAATAGTTAATAATGGCCGAAAGGAGTTAACTAGGAGATTGAATTCTTAGATATGATTTCTCATGACAAAAACCATAGATTGTGAATCATTCATTTTAAGTTGTGCATCATTACAAGTAACACCCAACTTGATTGGTTACTCTAAACAATTGTCATGGAAACTACACACAAGTATATTAGTTTTTGATTGATTGAACCTTGCTTGTTTGTTTTTAATTTACTTCAAATTGGATTGACACTCCATTTTGCTAAAACTTATTTACTAAACCTCAACCCCAATTCCCTTGGGACGATCTCGACTTACCCACCTTTACTACCACGGACGAGTATACATGCTCTTATGTGTGATTAGAGAATTGGATAAATCGTGTTTATAAATTTTAAAACTTGAACACAACGACACGCACATCAAGTTTTTGGCGCCGCTGCCGGGGAATTGTTAAGATTTTCTTGGTAGTTGGGCTTAGTAGTCTAAGTTTTTTTTTTTTAAGTTAAAAAGGTTAAAAAGTAAAAAAAAAAAAGTTTGGTTCGGACCAACCGAATCGGATGGATTTCCATCCGATCGGTTGGTGGTCTCGTTAATTTTTTTTTTGTTGTTTAGTAATTTTTGTTATTTTTCAGTTTTTATGATTCATTAATGTTATGTTTAATTAGTAGAGTAATTAGATTAATTAATTTAGGGTATTAGAAAGTTTTATTATGTTTAATGTTAGTTAATTTATTAATTTTAATGTTTGGTAGTTTTATAGTTTTTATTGAATGAGTTATAATTAGTTTTTATGTTCATTAGTTAAAGAGTTAAAAGTTAATTAGATAATTTAATGCTTGATAATTAATTATAGGATTATATTAATTAGTTCTAGTAAAGTTATTCTTATTTTTAGTTTTTTTTTAAAAAAAACACAAAAACAAGTTAAAAAGAGGTTGTCATTAGTTAGTCTTAGTATTATTATAAAAAATAAAAAAAAAAAAAAAAAAAAAAAACAATTTTTTTTTTTTCGATCGAACCGATCGGAGGCCGCCCGCATCCGATTCGGTTGTTGAGATTTAATCTTTTGCAGTTTTCCCATCCGATCGGATGGAAGGTGATACCGATCGGATGGTTGCCTCGGTAAAAGTTTTTGTTAGGAATATGAATATTCAGCAGAAGACTCGGTCACCCCGAGTACTTATTAGATCATCATAGCTCATAAGATTATCAGTAATATTATTAGTAGCTTAGTTATTAATTACTATTGTGGAGTGGGTCGGGTCTTTACCCTCTGTCAGCTCGCTCCACAGTCCACTAGGGACATAATATGTAGTAGTATATATACCCCTTCCCACACAAGGGAAGGGTTGGACCTTTTCAATCTAATATATCACTAGTTACTTTCTCTCTCTAAAAGGCTCCCACTTCTCTCTAGAAATCTTACTCAATTCGATCCATACAAGCCTCTTACAAGTGATTCTTGCATTGTGAATACCCTACAATTGGTATCAAGAGCCATGGTTAGGTCCATGAGAGTTGGTATTCACGAATTTGTGTAGTTCTTGAGGTTTTCTTGTTGGTTCGACTTGTAGTTTTAAGTTTTTTTTATTTTGTTTGTTTAGTAGCATAAATCTCATTTTGTACTTTGTTTAGTGATTAGAAGTTGTTTTACTTTGTACTTTCTTGATTAAGATTAGTATTAGAGTGGTATTTGGTGTTTGGATTCACAGATCCAAGAACCGTGTGGTGATTTTGGAGCAATTCGTGGTTTTTTTTGTGGAAGTGTTCTTGAATGCGGTTTGTGTAGTTTGGACGTTCTTGAATGCGGTTTGTGTAGCATCGGGTACGCGGTTTGTCTTTATACTAGTTTAGGCAAAAGGACAAACGGCATTGATAGTGACAGGTTTGGAAGTTTGTGCCAACGCGGTTTGTCTCTACGGTGCGTACGCGGTTTGTGTCTACGCGGTTTGTACTTCCAGTGTGAACTCGGTTTGTCCCTAAGGCGTATACGCGGTTTGTGTCTACGCGGTTTGTGTATCTAGTGTGAACTCGGTTTGTATCTCCATTGTGAACTCGGTTTGTCTCTTGGCACATACGCGGTTTGTATATCCGGTGTGAACTCGGTTTGTCTATTTGGCGAATACGCGGTTTGTGTCTTTGGTGTGAACTCGGTTTGTCTCTTTGGCGCACACGCGGTTTGTGTCAACGCGGTTTGTATCTTTGGTGTGAACTCGGTTTGTCTCTTAGGCACATACGCGGTTTGTGTCAACGCGGTTTGTGTCTCCTGTGTGAACTCGGTTTGTCTCTTAGGCACATACGCGGTTTGTCTAGGCGGTTTGTGTCTTGGTGATTTTAGAAATTCCCGCGAAAGATTCGATTTCTCGGTTAAATCACAAGATCAGTAAAATCCCGTAGTTACTATGGCTACCACATCAGGTACATCATCAGATGATATTCAAGCAGCAGGATCTGACACTCGTCCACCTATGCTAGATAGGACGGATTATGAGTCTTGGGCACAACGAATTAGACTTTACTGCTTGGGAAAAGATAATGGTGTTAACATTCTTAAGTCAATTGACGAAGGACCTTATCAGATGGGTACCACCAGAGACGTTGTTACAACTGGTGAAGATGGTACTGTAACTTGGGGCATCGACAGACCTAGAAACTACAATGATCTTAATGAAGAAGAAAAGAAGAGGTATGATGCCGATATTAGAGCCTCCAACATAGTTATTCAAGGTCTTCCAAAGGATGTATACAAGCTCATCAATTTTAACACTGAAGCCAAGGCTGTGTGGGACAACGTTAAAATGTTGTTGGCAGGGTCAGAACTCACAAAGGAAGATCGTGAGTCACAGCTGTATGATGAGTTCGAGCATTTCAAAATGAACCCAGGAGAAAATATCACAGATTACTATGTGAGATTTCATAAGTTGGTGAATGATATGAGGATGATCAGAATGACTATGCCCAACATCCAACTTAACTCAAAGTTTGTGAACAACATGACTCCGGAATGGGACAGATTTGTTACTGCCGTCAAACTCAACAAAGGTTTAAGGGAGACTAACTATGAACAGCTGTATGCTTACCTGCAACAACATGAGAAGCATGCTGCCTATGATCGGGTGCTGAGAGAAAAGTTGAATCCTTCAACTACGAATGACCCACTGGCTTTCATGACAAATGTACAACCAACAATCCAATCATCATCCAATCCAAGCTATCACCAACTTCACTCACAAGTACCTGCTATGAGTTCACAACTTGACTCAGGCTACTCTCAGACCGACAAAATGATTGACAACCTCACCAATCAAGTATCTCTACTGGTTCAACAGTTTCAAGCATCACTCCCTCAGACCAACAATCAGTTAAGGAATTCTTCCAACCCACGCAATCTAGCAATGGTGGAGGACGGGAAAATTGTGGTCCAGAATGTGCAAGGGAGAGCTGGTAGAAACATGGGTCGAGGTTATGTGCAGAACAGAGCAGGGAATGCCAATCAGGGGCAAGGGAAACAGATCAAGTGTTATAATTGTGGGGGGCTTGGACACATTGCTAGAAACTGCAATCAACCTAAACGTCCTCAGAACTCAGATTACTTCAAAGACAAGATGCTGTTAATGCAAGCTCAAGAAAATGGTGCTGTATTGGATGAGGAAGAGTTATTGTTCTTGGCAGGAGATGGAGGAAATACTTTTGATGAAGATGTGGATGAGAAACCTGTTCAGGATCTGGCACTTAATGATCCTAACATCTTCAAGGCAGATGACTGTGATGCATTTGACTCTGATGTGGATGATGAACCTACTGCTCAAACAATCTTCATGGCTAACTTGTCTTCCCTGACCTCATCTCGTCAAGCTGGTTCTTCTAATGCATCCGTGATTTCTGAGGTACTAAAAATTTATGACACATATAATATTGTCGAGGGACATCAGATTCCCGAAGAAGTACATCAGGCAGTTGTTTCTGACTCAAGTGATGTTGATATGGAAAATAGCAATATTGTCTCATATGAACAGTATTTGAATAGCAACAACTCGCCTGATGTACCAAATGGTGAATCCTTTGTCAATAATGATGTGTGTGCTATGAGTAATGTATGTGCCTTAGATAATGCGAGTAATGTAGATAATGCTTGTGTGTACCATGAGAACCAATTGCCTGTCCCTGATAATAACTTGATCACTAGACTTAACATCTATAAAGAACAAGTTGCTATGTATGAACAGCGTGCTAAGTTTGAACTTAATGATCGTGAGCAGAAATTAGAGGGTCAAATGAGTACACTTATTAAAGAGTCTAGAGTGCGAGAAGAAACATTAAAAATAGAGTTAAGTTCTTTGAAAAGTCAGCTAGAACAGTCTGTCAAACAGAAAAAGGAAGCACAAAAGTGTGTAACAACACTTAAGCAAGAATTCAAACAAAAAGAAACAACTCTTTTAAATGATTTCTCTAAACTCAAGACGCTAAAAAATAAGCTTGAAGATAAGTTGTACACACAAAATCAAACCATACAAACTGCTCAAATGATTCATAAGCACAGAAAGTTGAGTGATAAGCATAGTAAAATCATGATAGGTGAACCAAAGTCAACCATCCTTAAGGGTATGCAAGTACTTCAACCAGCCCTATATGATGGTAATGTGATGATTAAGCCTATTCATGACCAACCTGAGCATATCTACACTGATGAAGAGGATGAGTTAAGTGATAAAACGAAGGAAAAAATGAATGAGAAAATGAGGGATCCCGAATGCATAGCCAGACGAATAATAATCAAACCCCATGATTATTATGAGGAAAATCGTTTGACTGTGTTTGCTCCTCAAAAGAAGTTAACACCTGAACAGATATATTGGAAACAAGATAATGAAAAACTTAAGGAAGATAAACTTAAGGCCAACACCCCCCTCATTCGAAAAGTTGCGTCCATAACGGTGTATCCTCCCAATACACCTAGGAATCTAGTGCCTTTGTCTCTTCCCACTGAATGCAAAACCTTTATTAGCTTATATGTGCTTTGGCAACTATTTGCTGATTTTGATAAAACATGTAAGAAGAGAATCACACCAACCGGCATTACTGAGGGGGAAAGGTGTTTTGAACATGCAAAAAGGTGTTACTTAACTGAGGTCATGCCATTCTTTAAACTACTTAAAGAACATTTTGAAGGGTTGCAAACTGCTCTTAAAGTCGAAATAAAAGAAATGGAAGTAGTATTTAAAGACATGGAAAAAGAGGTGAATGAATATGCAATAGAGCTTAAGAGTCGAGAGATTGAAAGAAAAAACATACTCATTACTAACGACAATTTGATTGCTAGATGTATTGCACAAGATGTATTTTACACTGTTACTGATTCTGCATTGTCTGCTTGTCAATTTAATGAGTATGCTATTGCGTTGAATGTCACCCAGAATCGTGTTGTTGAGCTTGAGGGGGAGAATTTAAAATTGCTTGAAAAAATTCAAAATGATGACCATGATAACATGGTTAAACGTTTTTCAAAATTGGAAGTTGAATACCTTAATTTACAATTGAAATATCAACATTTAAATGAAAAACATAAGATATCGAATGACAAGACATCCTTGGATGCTCCTGAATTTGATACTTATTTTGAATTAAGCAAACGAGATGAGACAATTCAAGCTCACACGAACACGATTCGACTGCTGAGGGCCCAAATTGCCCAATTGAAATCCAACAAGTGTGAAGTATATGGCACCAATAAACCTTCATCTTCAGATTCTCAGAATTTTCAATATCAAAACACCATAAATAAGTTACATTATGAAAATGAGTGTTATCGAGAAGAAAATTCAAAGATTAAACAACATTTCAAAGAGTTATATGATTCTATTAAAGTTACAAGAAGCAATCATAATGATCATATAACCTCTTTAACAAATGAAATTGAGAATCTTAAGGCTCGGGTGAAAGGTAAAATGCCATGCACCACTTGTAATTGTGATTCACAAAAGGCTACTGATAGTAAAAAGTATGATGTTGATGTTGGGCGCATTCCGTTTAAGCTTAGAAATAACAGCCTTGCCCATCAAACATATCTAGATCATCTTAGAGAAGGCCTTGACACACTTCGTGAGGTAGTTGAAAAGGATAGGAATGAAAAGCCACTTGATCAAGCAGTAGTCTATGCATGCAAACTCACGAAAAGGATTCAGGAAAACTTAGAATATGCCATAGGCTCAATTCCTAAGTTTAGAGGCCATAGAGATAGATTTGTTGCATCATCATCCAATGTTGTGAACAAGCATGTAGCCTTTGATCTACCACCCAAAACATCAGAACCCAACACATCATTATCAGGAAGGCATGTGACAGAAAAACAAACTAATGTTGCCTTCGATGCTTCTACAGGAGTAAAAAGTGACACCCAAGCTAGCGGGTCAAGGTCTAGAGGAAATGAAAGAAAGGATATGACTGCGCCAGCTAAGAATGATCACTTGAAGAATGTAGAAGCCCAACCTAGGAACAATAAGTTTACAATGAGTAGGATGAATCGTGTTGATTCTAGTATCAAAAGTACTGTAATTAATTCGAATTCTAATGCTATCTGTAAAACTTGCGACAATTGTTTAATTTCTGCTAATCATGATGAATGTGTTGTGTCTTTTCTGATGTCTTCTGCATCATCCCATGTTAAGAATGGTAGAATAACTGAAGCATGCAAAAAGGTTTGGAAAGCAACAGGAAAAACATTTGCTAGCGTAGGCTATCAATGGAGACCCACTGGAAGGAAATTCAATTTAGGAAAACCGTGCACATTACCTAAAATGAATAAGCATAAAATTGTAAAAGTTAAGGAATGGAGACCCACTGGAAGGAAATTCAATTTAGGAAAACAGAGACCATTGCCTAAAATGAATATGCATAAAATTGTGAAGAATAAGGAATGGAGACCAACTGGTAGAATCTTGCCTTTAGAATCACAATGCCCTCCATCTAGGTCTTGTCCTGTCTCAAGTTCTGTCTCCACAGAAAAGATAGTAGCATCTGTGAAATCTGTAGTTCCTGAATATGTGTGTGCTGACCAAATGGACCCCAATTGCACTTGGGGATCCACATTTTTCAGTTATCCATTGTTGTCTGGTTTCAAATGCAGGTCGTACAAATCGTCCTGTGGTATTTGGACTCAGGCTGCTCAAAACATATGACTGGAGATCGCTCTCGGCTCAAGAATTTCGTGAAAAAGTTTATCGGGACAGTTAGATTTGGGAACGACCACTTTGGTGCTATTATGGGATATGGAGATTATGTGTTTGGTAATAGTGTAATCTCAAGGGTATATTATGTGGAAGGACTAGGACACAATCTGTTTTCTGTGGGTCAATTTTGTGATTCAGATCTGGAAGTGGCCTTCAGAAAGCATACATGTTTCGTCAGAGAATTGGATGGTTTAGATCTCCTCAAGGGCAGTCGGGGCACCAATCTATACACCATCTCAATTGAAGAAATGTTGAAGTCCTCTCCAATATGCTTGCTTTCTAAAGCCTCTAAAACAAAATCATGGCTGTGGCATCGTCGTTTGAACCACTTGAACTTCGGTACCATAAATAATCTTTCCCGTAAAGATCTTGTTAGAGGGATGCCCAGACTGAAATATGAGAAAGATCATCTCTGCTCTGCATGTCAACTGGGT
Source organism: Artemisia tridentata subsp. tridentata (assembly GCA_021014915.2). Lineage (NCBI taxonomy): Eukaryota > Viridiplantae > Streptophyta > Magnoliopsida > Asterales > Asteraceae > Artemisia > Artemisia tridentata. Next base: position 4,165,517 of record CP139501.1, read on the forward strand.
AAAAGCAAGAAACAAACCCACAAGCCTAAAACCGTCAACACCAACTTGGAAGTTCTTCACACCCTCCACATGGACTTGTGCGGTCCAATGAGAATACAAACCATAAATGGAAAGAAGTATGTTCTGGTGATAGCAGATGATTATTCTCGGTTCACATGGGTGAAGTTTTTGAGAACCAAGGACGAAACTCCAGAGGTTATCATTAAACTGATAAAACAGCTGCAAGTAAGGCTAGATAAAACTGTCAGAATCATCCGCACAGATAATGGTACTGAGTTTGTTAACCAACAACTCCGTAATTTCTATGAAAGTATTGGCATCACGCATCAGAAAAGTATCCCTCGCACGCCTCAACAGAACGGGGTGGTTGAACGAAGGAACCGTACTCTGGTGGAGGCTGCAAGAACCATGCTTATATTTTCAAAGACACCGATGTTTCTCTGGGCAGAAGCTATAGCAACAGCATGTTACACTCAAAACCGATCCCTAATTCATCCGGTTCATGAGAAGACTCCCTTCGAGTTAATTCATAACAAGAAACCAGATCTTTCCTTTCTGCGTGTGTTTGGTGCTCTTTGCTATCCAACTAACGATAGTCAAGACCTGGGAAAATTAAGAGCTAAAGCAGATATAGGTATTTTCGTTGGATACGCACCAGACAGTAAAGGGTATCGAATCTACAATAAAAGGACCCGTAAAATCATGGAAACCATTCATGTTACATTCGATGAGCTGAGTGAGCTACCTGTTTCAGGACAAATCAGTTCTGGACCCGATCTTCACCTTTTGTCTCCTGGACCCATTAGTTCAGGACTTGTACAGAATTCCACGCCTGCAGATTCCTATGTGCCACCTACATGTGAGGAGTTGAAGAAGTTATTCGATCCCATGTTTGATGAATACTTTGAGCCAACAAATGGAACCATCCCGAGTGAATCAGTTGTAATTCCTATGGATGAGGTTCAAGTCCCACAAGATTCAGAAGGACCTGCAGCTTCAGTATCAGTCAGTCACAATGCTCCTGCTGCCAGTCAATCGCCTTCGTCATCAAACACTCAAACTTCTCCAGTAATGCAAGAATCTTCAGATAATAACTCTTTGGAAGTTAATCCTTTTGCTCATGTTGAAGAGGCTCCTTTTGAAAACATCTTTGCTCCTGAACATTCATCAGACACATCCTTACTTGAAGATCACAGCACTGCTTCGTCTGTTCACAACCATCAACCTCACGACCATCTCAGGAAATGGACCAGTGATCATCCAATCGACAACATCATAGGCAATCCCTCACGTCCAGTATCCACTCGTAATCAACTAGCCACTGATGCACTATGGTGCTTCTTCAATTCCGTACTGTCTAAAGTTGAACCAAAAGATGCCAAAGAAGCAATGACTAAAGATTGCTGGTTCCAGGCTATGCAGGATGAAATCCATGAATTTGATCGACTTGAAGTATGGGAATTAGTGCCTCCTCCTGAGCGTGCAATGATCATTGCTTTAAAGTGGATCTTCAAAGTGAAGCTTGACGAGTATGGTGATGTCTTAAAGAACAAGGCACGGCTAGTTGCTAAAGGGTTTAGACAAGAAGAGGGCATTGATTTTGAAGAATCGTTTGCTCCGGTTGCTAGAATTGAAGCTATAAGAATCTTCCTAGCTAATGCGGCTAGTCGTAATATGATAGTCTACCAGATGGATGTCAAAACGGCATTCTTGAATGGTGACTTAAAGGAAGAAGTTTACGTGAGTCAACCTGAAGGATTCGTGGATGCTGAACACCCTACTCATGTTTACCGCTTGAAGAAGGCTCTTTATGGGCTAAAACAGGCGCCAAGGGCATGGTACGATACATTGTCCAAGTTCCTCCTAGCAAACAGATTCTCCAAGGGTGTTGTTGATCCTACACTATTCACCAGGAAATCAAGAAACCATCTACTGCTAGTTCAGATATATGTAGATGATATCATCTTTGCTTCAACAGATCCTGGTGAATGTGATAGTTTCTCAAAGGAGATGAATTCCAAATTCCAAATGTCCATGATGGGACAAATGTCATTCTTCTTAGGACTACAAGTTTCTCAAAGTCCCGGAGGCATATTCATCAATCAATCCAAATACGCCAACGAGATCCTGAAAAAGTTTGGATTCCATTCAAGTGAACCTGTTGACACTCCCATGGTTGATAGAACGAAGCTGGATGAAGATCCTTCAGGGATTCCAGTTGATATCACACAGTATCGAAGCATGATTGGATCTTTGATGTACATCACGGCTAGCAGACCAGATCTTCTGTTTGCTGTGTGTATGTGTGCTCGGTATCAATCCAGACCAACCAAGAAGCATGTTGAAGCAGTGAAAAGGATCTTCCGATATCTTCAAGGCACGGTTCATATGGGTCTCTGGTATCCTAAGGACACTGCAATGGAGTTAACGGCATACGCAGATGCTGATCATGCGGGATGTCAAGACACTCGTCGAAGTACTTCAGGAGGAGCTCAATTTTTAGGGGAAAAGTTGGTTAGTTGGTCTTCTAAGAAGCAGATGAGTACTTCCATATCATCTACTGAAGCTGAGTACATTGCTATGTCTGCTTGCTGTGCACAAATCCTTTGGATGCGATCACAGCTTTCGGACTATGGATTCTCATACAACAAAATTCCCCTATATTGTGACAACAAAAGCGCCATTGCTCTTTGTTGTAACAATGTTCAGCACTCCAGGTCAAAACACATCGACATCAGGCATCACTTCATCAGGGAACAGGTGGAAAAAGGAATTGTGGAGCTATACTTCGTGAGGACAGAGTTTCAGTTAGCTGACATCTTCACCAAGGCCCTCCCAAGAGAAAGGTTTCAGTTTATTCTCCCACGCCTTGGCATGAAAAGCATGACTCCTGAAACCCTCAAGTGTCTTCAGGAAGAAAAGGAGGAGTAAAGGATTGTCTTCTTATATCCTTGTACATAGTTGTATATATCTTAAATCAAAAAGAAAAATACAAAAATATAAAACCTATAAAAACCATAAAAATCAAAAAATCAGAAAATACCAAAAATAGTTCTACCTAGGCATGTCTTCTGTTTATCGATAACATTTACGTATCTAGAAATGTCATTCAACAATGGCACGGATTCTTAAATGAAGCTCGAGCAGAAGTTATACTAATCAGTTAAAACATGTCTTAATGGCTTGCAGTTACTTCATACTGCAACCCGCACTGTACAATGGGGAAAGCATGTCGCCAAAAAGACAGCTGTTTCTCCAACCGGGTGATGTTCACCTGGGCATGGATTACTTTATATCCATGTTCTCCCGACTTGATGTACGTTTCAGTGCGTCATTTCGTGTATTAGAAGAGAAGTCTTCTTTACATCAGACTCTTTATCTTGTTTGATTCTTCAAGAGAGTCTTGATGTTACACAAGGTGGTCAATTGACTTAAATTTTCAAATTTCTGACACCTTACCAAATTTGTGCAACATCAGCAGTGACACTCTCTCGTTGTTTCAGGGGGAGCATCGTATGCTCCTAAATCAGAATACATTTAAACCTGACCACATTTTTCTCCCGAATTTTTCTAAACGTATTTAAATCAATTGGGATCACAAATCTCAAATGGTTTGAAATTTTTGATCGGGGGAGAGAATGTGATTTAAATAGGAAATTCTGATAAAATGTGATGATTTGGTAATTAATGTAAGCTCTCCCGTATGTGCTAAACCATTTTGCATATCAAGGCACATATTGAGGGGGAGCAAAATGTTTTGGTCATAAAAGCAAGCTCCTCCATATGTACGAAAATCTTTCTTATATCAATACATATATTGAGGGGGAGCAAATGGTTTTACAAAACAAAGGATTTGGCATCGCATGTGGCTGTGACTCAGAATTAACAAAAGAATTGACGAAACTTGAATTGTCATCAATCGAAAGGATACGTCTTGGCCGGGTAATAATTTCAAGCTGGTTTAACCAGTGATGTAAGCGTGTCTCGAAAAAGATGTATCTGAGTAGAGTGTACTGTTTCGAGAAACTTTCTATGGACTTGACCAGGACGGGTAATAATTTCAAGCTGGTCTAACCAGTGATGTAAGCGTGTCTCGAATCGGTCATGTTCACTGAAAGTGGATCAATTCAAAAAGTGCGAGCTCTATCTAACATGTGCAAATTTATAAAACAATCAACCGAGCACATGTTGAGGGGGAGCATTTGAAAAATATAAAACTCTCAAGTGTTTGAAAAAAAAAAAATATATGTTTCAGAATCATGAACACTTTGAGAGATTTTTCAAAGATTTGGTTTATGGCAATCGTGGAAGTACACCAAAGACCGACCATTTTAATGAATGTATGGAGTTATAAGGATGGTTAGGTTAGGCTCAAGTTCCCACGATCCCGCCAGAGCCGGAGGGATCTACCCAGGGACAATCCACTAGTTAGTGTAGAAGTCCTTAGGTATGATTAAAAAGGAGAAATGTGCATAAGGGAATAGTGCCGACTGAGATGGAGCTAACACTGGAACAAACCCAACAAGGTGTTAGTTTTGAAGTCTCGGTAAGCACTGAAGGGGTTGAAGAATGAAAAAGAATTGTAAAGAGAAAGGGTGAAAAGAAATAGCCCTCCTTACAACTTAGGCAGAAACCGGGTCAATACATATGCTGTCAGAATCACTTAGTTGATTGCTGGCATTGAAGACAAAGTATCATGGACCCAGTGATACGCTGCACAACCCTCCCTAGCCACTCAAGGTCCCTCAAAGGATTCTTGTTTCAATTGTCACGGAGTTCAATACATTCCTATCGTCTCTCTCACTCCGAGTTAGATGATATTGAAAAGGTGGCAGTCCTCTCCAGCCTCCGATCACCAAATCAAAACGCACAATAGAGTCTAGAGCCACGAGATGCATAATAAGATCTCATAGGGACACAAATTATTTCTACACTGGGTGTTCAACATTAAGGACACCAGTTGTAATCTTAAGAGTCCTACGCAGATCTTAGCAATTTGCCAGAACATTTATGAGAGAATTTACTTATGTAATTCTCAATGATTGAATGGAAATTCCTGCCAGGGTCAATATCAAGCAGCCCTGAAAGCAGGTCACTTCGGTAATTCCTCGTGGATTACGCTTAGTGGTCGCGGCGGTTTCAACCGGTCTACAGTCGTGGAGTGATCTCCAGCGACTCACCTAATCGTTGATTTACTACGGTAAAATCTTAAAAAGCCCTCTGTGGGTTTTCGATTAGGAACGGTCTTGGTAAGGATTAGAGAGAGTTTTCACAATATGCTGTTGACTGTCTCGAAGTCCAAACTTGTAAGTACCGGTCGAATTATTGCTAACTGTCGTATGCAGGAACTTCTGGCGATTGTAGCTGTGGAAAGCTGTAGCTGGTTGCTGTTGTAGCTGGTTGCAGAAAAGATGCCAATCCATCACCACATGTTCACACCACATCATCATCAAAGAAGTCATGATCACCCTAAAAGACCTTCAACACAGCTTCTGCTAACTCTGATGCTGAAGATCATGACCCCATATCGTGTGAGCATGTCGGCTCTAAGTATATTTCATCACATGGAGTATTACTACAGAAAGATGACTTGGAGACTCAAGTGGGATGATACGTTCAGAGATTATTCAAAATTCATCCAAGACAAAAGAGAAGTCATCTTCAGATCACTGATGTTTGCACAGCAATCTATGACATTGAAGATTCAATGAGTACGAGCTATGATGTCAAGATCCAAGGAAGAAGTGCTGAATTTCAGAACATTACTTCTGGGGTGACCTCCCTTAGGGGGAGATTGTTAGGAATATGAATATTCAGCAGAAGACTCGGTCACCCCGAGTACTTATTAGATCATCATAGCTCATAAGATTATCAGTAATATTATTAGTAGCTTAGTTATTAATTACTATTGTGGAGTGGGTCGGGTCTTTACCCTCTGTCAGCTCGCTCCACAGTCCACTAGGGACATAATATGTAGTAGTATATATACCCCTTTCCACACAAGGGAAGGGTTGGACCTTTTCAATCTAATATATCACTAGTTACTTTCTCTCTCTAAAAGGCTCCCACTTCTCTCTAGAAATCTTACTCAATTCGATCCATACAAGCCTCTTACACGTGATTCTTGCATTGTGAATACCCTACAGTTTTTATGATTTTTTATTTTCAGTTGTTTTGATGTTTTGATGATTTGAAGTTGTTTGTTAGCTTATTTTTGTTTGATATTTTGATATGGTTCGATTATAACTAACCCTCACGCTAATAGTTTGGAATTTTTGTTTTGTGGTTATGTTATGATAGTGCTTAAGTAGAATGGAGAGTTTAAGCAATGTTTCGGAATATTTGAGACATTTGGAAGAGATGTTGAGAGATTCAGGAGATTCTTTGGAGAAGTTGGAAAGCATTTTGGATGAAGCTAAGATTGGTTTAGAAAGGAAAGAAGAAGTTGGCGAAAGTAGTGTTTGTTTACCCAAGGAGAAAAGAGTGGTTGTGTTCACGCAAGCACCACCTAAAGAGTTTGATGTACCATTTATGAGGTATGCTACACCATGTGGTGTGGAAGGAGTTAAGGCTTGGGATGCTCAACTTAATATGGAATATGGTGAGAATTACATTACGGAAGAAATGCTTAGTAAGCTTGGCTTTGTTAGGCTTGATTATGAGAATTATGGTAGGAAGATAGTGAGAGATGTGAAAGTTAATATTCATGGTCATGTTTTCAAGATTGATTTTGTTGTGTTGGAATATGGAAATGTGGATGAACCGGAAGTTATGTTTGGTAGAAATTTCATGGTGAAAACTAAATGTAGGGTTGATTTTGCTATGGGAGAGATGAGAATTGATGTTGATGATGATATGGTAGAGAAGAAGGAAGGAAGAGGAGAGATTGTTAAAATGGGAAAGGCTAATCGCAAGAAAACACCACTTAACAAACTTACCCAACCCTCCACCCCTAAAAATGAGAGTAGTTCATCAAGTTCATCACCCAAATCACCTCAAGTAGTTAAACCATTGACTAAAGAACAAAAAGAAGCTGTTTTGGAGAACTTGGAAATGAAATTTAAGGAGCTTATGGAAGAGAAGCCGGTTATAGAAGTGTTGAACAATTACATGGTTTATCGTAAGAAGTTAGATGCGGTTATGATGGCAACAGCTAGGCTAGAGGATAAGAATTTTGATGAGTTTGCAAGGGAAAGGATAGTTGAAAATGGGTTGCCTAAGAAAGAGAGCGATCCGGGAAATTTTGTGTTACCAATTAAGGTGAATGGAACCGATGCGATGTATGCATTGGCCGATACAGGAGCAAGTGTGAATGTGATGCCATACCCGTTGTACAAAAGATTAGGACTTGGTAATCCTCAACCAAATCAATATAATCTTACTATGGCTGACAATTCAAGAGCAAAAGCAATGGGAGAAGTGAAGAATGTTAGAGTGCAAGTAGGATATCAAGCTTTCTTAGCCGATTTTCTTGTACTTAATATCCCGGAAGATAAGGAGTTACCTTTGTTGTTAGGAAGAACGTTTTTGAGAACTTGCGGAGCTATTATAGATATGGGTAGAGGTACTATGACTATTAGTGATGGGATCTTGAAGCATACCTATTATCCAAAACCTAGAGGCAAGATTATTAAGGAAGTGCATGAAGAAGAAGAAGAAGACCATTTAGGTTGTTTTGAAGTTGGTAGAGATGAAGAGGGAAGACCTAAATATGGACCGATTGTCCCTAGTTACTTTGGTATTGAAGATGAGTTGGAAAGAGCATTAGCTATGGAGGTTTTCTATAACCCATTCAAGAATGTTTTTGTGTTCCATAAATTGACAGATTTTCTTGGATCCTTACCGGTTCAATTGAAGAATTTGGAATGGGGACCCGAAGGAGCTAGTGTTTACAAGAAGGAAGAAGGTGATGGAGAATGGCATGTGAAGTTTGATATAGTTTGTCCGGATGGAAGGAATTTTGCAAGGAAGTTTAAAACACAAGTGACTAACCGAAAGTTATCCGGCAAATTTCAAAGTGAAGACATCTTGAAGCATGAATACTTTGAAGGATGAAGGTTGAAGAGCAAAAGTTGAAGAATAAAGCACAAGGCTTGTGCTAATGTTTGTTTGTTTATTTTTAATGCATTTTTAATAGTAGTTTAATGTTTTGATTTAAGTTTGATTTAAGTTTAAGACCTTTTGGTTACCTTATGGTTTTATTAAGTTTTAATCTATGGAGTTAAGTTTTGTTTTAAAAGTTGTAGAGATAGTTTGGATAACAAGTTGGGAGAATAAGTGTGTTGGTGGTATTTTTACTTAAAGTGAAGTCTTTTTAGGGAGTAAAGTACTTTCTATTTGTTTTTGCAAGTGTCAAAGTATTGAAGAAAGAAAGAAAAAGTGAAGTTTTGCAAAAATTCAATCCGAATCGGTTGGATGAAATACTGATCGGATGGAGTGAAGTATATATACCCAAGATTTCAAAAATCATAAAAACACACACACACTCATTCCACCACACTTGGGGTTCATTAATTCGACCATTAGGAGAGTTTTAAGAGTTGCAGGAGAGTTGAAGGATCATCAATGGCACCAAAACAAGTAAGTAACATCATCAATTTGTGTCAATTAGGTTTTAATTCGAATTGATTGAATTAGGTCAAAATTTAGGCGTTTTTGATATAGTTCGAATTAAGGCATGATTTTTCTGGAATAGATGGGTAAATGATTGAGGAAGTCATTACAAAAAGAATGAGATGGATTCATTAAGTCTTGACGAAGAATGAATTAATTGATTTTTTTGAATCATAAGGGTCAAAACTTTGAATCGATTCTGGGTAGAAATTAATGATTTCCTGATGTTGTTTAGATGTTAATTAGTGTTCCTAGGATGATGCATTATGGATTAGAACATCAATAAGGTTTGATTTTGAATATGTTCATAGGTTCTAAGATTGATCATGCGAGTATGTTATGGATATGATTTAGAGATAAGTGGGATGTGTAGAGACCATAGTGATTGATGAAATGCAGGATAAGGAAGAGTGGAACTAGATAGGATTGATTTGGAGTCGAAATTTTTTTGTTTTTGATACAGTGAGTACAACCGAATCGGTTGCGAGTTGCTACCGATCGGCTGGACAAGGTCACAACTCCATCCGATCGGATGGAGAGAGATACCGATCGGATGGAGCCCTCGGTAAAACTTTTTGAAGATTTTCAAATCGAATCTTTTGGACTTCTTAATCATCTAACTTTGTTTCTTATACTCTTATACTAACGAATAATCATGATTTCTACAGAGATTTCTTGCAGGAGGATCGAGTTCATCGCGTGAAGTTAGTAATCCAATTGTGCAAAAGTTTGTGAATAGGAATATCAAAGAGAAGGTTAAGTATACTGTGAATCCAGAGCATAACGAGAATTTGAAGTTTAGTGGCTTAAGCAGCGAAGAGAGGCACGCTTTTCATGAGCGTCTATCGAAGTTACAAGAGAGGCACGCTTTTCATGAGCGTCTATCGAGTTCATCGCGTGAAGTTAGTAATCCAATTGTGCAAAAGTTTTAAAACTTGAACACAACGACACGCACATCAATGTATGTTATGTAAAAAGAAAGTACGTGACTAACTAGTAAAAATGTGTTTTGGGTTCGGTTAATAAAGCAGGTCGAAGACATATTGAATGCAACGTGGCTCGTGTGATTATATATATATACCTAGGAAGTGAGTTTGAGAACTTACGACACCAAGGGTGGTGAAGAGGTTTGAGCGAAAAGGTGGTAAAACGAGAACACAAAGGTGGAAAGAAACCCTAGCTTTCTTCTTCAACACAACTCGTAATCGACCCTGTACCCTTTTATAACTCCTATCACGACTTTTTTGGTTTCCCAAGTCTCTTCTGGTCTTCTTTCTTCTCGTTGGCAGTGAATGTAGGGAGTGAGTAAATGGGTTTTGTTTGTGAGTTGTGTTTGAGTTCTTGTGGTGAGAAAGTTAAGATTTTATGGTGCTTAAATAGGGGAGTTCATGTGATATAAGAAGACTTTATTTGCTCTCAATTGTCCTTGCTACTGTCATTGTAAGAGGTGAGGACTTTCATACAAGTTGACCTTGCCCTCTAACTCCTCACAAGCGAAGAAAGATCGGCTGGCTTCAGAGCATGGGGAAAGGAAATTTGAAATGGGTTGATTCCCATAGAAGTTGACCACATGATGGTCATTAGGTTTACACAAAGGTTATAGCATACTTGGAGGAGACAAGATGTGATTGTAGTGATGGAATTAGAATATTCTATTCTTGACTTGCTCTCTATGAAACTTCCTATGGTTCGGCTGCTACTTGCTTGGGAGTAGAGAAAGAGTTTGTTAAGAATCATAATAGTTGACTTGCTATCCCAATTTCTCCAATGTGTTGACTGGTATAGGGTACAAGGAAAAGAGGTACTCTTGCTTTGGGAAAAATCATGTATGGGAACTACATGATGGGTTTTGGTAGAACACATGGGGTAATAGTGGTGTAAGAGACTTGAAATGACTAGTTAGTGTAGAGTGTAAGACTTGTAAGAAGTAAAGAAAATGTGTGTGTAATTATTAGTCGTATATTATGGAGTAGGAAAATAAGTTGGTGAATTTTTGAGAACAACAAGTTTGCATATTGTTTTAATGATAAGTTTAAAGAAATATCAAATATTGTTTGGTTTATTCCTAGTTGTTGGATGAAGATAAATAAAGTTATGAGTTACAATATAATTTAGAGTGAGATGTGTTACATATATAAATTATAGTGTGTAGTTGAGAATAATTTATAAGATGTGTTTGGTTATACGTTTATTAATGGGTTGTACAAATTAGATATGTGTTGGGTTAAATCGATCCCAATATAAAGTGCGTTCGTTTGAGCTAAAGCCCAAGATTAAATATAGCGTTGACATATCGATGAGTCATTTGTAAATAGATGTGAGTCACGTCACATTGTTAGTTGCTTCGCATGCATTCGTAGATGAAATAAAAAAAATGTAGCCCGTAAAAGTGGTATATTAAACGTTCAAATGGGATCATTAATTAATGACTGGGAAATTACAGTGTATTACACACAATGATACACACACTAGATTTGTTTAAGTGTTACCATGGCTTTAGATACTCATTCTTATCTCAGGGTCCTTACTGTTCTTGAGGGAAACCAAACAACATATTCATCCAGTCCACTCATAATTATGTTTTACATATCATACGTAAACTTGACGCCATTCGTTGAAACATGATACGAAATTGTCACACCCCGTCAAAGGCGGAAACACGGGATGTAACTGAGAAAGGCACATTGCATAACATCATAGATTCTTACCTTATAATTATTTCAGTAATAGTTTACAAAATATTCTTCGACCAAATTTAAAAGAGAAGCATGTCTCATTTGAAATCTTGACATCTTGACAAACATAGTAATAGGTATCAAATAGTCTGGCTCCGATAAATGTGCCTTCAAATACTTTAGTAATGATCCACCTGAAAATGGTACTAGAAAACGTCAACATAATGTTGGTGAGCTCGTAGGTTTAAAAGTAAAACCATTGAGCTGTGAAATATAATCATAGGACTATAGTGCACATGAATACCAATTACAAGCATGTTATCCAAACAGTAATAGTGTCGCGCCAACTGAACCTATAATGTCCATCATACTCATAACCAATATCACGTGGGGAGCTACCCCGATAGATCTATCAACACGTAGGCTCTCAACAGAGAGTTAACAGTTACACCAACTGAACCTATAACCTGTGGGCTCTCAGCAGAGAGTTAACAGTGGCGCAGTCAAGTAATCACAAAACAAACACGTCACAGCATATAATTGCATCATCACACGTATATGTCCAAAATCATGTAAAACAGTAATTCACAGCATGAAAACATTTGTAAAGCATTGAGTACCATTTTCCCCCAAGGTAAAACACGTTAAAAGTGGGGCTACGAGAACTCACCTTAGCAAAAGCAAATTCCGATTGATAAGTTGGCAACGATAATTTAAGCCCGATAACTCTAATCACGACCTAAATAACACATATGTCTTAGGTTCGAAAACAAGGTCATGCACGCAAGTTCATACTTTACTTTATCACTTGTACATGTTGTTGTAATATTTATCGTCAAAATATAGTTGCGTCCATTTGATCATTTATTTAGAACATCACCACTTTAGAAAACGTAACTTGTTTATCTCATGATCAAATTTTAGTCATGCTAATAAGTATTTCAAAAATCTCTAACGCGCCTAATAAGTGTATATAATGTTCTATCATTTTCGTTTACGTCATTTTAGCCAAAATATACTCTAAAGGGTCCAAAATTCACATTTTATTGTTCCATCAGCTTTTCTAATAGAGAAAAATAAGCTGTCAACGCATATGTTGACGTAAACTTTCTTTTGGCCATAACTTTTGCGTCGTAGCTTCGTTTCTTAAGTTTTACCTATCCCCGCGAAGGTATTTAAGTATACTATCGGCTTTTCAACGTCTCGGCTAGGCTAGTTACCATTTATCATCAGTTTTTATCCTCCAAAATTCTTAACAGCTTCATTTATTTTTGGGTTAATACCTGTACATGTTACTAAAGTTAGCAAAAAACTTGATTTAAGTTACTATACTTTTTTTTTGTTGAATTAGGTTACCCATGTATACGGTTTGTTGAATTAGGTTACCCATGTATACGGGTTTGTTGAATTAGGTTACTTGCGTCAACATTCGTTAGATTTTAAGAACAAAATGGTCCTTGTCGTTAGTCCGGCGTCACAGAATTAGTCCCTAGACCACTATTTTCGGTTAGTTTGACCGTTTTTCGTCACGGAATTAGTCCCTAAATCGTATTTCGGTTAATTTTTTTTTTTCGAAATTAATTTTTTTTATAAAAAATAATTTTTTTTCGAAATTAACTTTTTTTTTTGAAATTAATTTTTTTTTTAAAAATAATTTTTTTCGAAATTAATTTTTTTTTAAATTAATTTTTTTATAAAAAATAATTTTTTTCGAAATTAATTTTTTTTATAAAAAATAATTTTTTTCGAAATTATTTTTTTTTTAAATTAATTTCGAAATAAATTAATTTCGAAAAAAAAATTAATTTCGAAAAAATTAATTCGAAAAAAATAATTTTTAAAAAAAAATTAACTTTCGAAAAAAATTATTTTTTTATAAAAAAATTAATTTCGAAAAAAAATTTTAATTTTCGAAAAAAAATTATTTAATTTCGAAAAAAAAAATTAATTTAGAAAAAAAATTAATTTCTAAAAAAAATTAATTTCGAAAAAAATTATTTTTTATAAAAAAATTAATTTCGAAAAAAAAATTAATTTCGAAAAAAAATTAATTTCTAAAAAAAATTAATTTCGAAAAAAAAATTAATTTCTAAAAAAAATAATTTCAAACTAACCGAAATAGTGGTCTAGGGACTAATTCCGTGACGAAAAATGGTCAAACTAACCGATATAGTGGTCTAGGGACTAATTCTGTGACGCCCGACTAACGACAAGGACCATTTTGTAACATGGGTAACCTAATTCAACAAACCGTATACATGGGTAACCTAATTCAACAAAAAAAAAGTATAGTAACCTAAATCAATTTTTTTGCTAACTTTAGTAACATGTACAGGTATTAACCCTTTATTTTTCTGAAATGTAGTTTTCGTCATCTAAATTGAAACTAGCGTATCTTTTTCGTTGTATGTCTGTTTTAACTCATTCAAGCGGCTACGTTTTCGTTATTGAGTCTATTTTCTATATTTCTAGCCTAAAATTGTCACCATACTACTGATTTTCCTGTATTAACCAAATCTGGACAAAATCATTTTTAAAGTGTCAAATTATTATTTTTTCAACCTTCTAGCTATTATAACCTCTTAACAACCACTTCAAATCTAGTCCTAGTTCATCCATCAACTTCTCAACATAACAATAGTGATTTAACTAATAATCTTGACAATATTCAAAGGTCCTTGTAAATAATCCTCAAAAGTGTTTAAATATACAAGTTTACTAACATTCATGTTTATAAGGTTTATTACCACTTTCTTTTGAAGAGTTTTACTAACTAGTTTTCTTGTAATCAAAACTTGTTCAAAACATAATCTTTTGTTAAAAGATCTTTGTGAATGTAAATCTTTATCAACATGTACCAAGTGATAACTAAATATATACTATTGATCTAGCATCATGACATGAAAAACATGTAAGTTTTGCAAAAGTAATGTTACTTACAAAAGTGATTAGTGAGATATGAGTGCAAGACACTTGATTAACCCCAAGATTAATGTTCCAAATCCTTGCTAGAATACCTTAAATATGCTTGAACTTAGCCACAATCAAGATCTCTCCTTCCTTGCTCCTTATAGTGTGTCGAATTGTATGTATATATGGGAGGTGATATCTTTTTTCTTTTTTTTTTTTGCTCTTGAACTAGTTGGTGTAAAATGAATGTATAGTGATCTATTTATACTAGAGATTGTCAAACTTTGCATAGTCAGTCAAGACCATCATTGGCTAGCCATTAATGGGCATGGCCGAATGGGTATGGGGGGGGGGGGGAAGACAATTGGTAGTCAAGCCATACTTTGAAAATTTTGGCTCCATGATTTGAGAAGGTATGGAGGCTATTAATTGCCTTGTACTTTTTGTCTAATGTTATTTTCAAACCAAGAGGAGGGGGGGGGGCATAAGGTGTAAAATAGGATTAGATGTGTTGTTTTGATACAAGAGTGTATATATTGTATGTATTGGGTGTTAAAAATAGGTATTGATTGTTGGTTCGGTGATTAACGAAGGTTACACGTAAATAAACATAGGATATAAAGAAATTATTTTTGGAACTTTTGTAATCTTTTTGGAAGTATAAAATACATCAGAAATAATCGTTGAGAGAATTGGGTATATCGGGTGTTAAATTTTGAATAACGAGTATAGTTTGTTGAATTGACAACCGTAAGTAATTAAAGAAAGGAAATTGTTTTAGGGTTTAAAATTGTGAACCGGAGTGGGAGCAAGGTACTGGAGCATTGTGGACTAAATATAGCCTAAGTCCTAGTGATAAAATATTTATTTTAAAACGAAATGCGGTAACTTAAAATGTTCCTGAAATTTACCAGTTGTCATAAATAAGTTTGAAAAATCATCGTCTGCCGCAACTGGTTTCGAGTTTTATAAATAAGTATTGCCCTAAAATGCCGGTTGCTACAGAAATAGTCACAAACTTCATCTATTTTCACTCATTTTCTCATATAAAAAACAATATTTTTTTTTCCTTTTTAACAAAGTTTTTAACCCAACAAAATATTTGGTGAACAACCTCCACAAACTCCCATGTCATAAATAACCCATAACCACCAAGGAAGGTCAACAAATACTAGAAAACGAGGATCACCAACCAGTCATAAACTGTGCAAGAGGAACATCAGGGGAGATGCATGCAATGAATGACCACGTTAACTTGTATACAACCCTTTTCGAGAGGAGCCCACAAGGTCGGGTTAGGGGTCAACTTTCTAAATGTCAAAACCTGCCCAACCCAATAAACTAGACAACATGATATAATACCTTATAACAGCAAGTACACCTAATTGGCCAACAACATTTTCTTAAGCCAAATTCCCCAAATTAGTTTAAACCCATCCATCCATAAAAGGACGAAAAGAGGGAAGTGAGGAAGAAGAAAGAAAAGCGGGAAATGATAAAAAAAAAAAAAAAAAAAAAAAAAAAAAAAAAAAAAAACGGTTCTAAGCCTTAGAAAACTAATCTACTTAAGGGGTGTTTGTTTTAGCTCATATGTGGTGGATTACGAGCTTGTTTGTGTTTCGCCTTATATTTTATAAGCTAATTTTTCAGCTTATTTTGAGACTTGTGAGCTTATATAACTTTATTATAATATGATAAACTTATATAAACCCATAAGTCTCAAAATAAATCAAAAAATTAGAGCTTATGAAATTTAAGCTGAAATAAAATAAGCTCATGCCCACATATAAGCTTAAACAAACACCCACTTACAGTCCCAATGAAACCAGTTGACAAAGTAGTACTAATAGTTGGGGAGATGATTTGGGCAAACATATCAGTTCGGGACTCGCACCTCAAAGAGCTCAATCAATTCATGACAAACAACCCACTACTCAAGAACTGGATAATTTCTTCGAGGTTATGTATGATGAATACTATGGTGACGCTTCGAAAAATGCATCTAACCAACATTCCGCTGCATCCACTCAACATCAACAACCACCACCACCACCACCAAATCCAGATGCATCCACAACATTCGAAGCTGGCGCACCAACTCCCTCGACGTCAACATCATCTACATTTACTCCACTATCTCCAGTGATTGAAATTGTTCTACCAAGAATCGATGAGCAAGAACAAAATAATGCTGTGTTAGACGAAGAAGTCTTTGAAAACCCGTTTGAAACGGAATCTGCTGAATCATCTTCCAGATTACATGAACCGTCTAACACGCATTCGTTCAGTCCAAGGTACCCTTCAACATTACAGTGGACAAAAGACCACCCAATAGAACAGGTTATTGGTGAACCCTCAAGACCAATTCAGACGAGGAAAACAACTAAACACCGATTGCGACATGTGCATCTATGTCTGCTCAGTCAGTCTCATAGAACCTAAGAACATTCGGGAAGCAATGGCAGATAATACCTGGATTGAAGCGATACAGGAAGAACTTCTTCAATTTCAAATCCATGACACCTGGGATTTAGTTCCAAGACCAATTGACAAACTAGTCATTGATCTTAAGTGGTTATGGAAAAACAAAAATGATGAAGAAATGACTGTAATTCGCAACAAAGCTCGTCTGGTGGCAAAGGGATACAGACAAGAAGAAGGGATAGATTTTGAAGAGTCATTCGCACCAGTTGCAAGGCTTGAAGCAGTCAGGATTTTCTTAGCTTATGCAGCTCACGAGAACATCACAGTTTATCAGATGGACATCAAGACGGCATTCTTGAATGGAACTCTGAAGGAAGAAGTGTACGTGAGTCAGCCAGACGGTTTCGTTGACAAAGATCATCCGGAATACGTCTACAAGCTAAAGAAAGCAATCTATGGTTTGAAACAAGCCCCACGGGCGTGGTATGACGAGTTATCATTTTTCCTACTTCATAATAATTTCACCAAAGGAACAATTGATCCAACCTTGTTTACAAGAAAATACAAAAATGATATTTTGATTGTTCAGATTTACGTGGACGACATCATATTTGGGTCCACTAATCCGCAACATTCAAAACATTTTGAAAATCTCATGAAAATCAAATTCGAAATGTCCATGATGGGTGAATTAAAATTCTTTTTAGGCTTACAAATTCATCAATCCCCACGTGGAATTTTTCTAAATCAAGCTAAATACACAATTGAGATTTTGAAAAAACATGGAATGGACAATTGTGACTCTGTTGGTACTCCAATGGTCACTTCACCCAAGATAGGCGCTGACTTATATTGGAAACCCATGGATCCGAAGAAATATTGGAGCATGATTGGGTCTCTCATGTACTTAACTGCAAGCCGACCAGATATACATTTTGCTGTTTGCTTACTTGCACGGTTTCAGGCAAGGCCTACCGAACTTCACCTCCAAGAGGTTAAACGGATCTTTCGATACCTTCAAAGAACCATTAACATGGGTCTTTGGTATCCGAAGGATTCGGAGTTTACACTAATAGCATTTTCAGATGCAGACCATGCCGGTTGCCAAGTTACAGCAAAGAGTACATCAGGCAGAGCGCAATTTCTGGGAGAAAAACTAGTAGGCTGGTCCTCAAGGAAACAAGACTGCACTGCTTTATCAACAGCAGAAGCCGAGTATGTGTCTCTATCTGCGTGTTGTGCCCAAGTTCTATGGATGAGGACACAGCTCACAGATTATGGTTTCTCTTTCGACCGCATACCTTTGTATTGCGACTCGAAAAGTGCCATAGCCATCTCGTGCAACCCAGTGCAACACTCGAAGACCAAGCATATTAGAGTCCGCTATCACTTCATAAAAGAGCACGTTGAAGAGGGTACTGTTGAATTGTTTTTCGTGAAGACTGAATATCAACTCGCCGATCTATTTACTAAGGCCCTCCCAAAAGAGCGGTTTGAAAATTTAGTTCGTCGAATTGGAATGCGAAGCCTAACTCCCGAAGAGTTAGAAAGTCTTCTCGAATCTTCTTGATTTATATCAACAAGCTTCGCATGTAAATATTTTTGTAAATATATACTTGTTAAAATTAATACTATAAAAATAGAAAATTTCAAAAAGACATAAAAAATATAAAACTCAAAAACCCAAAATATTCTTCTCACGACATGTCTCTCGTATAATCGATATTCTGTACGTAACTAGAAATGTCATTCAACAATGATACGGGCATGTACAGATGCTTGAGCGAGAGTTCTTTTTTATGTTTTTCTAAAACATGTCATTTCTCAAATTTTTCTTCATTAAGGCTTTCGTATATTTCAGTACGAGACCCGTGCTTTATTGTGAAATCTTTTATCGTGGCCCGAGTACTCCAACTCGAAAAGATTTCATACTAAAGGCTACATTGAATGACTTCTGATTATTTCCGATCAGGACTCGCAATGTTAATGGCAAAAAGCTTAACCCGTGAGCACTTAATCAAAATTGTTTCAAAAAGATTTTTCAAAATCTTTCTATAAATTTTGTGCTCACATCAACTCCCTCTAAGACTCTTAAATGCTTTTAAACTCAAACGTTTAATTATCTGTTGTGTTTAAAGGGGGAGTATAAAAAGAAAAATGTTCTAATTTCATGCTAAAATCAGTCCATCTCTCCACAAAAAGTTTCATTTTAATCAACTGTTTTCAAAAATACCACTTCATGCTATTTTTGAGGGGGAGATTAAGTGTTTATTAAATATAAAGGGGAGAGGACATGATTAAAATGTGATCAAAAAGAAGTTTTGTGGTTTGAATCTCAAAACAAGCTCTTCAAAAAGACTCAGAACAACCCTCGAATTGACGAAACTAAATGTCCGTTATCGAAAAGACTTGTCCTGGACGGGTAATAATTTCAAGCTGGTTTTCCAGTGATGTAAGCGTGTCTCGCAAAGGACTTGTCTGAGTAGAATGTACCAATTCGAGAGATGATCTTTGAATATGACCGGGACGGGTAATAATTTCAAGCTAGTCTAACTAGTGATGTAAGCGTGTCTCGCGAAGGTTGATGCGTGGTTTTGCGACCTTACAACAGGTTTTACCTCTCGAGGGATCTCAAGAGGCTTGCAATCCCCACCAGGCAGTGTACCTGACCGATGTAGTATAGTGAAGTGGCAAGTACCGGGGGATTGATCGTTCTCTAGGGGAATAGTGTCGTTAGGATTGAAAAACTACTCTAATAGGTCTAAGGGTGAGGGAAGATTCTTTTTGTATTTTTATATTTTTTTATGAAAGCAAGTAAAATCTCGGTTTTGAAGGAGTGGGCGGAATTAGTTGCTAGTCAACTAACCCAAATAACTACAAATGCAAATAAAATAAAATAACTGAAAATGAAAAGGTTGTGAAACTTATATGGAGAGAAATGTGTTTACTTAGATTTCCTTACTCCCTAACTATCTTTTACCGGTTGATTAGTGTGTATTAATTGCGTGGATGACGGGTGTATTCCTTAATACCAATCGTGGGGTGGCGTACGTACTTCCCCAACTCTACAAGCTCCTACTTCACTCCTATGTCGAGCCGGCTAAGAAGCTCCTAACATGGGATCACTAGAATTCGCTCATGCATTAAATACAACCATAAAAACCTTAGTACGCATTGGATCATGTTTCTTAAGACGTTCAAGCAAGTTACCGTAAAGGAAGTTAGCCAGTTTTCTTAAGCCTAACATCGATAAACAATCATCCAATACAATTAATAACACACCAACAACTAATAATCAATAGTTAGGTTTCATTAGATCTAAGCAAACACAAGATAAATCTAGCCTAGCATGTTAATTAAAAGACAAGAACAAGATAAAATCAAACAACACATAGAAATATTGAATGATTAAGTGATTACTTATCTTCAATTAAACATGGGAGATCCAAGGGTTATAAAACCCTTAAAAATGGCAGAAAATTCGTCTTAGGGTTTCTCCTCACAAAGTTGCACACTAATGACTAAAAATTGCAAAACTATATATAGAGTTTAGGGTCTGACGGCGTCACATTGTAGGAGTTGACGCCGTCACCTCGCCGCGGCTAGGGTTCCCGGATGGTCTTCCTGACGCCGTCCCTCTTTAATCCTCCAAAATCTACTCTGGCGCGTCAAGGGTTGACGCCGTCAGAAATGTGCTTGACGCCGTCTCTCTTTAACTTAAACCGTGACGACCTTGATCACCTTAAAGGGTGACGCCGTCAGATCTCCATTGTAAAACTGATGAACTCAAATAAGTACATTTTATTACTATCATTTATCCTATTAATTTGACTTGTTTTACTATATTATGTATGAGGATTGATACTTAATCGTTTACTTTTGTAATTCTCAGTTGAAAACAAGCATTTGGTGAAACTTAGCAATTTTGGACTGATTATGGAGCAAAACATGCAAGAAGTTAAGAGTCTACTGAAATGAAGAAGATCAAGACTAATCTGCTCCAGATGCGCCGCATCTCATTCATTACATACGGCGCATCTCTATTAAGATTCCACCAGATACGATCCAAGATACAAGAGGACATGCGCCGCATCTAATCATGGAGTTACGCCGCATCTTCTGGCGGTGTACGAATATTCCTGAATATTATAATCTTGGACCCCACGCGAAGTTAAGTACATGCGCCGCATCTACTTATAAGATGCGCCGCATCTTCCCTCAGACAGAAACTATAAATACCCCAAAGACCAGACGAGTTCGAAGTTCCAAAGCTTTTGGTCAGACATACAGCAGAACCCTAGGACGAATTCAGTCAAGGAGGCAGCACAAGACACACCCAAATCGAAGATACAAGAGCTGTAAGAAGGTGCTGCATGTGTTTAATTCATTAAGTAGTTTTGTTTTATTGTGTTAGCAAACTTTAATTCATCAGGATTGGTGGCTTGTGTAATGTGACAACGAAAGATTGCACTCCCTTTAATACTTGCTTTCCCATCAATTAAAGTTTATATGTTGATGTCTTTGGTTACTACTTATTAGTGCATTGATAACCTCTGTGTTTATTAGTGGCTTGCGGGCATTTGACTGCGGAAAATAATGTGGCTCCCACGGTTGTTACTAAATTGATCACTTAGGAATAACTTTTAGACATAAGTAATCATTAAGGGTTTACTCGCCGATAAGAATAGGACCAACGAGAAAGGGTTAACTACATACACTTCATATAAAGCTATCAATAAAACAAGTGACAATCTACTTAATCATAAGGACAGCCCTCTTATTGTCTCGAGTATTTATCTGTGTACGTGTGTGCTACTTGCTGATTCGTGCCTATTGGTTTATTTTATTATTTAATTGCAAACAAATCGTGCCAGTCTCTCAGGCTGAAACCCCCTTGCGTTAGGATATTAAAATACTGATTAGAATAACGAGATAATACGTTCCACTCTTAGTGATCGACACTCTACTTACCATTATATTCATACTGACCGGGTACACTGCTCGTTAAGTGTGTGTGTTATTGATAAGTCGGCTAAATATAAATTTAAAACTTGAGTAGGCATTAAAACTGCCAAAACTTTACTCCAACGCACGCCCATCAAGTTTTTGGCGCCGCTGCCGGGGAGTGAATTGTTATTATCTTTTAATTTGATTAGTATTTTAATTAGGTTTTTCTTTTTATTAGATTAATTGCATCATTGTATTATTTTGCATATTTGTTGTTTTGTGTGTTATTTGTTTGCTTTTATTTTTGTTTTTGTGTTTATTTTTGTTTGTGTGTTTTTATTTGTTTTTATTTTTCGTATTTTTTCTGTTCTGCTATCGTTGTACTGTGCTAAATCAAACGATACGGCGCATCTGATCTCTCAGATACGGCGTATTGCGTTTAATTTTTTTTAAATACAACGCGTTTAATTAATTCGATACGACGCATCTTTTCCCCAAGATACGGCGTATCTGTTTTTAATAAGAAATTTTTTCTAAACGTTAACGCCATACGACGCATCTGCTTTAGCAGATACGGCGTATCTATTATTTTAATTAAAAACAGTTTGCGAATTATTAAACAGATACGACGTATCGATTTTTATCGATACGGCGCATCCTCTGAATCAAAAATCTTGTATTTTGAAACGTAACGAAAATACGGCGCATTAACTTTTGTTAATACGACGCATTTAATTTTAAATAAATATCGATTTTTGATTAATTAAATTCGATACGGCGCATTCATAAATTCTAAGCGGCATATCTATTTTCTGGATAAAGTCTGATTAAATTTTAACGATTATAAGATACGGCGTATCCAACTTTTTGGATACGGTGCATCGTGTGCAGACATCAGAAATTTGTATTCATATATCCGTTTCTAAATTCATTAATTTTTCTTCTTAGCGAACAGATCCGACTGATGGTTTTGTGATTATTTCAGAAGGAAAATGGAAGGATTCGAAGAACTAATTGACTTCGACTTCGAAGCCAATTTTATGAACGATGTATTAGTGCATGAAAAATCACCCGAACGTTACAATGGGGACTACATTGAACTTAATGACCTTAATGGACCATTAGAATCCAATGACCTATTCATGGATAATGCGGAATCTGAGTTAGAAGAAGGAGAAATTCTTGATAGTCCAAAAATTAACGTTATTAATACTAGAAATTACGATGAATTTGAGGGGTATGATGGTTCATGGGACTATGGTAGAAAGATCCACGCCGATTGTGCTTACAATTTGCAATTCACATGCATGATTGGGTACAAGTGTATTGACGCCAATTTCTTTCCTATTTTACCAATCAATGTCATGTCAAGAAGGTTTTACAATTCCATTATGAGAAATAAAGTGGAGTATAAGGGAAGGAATGTAGTTGGTGCCTTCATTAATGTCCCGATCTTCATTGGACGCTTTACTATTGTAACTGAGTTCGCCGTTGTTGAAGACATGATTGCCTATTGCGACAACAATATGGGTGACGTGATTGTTGGAAAACCATTTTGTAGGGAGATCACTATTGATGCAAAACGATTTGAAGGAAAGATCACCTTTCAATGTGGAAACGACATTATCACTTATATGATGCCCCGAACTCATCCTGGATTTAAACATGCCACTAGTAGGATCTGCTACAAATTTTCTCCATTCCTTTTTATTAGTGATGATGACATGAAGAGAGGAATTGAGTACCCATATCAAATAATGAATGGATTCTACAATGGAGTTTTAAATTTGGGACCTGAATATATACGTGATGATCTGGTTGCTAAATGGATCCTACGTGGCCATGTGGGAATCAATGATCGATACTAAAGAGCTGAACGTGAGTCTAACTTGAAGACTCTGGAATAAAGACAAGTGCTTACCGGGAGACAACCCGGATTTATCTTTTATTTACTGTTTTGTGTCGAGTCAGTCAGGCCGCCGAGGATACGGCGCATCTCAATTCTGAGATGCGACGCATCTCCTGCAATGGTCATATCTTATTTTAATTTTTCTGCATTTTTATTTTTCGACTTTAAAACTTTTTATCAGTTTATTTTTAATGCGGCGCATCCCTGGTTAAGGATGCGGCGCATCTTTATTCTGATCCGTATTAATTCCAGGCTCGATACGGCGTATCTTCTTCCATAAGATACGGCGCATCGACTGACCTGATGATTTTCAGTTTTAATTTTTAAGTTTTATTTTTCCTAACTACTAATGTATTATGCAAGTTTGAACCTTTCTTATCTTAGGTGTGTTTTAAAGTGTTGGTGGTATTTTAGTTTCCTGGATTTCCTGTGGATACATCAAGTATGAAGCTTTAAATGTTCTAATCCACAAGAAAGATGATTTTTGCTCTTAAACTAATGGAGGATCATACCGAGCAAATCTCAGGGGAGTTTTTCTGTTCTAATTCTTTTATTTTCCAGTTTTTAACCTTTTATACAAACAACGAGGACGTTGTTTAACTTAAGTGGGGGGATTGGAGAATTAGAACACTTAACAATTACTTGTCCTAAACTTTTTCAAAAATTATGCTTAAAATGTGCTTAATATATCAAACTTAAAAAAAAAAATTTAGCATGTTTTTGTTTAAGATCTAAGTTGCATAGCTGCACACATGACGTTATTTTCAAAAATTGTGATTTTTCAAAATTCACAAATCTATGAGTGTGCCGGTGACTTGTAAACTTTAGAACTTGGCTTGTATACTATTCGAGACCACCATAATGAGTATTATTTATATAATTGGAATGACTTGTCTAAATTGGTAAAATTCTAGGATTACACCAAATAGCCTATTATATGTTACGTGTTATTAGCTAACTACACTGGTTAGTTAACCCCCGTATAAACCCTTTTGTTACTCTCATTTTTAGAGTAAGATACCCCTAGAAAAACACTCAGAGCCATTCCTTTCGTTTCTTACACCTATGTTTAAAATGTTTCGTTACACCTTACACCTTAGCCTACCCTGTAGATTAGAATCCGTGGTTGGTTAATTGCTATAGGCAAAGTGTGTTTCCTTACATTACCTGTGTTCGCGTGCGTAATTCATTATCTATGGTTAGGTCGGGAAATTGCACAATGCAATTGGAGTGAAAGTAAATATTGTATATCTTTGAGTTTATTTTTCGTGTGTTTACTACTTTCACTATTACCGTTATTTCTGAAAGTATGAAAAGTATGAAAAAATTATCCGGAAAGAAAGTTATAGTGATGTGGTGAAATTTTACACATCTATGTTTATGTTTCAAGTTAAAAAAAAAAAAAAAAAAAAAAAAAAAAAAAAAAATCGAAAAAATGAGAAAAGAAAAAGAAAAAGAGTTGGATGTTTGTTTTTAAACCAACGATGTAAAGTTATGTAAGTGGTCGATATCACCACTATTTGTTGTATTATATTTATGGATTGAATGGGAATTGCCAGTTATGGGAACGCCAATTAAGGTTTATTCTTTGATTAAGATCTTGTTGAGTATAATTCGTGTCTACCTAAAGCGTGTGTTTCAAGTGTTAAAGCGTGAGTTATTCGATGATATGAGTCTTATTCATGGGATGGTTGGGATAGTGATTAACCACACTTAGGATTTTAATTTATTTGTTTTGTTTATTTTTCATTTTACACCAATTTATATCCCAAATGTTATCCATACCCTATTCTTTATCCAACCAAACCTTTGATTTATTGAGATTAGGGATTTGAGCAATCTTAAGTATCGTAGTCGTGGATTCGGCTATGTATTTATGATTTTGTCGCCCTTTTTGATATATTATTATTGGTGAAGTTTGGACCTGTCTTTAGCCTATTCGAGTTAAGGATTTGAGCAATTGCAAGTATCGTGTTCGTGGATTCGATCATGTATTTGTGATTTTGTCGCCTTTTCTGGAATTTGAGATCGATAGTGATTAAGAATAATTAACCCTTAAGCCTACAAACCCTTTTTACCGCTTTAGACTTGTTATTCCTTAGCTTTAGTGGAGGAGATGTGTATACTTGCCAAGCTTATGATAGAATATTCGTCGCGACTGGACAGTTAAACGATTAGATTTGCTTTTATCAACTTATTTTATTTTACTTCTAATTCGTAAAGTGTTTAGTTGTGTGATTATGAAATAAACGAATACATGCTTAAATATAAAAATAAATCCTAACATCTTTTAGGATACATTTTCATAAGTTTTAATCTAAGGTTTACTTGGGGACAAGTAAAGTTCAAGTGGGGGGATATTTGATGAACTCAAATAAGTACATTTTATTACTATCATTTATCCTATTAATTTGACTTGTTTTACTATATTATGTATGAGGATTGATACTTAATCGTTTACTTTTGTAATTCTCAGTTGAAAACAAGCATTTGGTGAAACTTAGCAATTTTGGACTGATTATGGAGCAAAACATGCAAGAAGTTAAGAGTCTACTGAAATGAAGAAGATCAAGACTAATCTGCTCCAGATGCGCCGCATCTCATTCATTACATACGGCGCATCTCTATTAAGATTCCACCAGATACGATCCAAGATACAAGAGGACATGCGCCGCATCTAATCATGGAGTTACGCCGCATCTTCTGGCGGTGTACGAATATTCCTGAATATTATAATCTTGGACCCCACGCGAAGTTAAGTACATGCGCCGCATCTACTTATAAGATGCGCCGCATCTTCCCTCAGACAGAAACTATAAATACCCCAAAGACCAGACGAGTTCGAGGTTCCAAAGCTTTTGGTCAGACATACAGCAGAACCCTAGGACGAATTCAGTCAAGGAGGCAGCACAAGACACACCCAAATCGAAGATACAAGAGCTGTAAGAAGGTGCTGCATGTGTTTAATTCATTAAGTAGTTTTGTTTTATTGTGTTAGCAAACTTTAATTCATCAGGATTGGTGGCTTGTGTAATGTGACAACGAAAGATTGCACTCCCTTTAATACTTGCTTTCCCATCAATTAAAGTTTATATGTTGATGTCTTTGGTTACTACTTATTAGTGCATTGATAACCTCTGTGTTTATTAGTGGCTTGCGGGCATTTGACTGCGGAAAATAATGTGGCTCCCACGGTTGTTACTAAATTGATCACTTAGGAATAACTTTTAGACATAAGTAATCATTAAGGGTTTACTCGCCGATAAGAATAGGACCAACGAGAAAGGGTTAACTACATACACTTCATATAAAGCTATCAATAAAACAAGTGACAATCTACTTAATCATAAGGACAGCCCTCTTATTGTCTCGAGTATTTATCTGTGTACGTGTGTGCTACTTGCTGATTCGTGCCTATTGGTTTATTTTATTATTTAATTGCAAACAAATCGTGCCAGTCTCTCAGGCTGAAACCCCCTTGCGTTAGGATATTAAAATACTGATTAGAATAACGAGATAATACGTTCCACTCTTAGTGATCGACACTCTACTTACCATTATATTCATACTGACCGGGTACACTGCTCGTTAAGTGTGTGTGTTATTGATAAGTCGGCTAAATATAAATTTAAAACTTGAGTAGGCATTAAAACTGCCAAAACTTTACTCCAACGCACGCCCATCAAAAACTCTCTGGCGCGTCATGTGTATTTTGTCATGTCCACCTCTTTTGCCAAGCCGTGACGCCGTCAGGAGCAATCCTTGACGCCGTCACATGTACTTTTCCAGCAGCTTTGGAGACTTTGTCATTTTCTTCACTTTTATGCTCCAAAAACGTCCAAAATGCTTCCTTTTCCAGATTTCTTCTCCAAAGTACCTAAAATGACAAAAGGAACGATTTAGGGCAATATTTGATCAAATAAATACGATTTAGGGCTTAAATGACCCCCTAAAAGCGGTACACTTTTCGCTTCATCAAATACCCTTACACTTGAGATTTGCTTGTCCTCAAGCAAATGCGCTTTTATTCTAATCAAAATACAAGTTAGGGGTCATTTAACGCTAATATAAAAGTAATTACAACAATTAGTCGTTCCACTTTAATCATAATAAGCACGGAGATTACAAACTAGCACCTCACAAGTAGTGTTTAGATACTCACATCTCTCAGGTGTCATAAAAGTATATCTCATAAATGAAAACGGATAATATCTCTCACTACCTGTCATAGCAAATAGATTACCATAGGCTTGGGAAAGGATCAAAAACCTCCTCCACTAGGCGTAAGCACCTAAGATAAACTATCAAAGAGGGCTTTTAAATGGGTTATAACGTGAGGTGTAGGGATATGATAAACACGGTTTTGTTGGATAAAGGATATTTTACTGGTGGCGAGTTAAAGATCTTGATTAATTACATGTACAATATGGCGTTGCTAAGCCAAGACTAGACTCGACTTAAGCTAAAAACAAAATAACAAAAACATAAAATAACCATAAAATGAAACGGGATGGTAGTCCGTATGTTTTTTCTACTTTTCTTTTTCTCTTTTTTTTTCGTATTTTTCTTGATTTTTTTTTTTTTTTTTTTTTTTTTTTTTGCATACACTTTTGCCCTACTATCCAAAATAATACATCATAGGGGCCTCGGTTCTCCCCTTACACTTGAACTTTTACATAACTTTACAAATAACTATTCTAATGACACGAATTAAGATAGTCGACACACTTGGAGTACTTTTTAAAATATTTAGCACATATGGGGGTAATAATTTTGTTCTTCACCATTACTCCATTACACTAGTACTTTACCCATGAGTCCCAATCGTCCCAAAATAATATGTACAAGGATATGACTCGACTTAGCAACCATGTAAGCAATTAGATAATTAACTTGGGGTTTAAACAAATGTTGTCACAATAATGCACTAAAGATGAGTGCATATGATGAAGCGAAAAGTGTACCGCTTTTAAGGGGTCATTTAAGCCCTAAATCGTATTTATTTGATCAAATATTGCCCTAAATCGTTCCTTTTGTCATTTTAGGTACTTTGGAGAAGAAATCTGGAAAAGGAAGCATTTTGGACGTTTTTGGAGCATAAAAGTGAAGAAAACGGCAAAGTCTCAAAATTACGCTGGAAAGTACCTTTGACGGCGTCAGGAATTGGTCCAGACGGCGTCATGGCTTGGCAAAAGAGGTGGATGTGAAAATTACTCATGATAAGCCAGAGAATTTTGCATGAAAAATCTGACGGCGTCACCCTTTAATGTGATCAAGGTCGTCACGGCTTAAATTATAGAGGGACGGCGTCAAGCCTTGATAAGCCAGAACGGATTTTGGAGGTCTAAAGAGGGACGGCGTCAGGAAGGCCATCCGGGAACCCTAAAAGCGGCGAGGTGACGGCGTCAGAATCTACAACGTGACGCCGTCAGCCCTTAATCTCTATATATAGTTTTGCAATTTTTTGTCATTAGTGTGGAACTTTGTGTGTAACCTTTTGGGAGGAAACCCTAAGACGATTTTAGCAGCTTTTTCAAGGCTTTTTGCCTTGAGATCTTCCATGTTACATTGAAGATAAGTTATCAATTAATCATTCAATATGTCTATGTGTTGTTTGATTCTATCTTGTTCTTGTCTTTTGTTTAACATGCTAGGCTAGATTTATCTTGTGTTTGCTTAGATCTAATGAAACCTAGCTATTTATTATTGGTTATTAGTGTGTTATTAGTTGTATTGGATGATTGTTCATCTATGTTAGGCTTAAGAAAACTGGCTAACTTCCTATTCGGTAACTTGCTTGAACGTCTTAAGAAACATGAACCAATGCGTACTAAGGTTTTTATGGTTGTATTTAATGCACAAGCGAATTCTAGTGATCCCATGTTAGGAGCTTCCTAGCCGGCTCGACATAGGAGTGAAGTAGGAGCTTGTAGAGTTGGGGAAGTACGTACGCCACCCCACGATTGGTATTAAGGAATACACCCGTCATCCACGCAATTAATACACACTAATCAACCGGTAAAAGATAGTTAGGGAGTAAGGAAATCTAAGTAAACACATTTCTCTCCACATAAATTTCACCACATTTTCATTTTCAGTTATTTTATTTTATTTGCATTTGTAGTTATTTGGGTTAGTTGACTAGCAACTAATTCCGCCCACTCTTTCAAAACCCGAGATTTTACTTGCTTTCATAAAAATATAAAAATACAAAAAGAATCTTCCCTCACCCTTAGACCTATTAGAGTAGTTTTTCAATCCTAACGACACTATTCCCTGTGGAGAACGATCAATCCCCCGTACTTACCACTACACTATACTACATCGGTCAGGTACACTGCCTGGTGGGGTTGTAAGCCTCTTGAGATCCCTCGAGAGGTAAAACCTGTTGTAAGGTCGCAAAACCACGCATCAAGTTTTTGGCGCCGCTGCCGGGGAATAGTTATTGTTTAGGTTGAATTTTTTATTTTATAGGTCTACTCACTAGATTCCTTTCTAGTGAGATTTTTATTTTATTTTTGTAGGTTTTCTTTAGTCTATCTTTTTTCTTCGTTTCTGTGTTCGTAACCATTACCATCCGACATCATGGAAGATGGTAATATCCTCGATCCCAACATCCCACCACCACAACAACCACCACCTCCTAGAGCCCGTACCTTAGGAGAGTACTCCCGTCCTAGCCACCATGGCTATCGAAACACCATTGAGCTCACTCAAGGAGCCAATGTCACTCCCTTGCGATCCGACACCATCCGGTTGGTGCAAAGCGGATGCGCATTCCATGGACTTCGTTCCGAAGATCCTAATCAACATCTCAAGGACTTTCTCAAAATCGTTGATTCCATAGACCTTAATGTTGCCACTCGAGAGACGACCCGACTGCGTCTCTTTCAATTCTCTCTGCGGGACCAAGCTAGTCAATGGCTAGAGCGTCAACCCGCAGGATCCATCACCTCTTGGGATGATCTCACCACTCGTTTCCTTGCTCAGTTTTTCCCACCGGGAAGAACTACCAAGCTAAGGAATGATATCTTGATGTTCCAACAATGTCAAGGCGAAACCCTCTACGAGGCATGGACTCGATTCAAGGACTTACTCCAAAAAGTCCCTCACCATGGCATAGAACTTTGGCTCCAAGTCCAAATCTTCTATGACCATATCAATCTCTCCACGAGGCAAACCATTGACCAATCGGCCGGTGGTAAGCTACGTGATCTAAGTGCGGAACAATCATGGGCTCTCCTAGAGGATCTTGCTCTTTATGACAACGAAAGTTGGAGTGATCCCCGTGATTTGAATAAAACGGTCAAGGCAATATCTTTGCCTTCGAACAATTCAAGCACTTCCGACCGTAGGATCATAGAACTTGAAGACCAAGTCAAGTTTCTTATGAAATCCTACGAGGCTCCTAAACCTTCAAGCCAAGTGAACAAAATCACTTCTTCATGTGAATTATGTAGTGGTCCCCACGACACTCGTGATTGCATGGAACTCCCCGAACAAGCTTTTGCGGACTACGCATCCTCGCGTACCGACGGAGCGGGAGACAAGTGGTACACTTTCAAACCCGAGCCAAACCCTTACGGTGATTCATACAACCCCTCATGGAAAAATCACCCAAACCTTAGGTGGAAACAAAACCAAAACGCACAACAAACCAATTCTTCCAACCCACCTAATCGTTTCCAATCAAGCGGTTCCAACTCGAACCGTATTTTCAACAACAATCCTTCCGGCAATGGTAGTACCAATAACTTTGAAGGATTGATGTCTCAATTTATGGCATCTCAAGAAGCTCGTTTAGCCAAGTTTGAAGCCGATTTCAAACAAAAACAAAGCGAGATGACCAATAAGATTGACACTTTGTTGAAAGCCCTCAATGACCGAGAAATGGGAGCACTCCCTAGCAACACGGTCAAGAACCCGAAACTAAACGTCAACGCCGTTTCATCGGTTACGTCTCCTAGTTCTTGTCCACAATATTATTCGGTCAATTCCATGAGCTCGTGTTTCAAACAAACCCAAGTCATAGTTGAAACACCTCCCACTCAAAACCTTGACGAAGAATTCAAGGAGCTCCACCTTGAAAGTCCGGTTATTGATGTGTTGGATGAGAAGAAGCTCAAGTTAGGCGAAAAAGGGACCGCCTTTGTTCAAAACAAGCTACCTAAGAAGTTAGATGATCCGGGCTTATTTGTTCTACCTTGCAAGATCGGTAATTCGGAGGCTTATGACACATTAGCCGATCTTGGATCAAGCCTTAACCTACTTCCGTTACCTCTCTACACCTCTCTAAAACTAGGAAAACTTGAAGAAACCGAGGTGATAATAGGCTTAGCGGATGGAAGTGTTGCTTACCCGGTTGGAGTAGTTAAGGACGTATTAGTACACATTGGAAAACTTACCATTTTAGCCGATTTCCACGTCCTTGATATGGTTAGCGACCCTACATGCCCCTTGTTGATAGGTAGAGGATTTTTGGCGACCGCTAGTGCTATGATTGATTGTAAGGAATCTAAGATAGCGGTAGGAGAAGGAGATACTTGGTCAGTCTATGATGTGAAGAAACATGCCTATGATACTAGTGATGAACCAACACCCCATTGGTTAGAAGTAAATAGGAGACCATCTAGATATGGACCTTGGATCGATAGAGATTTCGTAGGACCCCAACGCCCATTTTACCTAGAAGAGGACTTTGTTAACCGAACACATACGGTAGAGCAACTCTTGGCTAGGGACACCGAATTGGATCCATTTGAAGACCCTCTAGTTTTTAGGAAGATGATTGATTTCCTAGGAGTTTTGCCAATTAACCTAGGAATGAATAAGTGGACTTGTGAGGAAGATGATCATAAGTGGGATTGGGACAAACCACCCAAAGATGGAGATGGGTCATGGCATATTAAGATGACATTGTATGACCCGGATGGAGAGAAGTTTGAAAGGATATATCGTACTAAGCGGACCAATAGGAAACTTCAATCCAAGCTTAACCCTAAAGACGTCCTTGATGACGAGCTCACTTACATAGGGTAGAAGGACTTTGAGTCTAGCTACAAGACTCGTTAATAAAGAAAAGCGCTTCTTGGGAGGCAACCCAAGCTTTATTTGTTTTGTGTGTTTATTTATTTGTTTGTTTGATTTTATTTGTTTCCGTATGTGTGTTTAAGTTTTATTATTATTGATTCATGTTCAAAACTAAATTGTGAAAATGCTTTATTTTGTTTTTAACTTCGTCTTAACTACATATAAAGGTATTTTGCAAAAGTTAAGTGTAAGGGAAATCCAAATCGGTTTATTAGAACAAATGAGCATGAATCGTAATGATAATAAATTAACATACATATTAGTATTTGTTTGAGTCAAATGCTTGTATCGAGTCATAATGATGTTTTGCAGGATTTCCAGGAAGTAAGGTATAGGTTTTTCCAAAAATTTTCCGGAAACGTAACATGAGAATTCTGTCAGATCATTTCTGACGGCGTCAGGCTTTACAACCTGACGGCGTCAGGATTAATTTTCTGAAAATTTTTGAAAGTTTTGTTTTTATAAAAGTTTTTATTAAATCTATAACTTATAATCTACAGGAATCTGCAAAATTATCATTCCACAAGCATTATATCCTTATATAGAGTTTATCCCGCGGATGTTATGCAGGTTTTCGTGTTTGTTTTCTCAGGTTTAACAGGTTATTTTGGACAAGGAAATGTTTGTTGGATCAAGCTTATGGCGATGCATTAGTCATGGAGCTTCAACATTACTTTGGAAGAAGATCTAACCATGTTACTTCTTTATCCACCAAACGAATCAGGGGAGTATTTGATTTCATTCTTTTACCTTATTACTTTTATATCTTGTTATTTGAACATTGGGGACAATGTTCATCTTAAGTGTAAGGGGGGGTAAAAGTACGATTAGAGAATGCTATTACGCTTGATTTTTGTTTGTTTAATAGTAAATGTGTAATAAAACTGAGATAAATACCTGTTAGGGCAATTTTAGTGCCAAATTTAAAAAATTTTACAACATTTAGGAGTGAAACTTTGATCTTAATGAGCGTCTCACGGATAGGAGTTATATAACTAGCACAAAAAACCGTACCACTAAAAAATTTTCCACCCCCAAATATGTGAGGTTCGCCCCTAGAATTGGTAGGAAAAGCATTTATGCTATGATGTGTGTACCGGTAGCACTTAGATTCTAGAACTTGCGTTAGGACCATTCCGAGGCCACAAGTGAGACTACATTCGTGTAGTTAGATTTACTACATGATAAGAGGCATTAGGATTAACCCATTGTTTTACACCTGTGTTTTTGTTATAATTACTTTGGCTACATTGGTCAAGTAATTCTCCCACACCCTTTGCGTTGTACTCATTTTTAGTACACGATACCCCTAGTACACCCCTCAGAGCCTATCTTTTCATTTCGACCTTTAAGCATTTTACTTAAAGGAAGAATTTGTTTACACCCCACTTAAATGTACACCCAAATCGCCTTAGCCTACCTTGTATGCACTCATTTTTAGTGCATTATTGTGACAACATTTGTTTAAACCCTTAGTTAATTATCTAATTGATTACATGGTTGCTAAGTCGAGTCATATCCTTGTACATATTGTTTTGGGACGATTGGGACTCATGGGTAAAGTACTAGTGTAATGGAGTAATGGGGAAGAACAACATTATTACCCCCATATGTGCTAAATATTTTTAAAAATACTCCAAGTTTTTCAATTATCTTAATTCGAGTCATTAGAATAGTTATTTGTAAAGTTATGTAAAAGTTCAAGTGTAAGGGGAATGCAAAGCCCCTATGATGTATTATTTTGGATAGTAGGGCAAGAGTGTATGAAAAAAAAAATCGAAAAAATCAAGAAAAATACAAAAAAATGAGAAAAAGAAAAATAGAAAAAACATACGGACTACCATCCCGTTTCATTTTATATTTATTTTATGTTTTTGTTATTTTGTTTTTAACTTAAGATTGAGTCGAGTCTTGGCTTAGCAACATTGTATAGTACATGTAATTGATCAAGATCTTTAACTCGCCACCAGTAAAATATCCTTTATCCAACAAAACCGTGTTTTCCTTTTCCCTACACCTAACGTTATAACCCATTTAAAAGCCCTCTTTGATAGTTTATCTTAGGTGCTTACGCCTAGTGGGGGAGGTTTTTGATCCTTTCCCAAGCCTATGGTAATCTATTTGCTATGACAGGTAGTGAGAGATATTATCCGTTTTCATTTATGAGATTTATTTTGATGACACCTGAGAGATGTGAGTATCTAAACACTACTTGTGAGGTGCTAGTTTGTAATCTCCGTGCTTATTATGATTAAAGTGGAACGATTATTTATTGTAATTACTTTTATGTTAGCATTAAATGACCCCTAACTTGTATTTTGATTAGAATAAAAGCGCATTTGCTTGAGGACAAGCAAATCTCAAGTGTAAGGGTATTTGATGAAGCAAAAAGTGTACCGCTTTTAAGGGGTCATTTAAGCCCTAAATCGTATTTATTTGATCAAATATTGCCCTAAATCGTTCCTTTTGTCATTTTAGGTACTTTGGAGAAGAAATCTGGAAAAGGAAGCATTTTGGACGTTTTTGGAGCATAAAAGTGAAGAAAACGGCAAAGTCTCAAAATTACGCTGGAAAGTACCTTTGACGGCGTCAGGAATTGGTCCAGACGGCGTCATGGCTTGGCAAAAGAGGTGGATGTGAAAATTACTCATGATAAGCCAGAGAATTTTGCATGAAAAATCTGACGGCGTCACCCTTTAATGTGATCAAGGTCGTCACGGCTTAAATTAAAGAGGGACGGCGTCAAGCCTTGATAAGCCAGAACGGATTTTGGAGGTCTAAAGAGGGACGGCGTCAGGAAGGCCATCCGGGAACCCTAAAAGCGGCGAGGTGACGGCGTCAGGATCTACAACGTGACGCCGTCAGCCCTTAAACTCTATATATAGTTTTGCAATTTTTTGTCATTAGTGTGGAACTTTGTGTGTAACCTTTTGGGAGGAAACCCTAAGACGATTTTAGCAGCTTTTTCAAGGCTTTTTGCCTTGAGATCTTCCATGTTACATTGAAGATAAGTTATCAATTAATCATTCAATATGTCTATGTGTTGTTTGATTCTATCTTGTTCTTGTCTTTTGTTTAACATGCTAGGCTAGATTTATCTTGTGTTTGCTTAGATCTAATGAAACCTAGCTATTGATTATTGGTTATTAGTGTGTTATTAGTTGTATTGGATGATTGTTCATCTATGTTAGGCTTAAGAAAACTGGCTAACTTCCTATTTGGTAACTTGCTTAAACGTCTTAAGAAACATGAACCAATGCGTACTAAGGTTTTTATGGTTGTATTTAATGCACAAGCGAATTCTAGTGATCCCATGTTAGGAGCTTCCTAGCCGGCTCGACATAGGAGTGAAGTAGGAGCTTGTAGAGTTGGGGAAGTACGTACGCCACCCCACGATTGGTATTAAGGAATACACCCGTCATCCACGCAATTAATACACACTAATCAACCGGTAAAAGATAGTTAGGGAGTAAGGAAATCTAAGTAAACGCATTTCTCTCCACATAAATTTCACCACATTTTCATTTTCAATTATTTTATTTTATTTGCATTTGTAGTTATTTGGGTTAGTTGACTAGCAACTAATTCCGCCCACTCTTTCAAAACCCGAGATTTTACTTGCTTTCATAAAAATATAAAAATACAAAAAGAATCTTCCCTCACCCTTAGACCTATTAGAGTAGTTTTTCAATCCTAACGACACTATTCCCTGTGGAGAACGATCAATCCCCCGTACTTACCACTACACTATACTACATCGGTCAGGTACACTGCCTGGTGGGGTTGTAAGCCTCTTGAGATCCCTCGAGAGGTAAAACCTGTTGTAAGGTCGCAAAACCACGCATCAGCATACAAGGTAGGCTAAGGCGATTTGGGTGTACATTTAAGTGGGGTGTAAACAAATTCTTACTTTAAGTAAAATGCTTAAAGTTAGAAACGAAAAGATAGGCTCTGAGGGGTGTACTAGGGGTATCGTGTACTAAAAATGAGTACAACGCAAAGGGTGTGGGAGAATTACTTGACCAATGTAGCCAATGTAATTATAACAAAAACACAGGTGTAAAACAATGGGTTAATCCTAATGCCTCTTATCATGTAGTAAATCTAACTACACGAATGTAGTCTCACTTGTGGCCTCGGAATGGTCCTAACGCAAGTTCTAGAATCTAAGTGCTACCGGTACACACATCATAGCATAAATGCTTTTCCTACCAATTCTAGGGGCGAACCTCACATATTTGGGGGTGGAAAAAATTTTTAGTGGTACGGTTTTTTGTGCTAGTCATATAACTCCTATCCATGAGACGCTCATTAAGATCAAAGTTTCACTCCTATATGTTGTAAAAAAAATTTAAATTTGGCACTAAAATTGCCTTAACAGGTATTTCTCTTAGTTTTATTACGCATCTACCATCAAACAAACAAAAATCAAGTGCAATTGTATTCTCTAAAGTATCGTACTTTTACCCCCCCCCCCCCTTACACTTAAGATGAACATTGTCCCCAATGTTCAAATAACAAGATGTAAAAGTAAATAAGGTAAAAGAATGAAATCAAATACTCCCCTGATTCGCTCGGTGGATAAAGGGGTAACATGGTTAGATCTTCTTCCAAGAGAATGTAGAAGCTCCAAGACTAATGCATCGCCAAAAGCTAGATTCCACATACATCTCCTTGTCCAAAATAACCTGTTAAACCTGAGAAAACAAGCACGAAAACCTGCATAACATCGACGGGATAAATCTATATAAGGATATAATGCTTGTGGAATGATTATTTTGCAGATTCCTGGAGTTTATAAGTTAGAGATTTAATAAAATCTTTTTATGAAAACAAAACTTTCAAAAATTTCAGAAAATTAAAACCTGACGCCGTCAGGTTGTAAGTCCTGACGCCGTCAGAAATGATCTGACAGAATTCTCATGTTAAGTTTCCGGAAAATTTCTGGAAAAACCTATACCTTACTTCCTGGAATTCCTGCAAAATATCATTATGACTCGATACAAGCATTTGACTCAAACAATTACTAATATGTATGTTAATTTATTATTGTTATGATTCATGTTCATTTGTTCTAATAAACCGATTTGGATTTCCCTTACACTTATCTTTTGCAAAATACCTTTATATGTAGTTAAGACGAAGTTAAAAACAAGATAAAGCATTTTCACAATTTAGTTTTGAACATGAATCAATAATAATAAAAATTAAACATACATACGGAAGCAAATAAAATCAAACAAACAAATAAATAAAAACACACAAAGCAAATAAAGCTTGGGTTGCCTCCCAAGAAGCGCTTTTCTTTATTAACGAGTCTTGTAGCTAGACTCAAAGTCACGGGTTCTACGTTTTTCCGTTTTGCTTCTCAATTACCCCTCTAATCATCCTAACAACCTCCATATCAACTTTGTATTTAAGTCCTAGGTTCAAGCAATCTTTATAATAAAGGCTTCTCTTATTCCAAACATAGTCCATGCCTTTCTGTTTATCCTCATCATTGATGTCCTCAATCGCACCAATGTTGTCCTTGTCAAATCGAGGCACAAAACGAAATTCATTTACCCGATAAGGCATCCTATATGTGATCCTATTTATGTGATTAGAAAACTGAACCGTGCCTCTTAAACGATCATACTTTAAATTGGATGCTTCAATAAACGGCTTACCTAACACCACGTGAGATAGGCGGCAGTCAACAACACTTGCCAAATCTTCTAAGATCATGAAGTTGGTGACAAAGGTAAAATTCCCAACAAGGATATGCATATCCTTAATCCTTCCAACGAAGTTGCGAACTCCGCCGGGGCACTTGGGGTCTTTCCTAGGCTCAAGTGGTGTGTTTATGATTTGGCTATAAAGGCCTGAGGACATCACGTTGGTTGGGGATTCACAGTCAATGTAAGCATGCTCAACGTATTGGTACCCAATCATACACGGTATCTTCACATTCCCGGGATCACCCCCTTCTTAATCTTTGGGTCAATTCTAACAAAAGGTGGTCGAGGGTTATCAACTAGGTTGTTATAGTAAGCAATCTCCTCCTTAGTGGGGTATTCATTGAAATAATCATCCAACCTAGGATCTACCTTCACTTCATCAAGTTTCTCAATCAACTCCTCAACCTTAATATTATTACGTTCCAAGTAATTATCTGAGTATATGGCGGTTTCTAGGTTGTTAAGGGCATAATCAAGCTCTATATCAATCATTCTATTGAGCTCTCCGAGCTCACTAATCTCATTCTCAATTTGGCTACGCAACAAAGCCACTTCGTCAGGTGTAAGGGGTGGATTCGCGTTTTCCATAATGGCAAACTGAATAGTCAATGAAAATCTTATACGAACAAAAGCACGAAGAAAATAGATAGACTAAAGAAAACCTAGAAAAATAAAATAAAAATCTCACTAGAAAGGAATCTAGTGAGTAGACCTAATAAAATAAAAATTCAACCTAAACAATAACTATTCCCCGGCAGCGGCGCCAAAAACTTGATGCGTGGTTTTGCGACCTTACAACAGGTTTTACCTCTCGAGGGATCTCAAGAGGCTTGCAATCCCCACCAGGCAGTGTACCTGACCGATGTAGTATAGTGAAGTGGCAAGTACCGGGGGATTGATCGTTCTCTAGGGGAATAGTGTCGTTAGGATTGAAAAACTACTCTAATAGGTCTAAGGGTGAGGGAAGATTCTTTTTGTATTTTTATATTTTTTTATGAAAGCAAGTAAAATCTCGGTTTTGAAGGAGTGGGCGGAATTAGTTGCTAGTCAACTAACCCAAATAACTACAAATGCAAATAAAATAAAATAACTGAAAATGAAAAGGTTGTGAAACTTATATGGAGAGAAATGTGTTTACTTAGATTTCCTTACTCCCTAACTATCTTTTACCGGTTGATTAGTGTGTATTAATTGCGTGGATGACGGGTGTATTCCTTAATACCAATCGTGGGGTGGCGTACGTACTTCCCCAACTCTACAAGCTCCTACTTCACTCCTATGTCGAGCCGGCTAAGAAGCTCCTAACATGGGATCACTAGAATTCGCTCATGCATTAAATACAACCATAAAAACCTTAGTACGCATTGGATCATGTTTCTTAAGACATTCAAGCAAGTTACCGTAAAGGAAGTTAGCCAGTTTTCTTAAGCCTAACATCGATAAACAATCATCCAATACAATTAATAACACACCAACAACTAATAATCAATAGTTAGGTTTCATTAGATCTAAGCAAACACAAGATAAATCTAGCCTAGCATGTTAATTAAAAGACAAGAACAAGATATAATCAAACAACACATAGACATATTGAATGATTAAGTGATTACTTATCTTCAATTAAACATGGGAGATCCAAGGGTATAAAACCCTTAAAAATGGCAGAAAATTCGTCTTAGGGTTTCTCCTCACAAAGTTGCACACTAATGACTAAAAATTGCAAAACTATATATAGAGTTTAGGGTCTGACGGCGTCACGTTGTAGGAGTTGACGCCGTCACCTCGCCGCGGCTAGGGTTCCCGGATGGTCTTCCTGACGCCGTCCTTCTTTAATCCTTCAAAATCCACTCTGGCGCGTCAAGGGTTGACGCCGTCAGAAATGTGCTTGACGCCGTCTCTCTTTAACTTAAACCGTGACGACCTTGATCACCTTAAAGGGTGACGCCGTCAGATCTCCATTGTAAAACTCTCTGGCGCGTCACGTGTATTTTGTCATGTCCACCTCTTTTGCCAAGCCGTGACGCCGTCAGGAGCAATCCTTGACGCCGTCACATGTACTTTTCCAGCAGCTTTGGAGACTTTGTCGTTTTCTTCACTTTTATGCTCCAAAAACGTCCAAAATGCTTCCTTTTCCAGATTT
Organism: Artemisia tridentata subsp. tridentata; assembly: GCA_021014915.2. Lineage (NCBI taxonomy): Eukaryota > Viridiplantae > Streptophyta > Magnoliopsida > Asterales > Asteraceae > Artemisia > Artemisia tridentata. The sequence continues at coordinate 4,205,945 of CP139501.1, forward strand.
CTTCTCCAAAGTACCTAAAATGACAAAAGGAACGATTTAGGGCAATATTTGATCAAATAAATACGATTTAGGGCTTAAATGACCCCCTAAAAGCGGCACACTTTTCGCTTCATCAAAGGTCATGTTCATTGAAAATCGATCATTTCAAATGTGCGAACTCTACCCAACATGTGCAATTTATTTAAAAATGCATGAGCACGTGTGAAGGGGGAGTATTTCAAAAATGCAAAACTCTCAATGTGTTAACTAAATGTGTTTTCTCAATGTGTTAACTAAATGTGTTTTCTCATAAACACTTTGAGAGATTTTCACAAGGTTTAATGGCATGTGACAAATAATCTAGGATAATCATGGAGTAATAAGGTGATTATGGTTAGGTTATGTCCAATGATCTGCCAGAACCGGAGGGATCTACCCAAGGACAATTCCAATAGTTAAGAATTAGAAGTCCTTAGGTATGATTGAAAAAAAAGGGAGCAAAATGAGAAAGGAGAAAGAAGGGGTTGAAGAATGAAAAAGAAAAGTTTAATGAAAGGGTGAAAAAAAATAGCCCTCCATGAAAACTTAGGTTAGAAACCGGGTCAATACATCTGCTATCGGTACTCACTAAGGTGATACTGATATTGAAGACAAGACGTCATGGACCCAGTGACGCATTGCACCACCCCTCCTAGCCACTCAGATATCTCTTAAAAGATATTTGTTTCATTTCTCACGGAGAACACTACATAATCTATCGACCTCTCACTCCGAGATGTGTTGGTATTGAAAGGGTGGCACTCTGCTCCATGCCTCCGATGACTAAAAACCAAAACGCACATTATTGAGTCTAGAGACATGAGATTCATCAAAGATCTCTTAGGAACACTTCCTATGCAATACACTTGTGTTCACTCAAAAGGATACAAGTTGTATGAGTCTTTATGAGATCCAAGGATCTTCCCTCACGACATGATGGCCGCAGGACGTTTTATTGCTAACTGTCTTATGCAGGTACCGACGAAAGTCCATCCACCATCATCATCTACAACGACGACGCATCCGGACAGAAGAAGTAGATCAAGGCAGGAACGACCAAAAGACGATTCTTTGAAGATCACAGTGCATGAAGGAACATTAAATGAAGAATATTATACATTGACACTCAAAGTTCAAGACATTAAAGGCAAAAGACCAATCACGGGAGCATCATTGAAATGACCATCCCTTAGGGGGAGATTGTTAGCATTTAATTTATGCTATTTAGGAAGTGATGGTCATTTGCTATTTAGAACCAAAGTGTTATGTATAATATGTAGTTTAAAAGTGGGCTAGTAGTATTAGTTTAGTTTGTAGTCCAAGTGTATATGTGTAATACATATTCTAGCCCACACATGGTCCAAGTTAAAGCCCATCTATTGCAATAGATGTGGCTGTCGATTCATATAAGCCACACACTCTCTCTCATTATCTCTTATGCCTCATATTGTGTAAGAGAGTGTGTGTGTGTTTTACATTGTTCTTTGTATATTTTCTTCTCCAAGCTAATATACATTCGACTAGAGTTTTACCATATGATCCACTCCACTTCTCTTGTTCTTAATATGTGTTTGTGAGTCATCATAGTCTTGTCGAGTGGTTTGTGTGATAAAGAGGAAGGTTCGGTTCATCTTCAAAGGTAGAAGTCGACCTCTACAAAACCGAACCGAACTGAAAAAAAACGAACCAAATTTTTAACCGATCTGAATTTGCCAAAACCGAACCGAACCGAATTAAATATTCGGTTCTCGGTTCAGATATGGTTTTGGCACAATGAACCGAAAACCGAACCAAAAATCGAATTCATATAAATATATATATATATTTTTTATATATTTATATACAAAAAAAGATATTAAAACACTTTCATTATATAAATATAACATTTTTTAAGCTTGATTTTTTTTGCACTAAAAGTTTATATAAATAAATAAATAACTAATATTAAGTAATTCGGGTTATTTGGTTCGGTTTTCAATTATTCAGTTCGTTTTTCGGTTTGGTTTAATCAAATTTGAATTCGGTTCGGTTTTCGGTTTAACCAAAAAAAAAAAAAAAAAAAAAAAAAAAAAAAAAAAACAAACAAACAAACAAACTTAACCGAACTAACCGAACCGAATAAACCGAACGACCCAATAACCGAACCGATGAACACCCATAATTTGCATGATATATCACATATGATATAACAATAATCTGTAAGTTCAAACCCTAAACATCTTGCTGTAAATAGGCATAAGTATTTGTATAGAACATTAAAAGATCCATCATTTTTTGCACTAAAAAATACACGTCTTTATATTTCCAACCATATATATAAAATAATATTTGAATCTCTAAACAATAAAAGTGAGAAAATAAAAGAAGAAAAAAATATTGATATTCAAACTCGCTTGATGTATATTGATCGGGTATAGATATTAGTGGCCCAAGCCCTCAAATACACTCCAAAATTAGGTCGAGTATCAACACTCGGATATGCCAAATCCAATACACATACATTCCCAGGTCAAAATGACTTAGGAAGGCCTCTCAGGCCACATTCACACACATGTAGCAACTGTCACCAAATTGTTACCAATGGTTAAGATACGGTACATGACACGTGACGGTAGGAGGCACACAACCAGAATATGGAGCAGACATGTTATGTACGAAGTGTACGAGTCTAAGGAAGGAATACATCTGTCATCCTTGTTTGTCCATCAGATGATCAACACGTGGCCTGTCAACAGTCGTTGATCAACCACATGGGTTTATCCCAAAACCATAGATACCTCCCTATAAATAGAGGTATCACACACTATAAAGGGTTCATCTTCTTATTCATTATTTAACACAATTGTTTACGCACAGTGTATACATACACTAAGTTTGTTTAAGTGTTACCTCGACTTTAGATACTCATTCTTATCTCGGGGTCCTTACCGTTTTTGACGGGAAATCAAACAACATATCCATCCAATCCACTCCTAATTACGTTTTACATATCATACGTAAACATGGTGCCATTAGTCACAAACTTTCATCTATTTTCACTCATTTTCTCATATAAAAAATTACTTTTTTTCCCTCCCTTTTAACAAAGTTTTTAACCCAACCAAATGTCTGGTGAACAACCTACACAAACTCGCATGTCATAAATAACCCATAATCACCAAGGACCGATCAAGGTGCACTGAGGAGGGTCAACAAATACCGGAAAACGAAGTTCACCGGCCAGAAACTTTGCAAGAGGAACATCAGGGGAGATGCAAGCAACGAATGACCACATTAACTTGCATACAACACTTTTCCAAGAGGAGCACACACAATTTCTTATAAGATCAGGTTGCGGGTCAGATTTCTGAAAGTCAAAACCTGATTCAAGTATTCAACCCAACCCAATAAACTAGACAACATTATATAATAACACTAAATACACCTAATGGGCCAACAACATATTCTTATGATAAAAAGCCGGTTCTAAGCCTAAGAAAACTAATCTACTTAGGGGGTGTTTGTTTTAGCTCATATGTGGTGGATTACGAGCTTGTTTGTGTTTCGCCTTATATTTTATAAGCTAATTTTTCGGCTTATTTTGAGACTTGTGAGCTTATATAACTTTATTATGATATGATATGATAAACTTATATAAACCCATAAGTCTGAAAATAAATCAAAAAATTAAAGCTTATGAAATTTAAGCTGAAATAAAATAAGCTCATAAGCCCACATATAAGCTTAAACAAACACCCCCTTACAGTCCTAATGAAACCAGTTGACAAAGTAGTACTAATAGTTGGGGAGATGATTTGGGCGGATAATTTCCCCAAATTAGTTTAAACCCATCCATCCATAAAAGGAAGACGAAAAGAGGGAAGTGAGGAAGAAGAAAGAAAAGCGGGAAACGGAAATGGAAAAAGGAAAAGAGCAGCTTTTGGCGATGGGTTTCTCCGAGGAAATAATCTCCCAAGGCCTCTCAGCCACCGGTGGAAATTCACTTTCTGATGCCACTGAATGGATTCTCAACAATCAATCTTCATCTTCTTCTATCACTTCTCCCACCAGTACCACTCAACCCAGAATCAACCGCTTCTTCTCTTTCGACAACAAAAAGACAAAATCACCCGACAATCCCAAACCCCAACAACCTCAAAAACAATTTCAAGAACAACAAACAGTTAGTAGTAAAAAAAGAAAACGAAGCGAAAAGCCGTTATCAGAGCGAATGCGTCCCCACACAATCAACGACATAATAGGACAAGACCATCTCCTCTCCGACAAATCGTCTTTCCTTCGATCAGCTATCGAAGCGAATCGCCTGCCTTCCTTTATCCTGTGGGGCCCACCTGGTACTGGTAAGACTTCTATCGCCCGCGCCATTGTTAATTCCTGTTCTTTAAGTTCCTCGTATAGGTTTGTTTCTCTGTCTGCTGTTACTGCTGGTGTTAAGGATGTTAGGGACGTTGTAGACGAAGCGAGGAGAATTAAGAAAAATGGTATTAATAGTGTCAGGACTGTGTTGTTTGTTGATGAGGTTCATAGGTTTAATAAGTCGCAGTTGGATTCCTTTTTGCCGGTTATTGAGGATGGTAGTATTGTGTTTATTGGTGCTACTACTGAGAACCCCTCGTTTCATTTGATTACGCCTTTGTTGTCTCGTTGTAGAGTGCTTACACTTAATTTGCTTGAACCGGGTCATATTGCTACTATTCTTAAACGTGCTAGGGATGATCGTGACAATGGGTTGGTTTGTAGTTTAGGGTTTATGCCGAAAGAGATTGAAGTTAGTGATGAGGTTGTTGAGTATTTGTCGCAACATTGTGATGGAGATGCGCGTGTGGCGCTTAATGCTTTGGAAATATCGGCTATTACTGCTGCTGCACGCTTAGGTTACAATGGGAATAATGTATTGGATTTGGATAAGAATGTTGATGTTGTCTTGAGTGTGAGTATAGATGATGCAAAACAAGCGTTGCAAAGTAAGCATCTTTCTTATGACAAAGACGGTGAACAGCATTACAATCTTATAAGTGCATTACATAAGTCGATGAGAGGAAGTGATGCAAATGCATCAATTTATTGGCTGGCGAGGATGTTGGAAGCTGGAGAACAGCCGCTTTACATTGCACGCCGACTTGTACGGTTTTCAAGTGAAGATGTTGGATTGGCTGACCCTTTAGCTCTCCCGCAGGCTGTTTCTTGTTATCAGGCGTGTCATTTTCTTGGTATGCCAGAGTGCAGTGTTAACTTAGCACAGTGTGTTGCCTATTTAGCACTTGCTCCAAAATCGATAGCTGTGTACAGAGCATTACAGGCTGCCACGAAGGCTGTGAAAGATTCAGTTGGGCAAAATGAGGGCGTGCCTTTGCATCTGAGAAATGCGCCTACTAAGTTGATGAAAGAGTTGGGGTATGCGGAAGGTTATATCTATACTCCCGATAATCCATCTGCTGTCCAGTCATTTCTCCCACCCTCCCTTCAAGGTTTTAAGTTCCTTGACTGGCCTTAAGCTCAATCAAGTCTCAATAGATTGGCGGATATGGGAGGTCGTAAGTCTTAAGTAACCTAGACAGCAGTTAGATTAGATGACATTTCCTTATGATATGCGGGTATGCTTTTGTTTCCTCTTTTGTGAATGATGTTTTGTTTGTAACTGGAAATGACTAATCTCCTTTTGAACTGCATGTAAAGAAATACAATGGCTGATTAAAATGGAAGTGAAATGTTCTTAGGCTTTGGTATATATATATATTTTCAGCTGATCAGGGATGTAATATTATCTTTATAAATGTGCCTATCGATATTAACTTTTAGAATCATGTCTTTTTAGCAAGATAATTTCTATCTAACTAACCAGAGTACCAGACTACTCAACAGAGTTCGAATGGAATATGTTGTTACTGCTTTTTGATTTTATTCACACATGATTTTTAGTTCCATATGTGACATGAAACATATGTAATGTTATTTGGTGTCTATGATAAAACTACCGTCATATTTTTAATGAAATTTACAAGTTAAAATCAAATATCTGTATATCATTGACATTTTTATACGTAGATTTATGGTGTAAAATTTGCTCCTTAATTAGATTCTTTGTTTTTAATAAAAGTATTTTATTTATCTGATTCGACAATTTATTTTTTATTACACCAGCTTTTTTCCTGTGGTACTTTCAGCAAGTCTATTATACAGATTGATTATATGTATACTGTTGCATATGTGATCCTGTGATTGTCATTGGGATTTAACAGGAAAACAGATAGCAGTTGTTGAAACAGCCCAATATTGTATCCCTTTTATACTTTCGCCCATGACTAGGGACTACAAAGAAGTCCTTGAACCTGTAGAAAGGATGGGAAGTTTTTAGTTGGCGTTTTTATCGGATTCTTGAATTAGGAAGCGCTACTAGGTGGCTGGCAAGGGGGTGCGTTCACCAGTCGGCCTTTGTCCTGTCTGTAGTGTGACGCGTGCTTGACGTCGAAGCCTATGCTGCCTTCCGAGTGGGTTTTCGTTGGGTCTATGGACTCATCGGGAAACTGCGACAACGTTTGGTGTCAAGCCCGAACATCAGCATACGGGCATGTTGCTTATCATTGACAGTGAGGTGGTGCTGGTTGCTTTTCTAGTGTATGGTTTTTAACCATCACTCTCCCATTAAGTCTTTAGTTGACTTTTTCAACTTTTGTTAACTACGGAGTATAAATTTTCATGTGTGTTTCATTTTGTTATTGTTTTCTTGAAAAAGAGATAAAAACTGTTGAGTCTTGTAAACAAAAAAACCTTTTTTTCAGAGATTTTAATTTTTTTGCAACTGTCTTTTGATTATAAATGGTCGGAGTCAAATGGTTTTAAATGATAAGTTAATAACTTAACAAAATTGTATTTCTGTTAAAAATGACTTAAAATGATTTAAGTTGGAAGTTAATCAACCTAATGAAACTGTTTTTGTTGTAATTTTTTATAAAATTGATAGTCAAACTTAAAGACTTTTAAATGGTCTCTTCTGCAAAAGAATGTTGTATAAATATTTTCTGTCTACCATGTCTGATGCTGATAATGGCTTTATTAGTTTATTTAAGTGATACCATGTCTGATACTGATTTATATATTTTTCCGAGCTTGGAATTTGCCAGGTTTGTTCATGAATGCTTGCTATGGTGGTTCTGAGGTGGTTGTTGGTCAGTGCCACTGCTAATTATGCTTGTTTCCGCCTTGTGTGAGAGTTAGATTGAAATGGATAGGAAACATTCTCATTAGGAAAACAATTTGATGTATATTAGATGCGATTTAGGCCTTTTTGCTATAGGTTAATTACAACGCTAACACTTGAAGTACTCCTCAAGTTGGAGGTAGATATCAGTCATTTTCATCTTTCTACATATAAATTCAGTTTGACACTCCTTATAAGTTGGATTTCAACAAGCCTGAGCATGTTAGCTTGAGTAGAGTGCTAATTGAGCTTCCAACTAGTCTCCTGTACTTGTACTTGTCTAAATCATTGGCAAGCACTCTATGCCCCTTGTTATTCTGGTTCATAATTGAATTTATCCTGCACCTCAGTACATCCACTCCCATGTAAAATATTTGAAACATACAACTTTGAAAGATCAAGATTGGCCCACAAGACTAAAAAGAACCCAATCTTTGTTAGTTGACAATGCTATGGGCATAATTTGTAGGAACCACGCGTATAATTCTTTCTAGCCATGTCAATGCCCTATGGGATCTCGTGAAAACTTTTGCGTAGAAGATAGTGTGACCATTCTTATTCTCACTCAAGCCAATTTGATTATAAGTTTATCTGAATCATGTTATATAGTCCCCAAGTGATTACTTGAAACAATATGAAACCATTGATCTAAGTAATTGTTAATTGCTTTTATGAACAATTAACAAGTACTTTGAATTTCACAAATCATTTCCTCAAGAAAGCCAATAGTATCCAATTTGAAAGCAGTGACAATACACTACCAGACGCCTGTGAGGAAATGGGTAACAAGTCTCATTCATTTCCATGTACAGAAAGTAATCATTAGCCAGAGGATGAAGAGAACAATATGGACGAGTTTCACTGTAAACATGGATTTCCAGTAGCTAAACCATGATTTTTTTTATTCTCTCGAAGTTTCCCATTCTTCTTCCATTTTTTTACCATCTGATAATCTGAAGGTCCCTTAGACGTACTCTTGTAGGATAATGTAACTGTCTGCTTCACATACAAATTGGAATCGATACTCTAATAGCTGAAACTGACTCCGGCAAGGATGGTAAAATATTGGTTGTCCTCTTTTGTGAATAAAACATGCATCAGGAAGATACTAATTATGAATTTGCAACATGGCCTTATTATAGTCGTTTGGGATTTACTCTAAATTTTTTGAAGCATGATTTGAAGTTCAAGTTTTTGCTATTCTCCCACTGTAACTTCAGTATGCAGTTATCGTATATGTTAAAAAAGTTACTAGTATTTTGTAATTTTTTGAATCTGTCAATTGCAATTCTGGAAAGATAACCACGGAGCATAGTCTTAAATTGTTAAAGGTCACTTACCTGTATGTCTTGCCTTATTGTGGACCACAAATTAGTGCATAATACATTTATCCAAGACATAAGTTGTCTTACAGAAAGATTCAAAAACAATTAATGTGGCTCTCACAGACAAGCAGAGCCTTTAATATTGTAGAAACTTTGGGAAAAGAAAAGAAAGTGTATCTTAATGGGATGTTTGCGTGATATTGTGTATTTGTGGGATGTTTACATTTGTTAGCATATGTGCAAATTATAAGACTTGTATTGTGCAATGTTGGTGAACCAAATTGGGACAGTGACCGAAGCAATTGAAGTAGTGAAAATGGCAAAGGATGCACAATGGGGTGTCATAATATCACAAAGAAGTGGGGAAACTGATGATTCTTTCATAGCTGATCTATCAGTTGGTCTTGCTACGGGTCAGATAAAAGCAGGTGCACCTTGCTGTGGAGAGCGGTTGGCCAAGTACAATCAGGTAAGGTTTTCATCTCTTATGTCTATACTGTCCCCACTCCTTTTTTTTGGAGAACTAGTTCCCTCATGCTCCTGTCCCAAGTATAAGAAAAACAGTTTCCATTTGTTATCTCTAGAAATGGTGTGAGCAGTGTTGGCGTATGTGTCCGGACGACACGTGCCGGACCGAAGTTGTGCCGAAAGGCATAAATATATTATTTAAGTATTGCACCATCGGTCTTCAACCGATACTACAATACTGGGGGGACATGTTGGCGTATGTGTCCGGACGACATGCCTCGTCCGGACCATGACCACGTGTCCGGACGTCATATTTCGTCCGGACTAGCATCTCACCTCCGGACATGTCTACTGACAGGACCACTGCCATTTACAGTGAGTAGTCCCATCAACCGCTGACATCCCGGATATTACGGGATTGTGTCTCCCACGTGGTCTGACACCTAGCACCTAGACTAGGTATAGGTCGGCACGCTCCTTCCCGAGGCAGCACAGGTATCGAGGAACCATTTGGCACCTACCCCTTTTCTCTCTATATATATACTACTCTCTCAACCTCATTTGCATTATCTTATCTCATGATATCACACACATATTCTCTCTCTATATATCAAACCGCCACCACACATATTATATCATGAACATACACACTACCAGGGCCGGATTTGAGCATGTGCGGAGTGAGCAACCGCACAGGGCCCCAAATTTTCGAGGGCCTCAAAATTTTGAACGGTAGTTGTGTTTCAGTTCAGGTTTTTTATGTTAATCTGATGAAAATGTGCTCTAAAACATAAAATTACGGTGATTTTACCGAAACTAAGTTAAACATTGAGTCATTGAGTGGTTTTATTACAATGGTAAGAACAGGTTATGGAGGTTACACGGCTGAAGAAGATGGCAGCTTTTTTGAGTTTCGACTTTGCACGCTAAAGTTTTTAGATTTTACACTTTTGCCCTAATGTTTGAGTTTTATTTCTAAATAAGCACAAAAAAGTTTATGAAACTAATATTCTCAACACAGGTTTGTGACAAAGTTTAAGAAAAGCTTTAAAGTTGTTCTAGTTAATACTATCACTTTAATACAAATAAACTTGTTAAACATCGTTATTTAATGTTCGAGGGCATTTAATATTTTTGAATGTTTATATATATATATATATATATATATATATATATATATAAATCTTTCGTGTTTCTCAAGGGCCTAAATATTCGTTATAGCACAGGGCTTCCAAAATTCACGGGACGGCCCTGCACACTACCACAGCATATTCATACATTCATACTAAATCTTCTACACCGGAGATACTGACTTGACCGTCGGAGGGTGGTTCCCGGGGCTTCGGCCTCGGGATCCCTTCTAATGGGTTCTTTCTTGTTTGTAGCACACTTCAGGGCTTGCGAGTGAGGACGGACGGCGTGCAGAAGTTGTCCGGACTTGCCTAGCGGAAATTTACCTCAACAAACAGCCTGATGTGAGGCCTATTCTAGTTTTTCCTTGACATGGCGTCGATAATGTCGAGTAGGCCTCACAAATTAATTTCAGTTTGTTTAGATTTTGTTCGTTTTGAGGCATATATCTCCACGTTCGTGATTTCTTTAATTTATTGGTGTTTCGTGATTCTTGGACACCTTCCAACTTCAAATTTTGTATGGTTTTTTAGTTTATTCTCCAAAAGATCATTTGAATTGTTTTTTAGAATGGCTAATACACGCACACTCTAGTCTACATGTATGTCCACAACGTGACTCGAACCCTCACTTTAAAAGATCATTTGAATTGCATTTCATTTCTAATTCTGAATTTGAAGACAAATTTACTTTCCAACTTTTTGAGATAACTCATTTGATTTTTTTGTTTCAGTTACTCAGAATCGAAGAAGAGCTTGGTGATCAAGCAAGGGATGTTGGTGAGGACTGGAGGCATTCATGATAAAAGATTTTGTTCTTTTTTAAAAGTAAAGAGAAGAAAAAGCCATCAAAATTATAGTTACTCTACATCAGAGAAGGCATAACTAAATTTACCGGATATATTTGTGAGATGCATTGTAACTTTGAGTAAGAGGTGATAGTCGAAGGTTTTGCATCACCATGACAATAAATCTGGATAATTTTTCTCCATACATTTCATAACTTCAGACATAAAGGTAATAGTTAAAGTAGTAAACACACAAAAATAAAAAATACAATATCTACTTTCACTTTATTGCATTGTGCAATTCCCAACCTAACCAAAGATAATAATTTACGCACACGAACACAGGAAACGCAGGGAATACACGCTTTTACCAAAAGCAACTAACAACGGACTTAAATCTACAGGGTAGGCTAAGGTGTAAAGGTGTAACGAAACATTTTAAATTGGTGTAAGAAACGAAAGGAATAGCTCTGAGGGTTTTTCTAAGGGTATCTTACTCTAAAAATGAGAGTAACGCAAGGGTTTATACGGGGGTTAACTAACCAGTGTAGTTAGTTAATAACATATAACATATAAAGTCTATTTGGGTGTAATCCTAAAAATTTACCTAGTTAGACAAGTCACTCCAATTATATCAATAATACTCATTATGGCAATATAATGAGATGTGTCGTATCAGGGTTATTGACAATAATAATAAGGGTGAATAAAATTAAAAAGGGAGACGTTCCTTGGCATCAGCAACATCTTTCCTTATACACTAACTTGGGGTCAAATGGTATACCATATGGTATATATAAATTCTTAATTGTATCAATTGGTATAACCATTTTATTGCGCCATATAATCATAATCCTATTACGAGTTCTCATAGAATATAAGTATGAAAATATTCCAAAATTTGAAATCGTCATCATTTTAGGTTTACAGAGATCGAGGTTATGATTTGTATCGGCAGGTAATGTTTTACAAGGAACATAGTCTGAAAATTTTTCATTGGAATTACAACTTTCGTTGTTAAACCCAGAGTTTTCAAAGGTAGGGTTTTCTTAAAAAAAGAGGTCCGTATTAATATTCAAGATGTTAAACTTTTCCTTTTTGGCAAATCTTTTCTTAAAATATTTCTTTTCATACATGACCATGTAAAATTCAGTTTGAAGTGAAGATGATTCACATACATTATTAGATGTTGGGGAGGAGTCTGTTATGGAATCCTCCTTATAGCTTGTCAACGTAGGCTCGCGCAATTACTTCATTAACAGATATACAAGTATTAAACAATTCACTCCCCGGCAGCGACGCCAAACACTTGATGCGTGCGTATATCGTTGTAAGTTTAGATTATATTATCAAGTTTTAAATTTATATTTAGCCGAATTATCATATAACACACACTAACGAGCAGTGTACCCGATCAATGTAGCTAGTTGGTAAGTAGAGTGTCGAACACTAAGAGTGAAACGTTAACACCTAGATATTTATCAATATTTTAATCCTAAGTTAGTTCTAGGCCCTAATCTAACGCAAGGGGGTTTTCAGCCTGAGAGACTGGCACGATGTGTAGATTAAGTAAATAGTAAATAAAATAGAGGAGCGATTGGCACACACGTACACAGATAGAAACAGATACAAATAAAAGGCCTGGCTGATAGTAGGAAAACTTGTCACATGTTTAATTGCTTAGCTGTATAAGATGGGTGCTAAAATATATTCTCTCTCAGTGGAATTCTTAACACATGCGTGTAGACACCTAATGATTACTAAGTTTATGTATTATTTATCCCTTTTACAGGCTTACATCAACTATTCAAACGATGTTAATGAAGTAATTGTGCGAGCCTACGTTGACAAGGTGCGATAAACTAAATATGTAATCAAAGCACATGCATTAAGAAACCAAATAAACATCAAATACTATTTATAAAAGCTGGAAACAATTAAGTCCGACCAAATAGTGAAAATGACGCTAACTCAACGATTAACAGATTGCTAATACAAGTAAACAAGTTTTCCTATGAATTAAAATACTTGCAGGACCTTCTTACTGCTCTGAATTCGTCCTTTAGGTTGTGTCTTGTGCTGCCAATTCGTCTAGTTTTTTCCTTTGTTATGTGTGTGTCTAATGTGGCTGTCGAATGGGGTATTTATACTTTCTGATGACAGGGTCGATATGGCGTATCCATTAAGTTGATACGCCGTATCTAGGTAACTTCGCGTGGGGTCCAAGATTATTATATTCTGGAATATTCGTACACCGTCATAAGATACGGCGCAGCTTCAATCTTCATACGGCGCATTGTCCTTCAGAATCTTGGATTATCTGGTGAAGTCTTGAGAGTTATACGCCGCATATATGGAATGTGTTGGATTCTACAAAAATCCGTTGTAATAAATCTCGTTGATTAATAATAATCTTGTGTTACCGTTTAATAAATCCCATTTTTGCGGGGAAATTTAAAATTTTCTCTTATATGTTAGTATTAACACGATACAATTTTCACGATACATATTAAATAACGATACGAACTCGAGATACAATCCAACCACGACACCACGTTTTCTCTAAATTCGAACACCACAATTAATAACTATTGATGATGCAACGTCTGCGTTAAAGTATTTACATTTTCCTAATTACCCTAAATTAATTATAAATATTACATTCGAAATATAACTAACTACATTTAATCAACACTAATCTATTTCACTAATCCTATACTTCAAACCAAACCGGACCCTTAAGATCTCAGCCCATCACACGAGCCCAAAGATCAAGCCCATCACCCTTTGCATTTGTTTTTCTTTTCTTTCTCTCTTTGTTAACTCGATCACACACAACCCACAAAAATCAATCGTATCTCCAAATATTCGAATGTAACGAACCTATGTCTTTACACCATCGTAATCACCACATGACGAACTATCTTTGTGCACATTCCCAGCCAAGGATGTCGAGTATTCCCACAGTAACTAAAGCCATTTTGCTTGTCCCAATATCGACCCATACGTATACATACAAACGGCAAAACTCAACCAAACATTTCCCGATTTTTCCTACGACCTTCTTAGAACATTTCTAACATAAACAAACGTATGGAACCATGATAGAACCACAGGAGATCATCATGGCACGTTGGTTTCATTATTTGAACTCGATAGTATAGAAAACGTGCGAATATATTCACACAAGCCAAACCGGTGACTTGACTAATCATTCAAGATCATTCCCAAAATCTTATAATATATCAAATGATCTTTATTGTACTCCAACTACTGTTGCCTTCACAGTAACTCCATATGATTGTTTGAGAAGTCAACAAGTCAAGATGTGTGTGTGTGCATATCTATCTTTATATAACTTACATCATTGGCAACCCCTACCTACACAACCCACTCACTTTTCACTGCCAAAAACAACCTTAAACTCTCAGAAGACTTGTCTCTCTTTGGGAAGCAAACCGAATAGAGAAAAGTAAATACGTTGAGACTTATTCGAAAGCCTTCAAGCTACTGCCTCATTTCTTGTGTTTCATTCGAACTCCAAAGCTCATCACCACCTTTCCTAAGGTGTGGTATGAATTCGTGAACTCTTTTATGTCTATTACACGTTAACACATTGAGCATGCATAGCATAACTGTAACACCCCGACCCGACAAGGGTAGAGATGTCACAATGATTGTGACGTATCAGAACAAACACAAGCATATGACATAAATAATACAATTGAATTTCAATGGTTACAATGGAAAATCTGAAACTACAAGGTTACAATGAGAAAATACAATAACTTCTAAGTCTGAAAATAAGCTCTTCTAGTCATCTCTATTCCAAAGTAGCTAGTAAGGTCTTCTAAGTCCAAGGTACTCTCCACTCATACCCATCTTCCTACTAAAACCTGCCGCAGGAAAAGAAATACGGCTGAGCTACGAAAGCTCAGTGAACAGCTATAACTGTAACAAAGCAGTAGTACAGAATAATGAACAGTAAATGAAATACAATCAGTCAAAGTTAAGGCATAAGTAACTGATAACCGTAATGAAAGGTAAAGGTTATAAGGTTATAAGGTTATAAGGTGCAGGAAAACAGAAATCCACTACGAGCCCAAATCAAATCAAATATCAGGGTGTATGGAGGGGAGACCTCAGCATACCAAGTACAGGGTGAGGGGATAACCTCCAGGGGTTGGAGTCATGAGCTCCCAGGATGTGAAAGACGTGTATCGCACACACCATCAGTCACCAAGTATAACAGGTAATATAAAAAATCAAGTCAGGTCAAATCTAGGATGCATCCATACGCCCCAGTAGGCCACAGGGTCTTCCTCTACGTAACAAGTCAAATCAAGTCAGGGACGGGACAGGTCATCACTCTCCTGCCCTAGAGTCAAGCCATCGGTGCATCAATGACAGGGACATGAAACCCTCATGCCTAGTGGGTGGCTCGTAGTCTCAAACTGTGGGTCAAGGTCAAGTATCAAGTGTCCAAGTTCAAGTTTCATATCAAGTGGTTCAAGTCAAGTTTCCAATTCAAGTATATCATATCAAGGTTTATATCAAAGCTCAAATCAAGTTTCCATTTCAAGTATATCAAGGTTCAAGTCAAGGTTCAAGACAAGAGATCATAGCGAAGGTTTATAGCAAAGGTTCAAATCAAGTGGATCGTATCCAAGGTTTATAATTAAAGTTTCATAGCAAAAGTTCATTTAAAAGGTTTCTATCAAAAGTTCATTTAAAGCAATCTTTTAATAATGGTTTTCATAAAATGGTCTTTCAAAACAGTTTTCATAAAAATGGTCTTTCAAAACGGTTTTTCATTAAGATAGTCTTAAAAGTAGTTTTCATACAAGTTAGTAAAATTCCATTTAAAATAATATCGTATCGTGTTCAAAAACATCGTTTTAAAATAGCTTTTCTCAAAACATTTTCATATATATTTAAGAAGAAGGTTTTCGCATCCAGTTATAATATCAAATAAATCTTCAAGGTATCCAAGGATTTAAATATTCATGTCACAGGGTGATGAACGAATTATATCAAGTATCAAGGAAACATAGCAAGGTTCAATTTAACAAGGGAAGCATAGCAAGGTTCACAAGTCAAGGTTCACAAATCAATGGGAGCATAGCAAAGGCATAGATTAAATAAGAAAGCCTCAATAAGAAGGCTCAGATCATAATCAAACCAATGTAGAAAGATGTAAGAGAAACATGAAGAACGAATCAAAGTATAAGGGAACATAGCAATGGCTTAGGGAATCCTATAGTGAATCAAGATCAAAATTCATGAGGAGGACACCCTTACTGAGAAAGGGTAGAATATTTGTACCTTATACCGCAAGTGCAAACATATCTAGAAATATAAAGATCGGAAACCACTCCATCTTCAGCGAATCTACACGAATACATGATCGTCTTATTATTAATATCTTCTTCAAATAAGATTTCTCCTTTTAGTCGGCTTTCCATTTTTAGTAACTTTCCATTTATAGCAGGTTTCCAAAATTAGCAAGTTTCCATTTTTAGAAAGTTTCCTTATTTAGTAAGTTTCCAAAAATAGCAAATTTCCACAAGGTAATTAGGTTAAGTCATTTATTAAATATTATTATGGAAATAGGGTTCATTTTAGCAAGTCATGATAGTTTAGGGTTCATTATGACAACTTTCTATATTTTAGGGTTTCAAATGTAAATATGCCAAAGTTAAGGTCCAAAATGCAAATATTACAAGTTATTCATTTTAATCCATAAGTTTCCCATAATTACAAATTTTAATCCTTTAGTTTTGGAAAAATAAATAAATAACACCTTTTTAATATCTTTACACTGAAACAGATTTTTCGTATGCACTGGACCTGTTTCAAATAATTTATGAATCATATTAGAACTCCGAAATAAAATTCCCAAAAATTCCCAGAGAACCCTATATACCCCTAGTAATTTACCTAATTTTTTCAGATTTTATTAACTAGTATAGGTACGACTGAAAATCCATTTCCCTAACATGTTCCATGATCAGATCTGATGAAACACCCGAAAAGTAATTAATTCACTACTCCATCTAGAAAATTTATAAAATTCTACAAAAATTCCAGTAACTAGTAGACATATTAAGTATTACCCAGTTCAAAGTAAACCTTCTAATTCGACATGGTTTGAAAATGATAAATGAAAAACACGGACTATTTTTCCAGACATACGAATTCGATTTGACACTTAATTTTCTAAAAATCAAAAAGTGGTCTTCCAGGCCTCTAAAAATCACAAGGTTAATTTCTACAGAAATCTCTTTCATTGAATTTAATTCTAGACTCAAGAAACTCCCAAAAACACTTAGTTATCATCAAGATTCAATTAATTAAAGTCGGTCTAATTTCCTGATCAGAAAACTGGTTCATTAATTCATGTGATGTTTTAAGGTTTTTGGTTCGTTTAATTCCAAACGACCTTAGTAGCGTGCATGGATCATTATAACCATTTTATATAGATCATATATGATGTAAAGAGTACTAGAAAAATACCAGATGGATTTCAAAATGATCGGATCTAGTGCAGAATATTTATACCTCTCGGCTAGCGAAATACGATACAAAGAAAAGTCCCACGCGTACACCAGCTATCCCACGACCTTAAGGCTATTTTTCCCACCTTCTCTAGACTTTATAGAACCCAGGAAAAATAAGAACCAGCCTCCAGAAATTCGTATGGTGATGGAGAGAGTTTTTGTGTCGATTTAGGGATTAAAGAATGTATAAAAAGGAAACAATTATAAAACCGTGTATAGAATGGAGGGGAGGGCATGGATTTCGGCCCAAGGTGATAAAATGAGATCAAATTCTGATTTGTGATTGATTTCCTATTATTTGTGATATTTATCTTATTTTTATTTGATTTAAAATGATTAACAAAATAAATAAATACATTTTCGGCCCATGTATATTTTCTATAAGGTGACAAGTATTTTTTTGTACATGCACCATATTAAAATGTTCATGCAAAAATCATCTTACTTCATATGTTGTTAATTTCCAAGAGTTTGAGATTCCTTTGGCGTTTTATTTACTTATGAATTGAAATTTCAAGTTGCAAGGGCATTTTGGTAATTTTGCATGTTCTGAAATTTTGGGTATTACAACTTCTTCCCCTCTAAAAGAAAATTTTCGTCCTCGAAATTTGAAATCGCAAGGTTAGACGAAGTCGTAGCAATTCGCAAAAAGATCGTTACAAACATTCTCACGCCCGGGGAGGTTCTTCCAAAAAGGATCGTCAAACCAAATAGTTTCTCATGACTCAATCAAAACAAGGTGGGTTCAAGTTTCTCAGACGGAGATAAATTGGGTTGATGTCGATCAAAAAGGCCCATGTAACATAAATGGATGATAGGGGAATCTTCAGGAAAGCTTATATGGAATAAGAACAAGATTTCAAATTGAATTAACTGTATCAACCGTAGAGAGCTCTACAAGAGTTCAAGATTTATAATTGAGGTCAACAGAACGCATAACGAGAGTCTAAACTTATCCAGATATCTAATGAACGAAGGCAAGGTATACGCATAGGTGGAATGATCCTAAAGTCTCACTAATCACGGATAATCCAACGGAGATCAAATTCTAAACTTCTTAGGTACTCCCCAAGATATCCTATGGCCACAATGAGGGCACGTTATATGGTGTAAGTATTATCACGTTGGCCAGGCGTCATAATACTAGCATCATATAAATATGCCTTCATGATGATCATACTTTATCTCAGGTCGTAAGCAAAACAACCTATCTTAATCCACCTAGTACTTCTACAGTCTCAGAGGTCAACAAGATCAAATGTCATAGTCAAGAGGGAAAACAAAACTACTGAACAGGCTCTAACCAAAAGCAAGGCACGAATCAGAGTGATGCGGAAGCAATAATACTTAAACAATTGCCTTATTGTCTACCCTGTTGGAATTTGAAAACCATGACAATCATAAAACTCCATAACACAAAGTACACAAATGCGGAAGCATGTAAACAATTAAGTATAACACATAATTATTAACATAAACATAAATAGAAAACGTACCCGATGCACTTCTATAAATCTTGAATATTAATTAAACTAGATCAATGAATAACCCCTTACCGTTTTGTTATTCGATCTCTTGATAACAACAATAGTGTGTTGTTACCTCGTTCTTGTACACACAAACTATAACGAATAAGAGATTATGCAAGTAGTAATAAAACACTTGTTTTGGATGAACCAAAATCGACACACCCTATGTGTTAGGGTATAACGATCGGCCAAAGAGGAAAAGGAAAAGAAAACAAGTTTAGGGTTATGTGTGTGTGCACAAAAGGTGAGAAACAAATAACCCTAAGCCTTGTATATATACTAGGTAAACTTGGAGGACAAGTTTGAGTGGGATTGGGTCTCCCCATACCCTTTGTCGACCGGTTCTACAAGCCCAAGAGGGTTTCCAAATCCTTCTTGGCACTTAGTTTCACTCTAGTCCTTTTCTTTCATATTTAACGATAGTTAGTCCATACGGTTAAGTACTAACGACCGTTAAGTCCGTTAAGTGTTTAAATAATTATATATACATAACATTTCACATATATAATTATTATACTCTTATTCTTGTTTGCATTGTGCGCAATCCCGAGGTCTCGGGTTCGATACTAGACATACGACTATTAATATTTATCCACAAACTCCAACGGCTCCCACTTGGATATCTATTAATAGCATAATGACATTGGTTAGCGTCTTGCAACACTCCAATGCCCCTAGTTCAACTCGAGCTAGGTTTCCTGGAAAACCTTTAATGATTCATCATTATTATTATCCTTTTGTTTCTAATACCACGTTAATTAAAGATATGGATCTCAGTCATTCTTTAATCAACAATTCTGTTTCTCGTTGTTTATGATTGACCAAGATTACCAAAACATCTGAACGTATTTTAGATAGACTTTGGGCGTGCGCACGCAAACACCTTGTCAACCCTACGAGGGGCCCAGTAGTATTAAACTTCAAAACAAATTTGAAGGAACAAATTCTCTCTTGACTACAAGAATAACCCATAGACTTTGCAACATTTCTGAAAACAATCCTTATAACTCCCAGTTACGGTAAGCGGTAAATTGCTTCACAGAAATGCACTACATCCATGACACTTATCTGGTATCTCAAGTCTGAGGATAACTAAATTCATGATTTACTTACTGACAAGATCCACAAAGTAAAATCATGTAGTTGGGATAAGTCCTATATTCAATTCATTGAATATCATGTGAAATTGGTATGTCAACGCATCAATATACTTTCAAGTATATTCTAACCAATACTCAGATTTGTCTTAGTTCAATGATATTCCCATATCATTAATTGACAATGGACATTTAGAATAACATAAGTTATTCACGGATTTAAACATGCAAATATAGGACACAATTTATTATTAATGAAAACAAACGTACTAAGTACTTTAATTCATTATAAATAATAATTGCTTAATGTCCTTTATCCAAACACTAAATAGATCAATGCATGATATTACTTGTTAATGAATTATGCCTCAAGTCATGTCTATCATACTTGTTGACAAGGCATAAATCAACTAACTTTGATCTATAAAATTTTGAGAATACTTATTTCAAGAATTATTGAAATTCTTGTATGTGTGCAATCAACTATATTGATACTGCCACATATTATTTCATAAATGGTGTGACATCCTCAATCACCAATTTATAATATTCAAACTTTCAAACACTTTAAAGTTTAAAGTATTCTAACTCTTTAATGTATAATGCAACTATGCTTCTTAGTTAAGCATAACTAGTTCACATGGCCATTATCAAGGATAAAATCCTACCATGACTAGTATTGAGTGTCATCTCAATCAAACAAACACTATTGTATAAAACTACAATATGCCTTTTTAACTATTCCGTAAACTTAATATCAATTGTGTAATTTTGATGCCTTATAATCTTTCAAGATTTGTTGGCTATAACAATTACGCAACAACTTGCCATATTGTTTATACTTAGAATTTAGGAGCAATTACAGGTTGAGGATCATTATTCTAAGTCCAAACATATTTGATTAGAATATCCATTACACAATTTATCAAATATCTTTTATTAGATATCAAATGTTGTCAAATCATTTTACATTCAAACATGATACAACAATGATATACATGAAAATCCTAGAATCAATCATAGATTTTATTCATGTTCTAACTTATCAAAAGATATATTTTTCATTTATACTTTCTAAATGATATGTTATGTCTTATTAGATTTAATTACCGCACATGTTTATAATAATAAACATATATCTCAAAGTTGTATGTTTTACTTCTTAAATTCTTCAAGTAAAGTTTCATTCCAAGTTAAGACTTAACATTTTAACTTACATGGAATGTTACTTCCCATATGTTATACAACATACATTATTTAAGAAATTAAACATAATACTCCCACTAGCTTTTAGGAATACTTAGAAATTGTCTTCTTTCAATTATAAATCAAACAATGGATTTAATAATTAAACATAAGAATATTTCATAGATGCATGCATTAATCCATTCATGGATTATTACACTTTGTACACTTCCAAAATAATTATGAATTCAAAAATCCTTTCGATTACTTACCGTCCTCGCTCAAGTAATCACTCAAGAAAGAGTTTTGATATTCCATTGTCATCCTTCATATAAATGAAAATAGATATGACAATTATTATCTTTATATATTTAATGTGCTTATGAAATAGTATTCAATCATAGTTAATTACTTAAGTATGATTAATAATCTTGTCATAAGACATACATTAAATATGTGTACAATATTGTCCATATGATTTCTACATAAAGATTTAAACCACTAGGGTTTTCTATCTTTAAATAAACTCATCATCATTCTCTAACTATTAAGAATTAAGATAAACCAAATTTGTAAAATTTGAATATCTTTATGAATAGCATCTATAACATTCATAGTATGAGTAATTTACCCAATTCATTATTTGGTAATACTTCATCATATAATCTTCAGCATATTAATCAAATATCTTAGATATCCAAGTGGATCTATGAATGAGAATTCCATCATTTTAGATCCAACATTTACATGTCTAATCTCATCATGATATTTGCTAGTGTATTTTAGAAGATTATGTATCTTGTAACTTTATCTTTACAAAATAAAACTCCCACTTGCTTTTTGTAATTTATAGATTATCTATAAATAATTAGCAATTAAAGCAACACCATATTGTTCTCTTTTGGGATATCACAAATACACATGATAGTTCCTGACATTCGTTTGTTAAAATCCAGCTTCATCAGAAGTTTAACAAATTCAGAACTTCATTTTAAGACTTAATGTGATTCATCACATTCCATAATAAATAATGTCTTATAAATCTTCTAGGAGTCTAATTGAGTATATTCAATCCATACTCAATTTCCTAACCTTGATAACTTTTGGAAGAAAAGAAGTTATAGTTATCTTTAACCAAACAATACAAATAAAGTTTGATTTTCCTAACTGAACACACCACAAATATGTGGTATTTCATTAGAACTCATATTGTGAGATAATCTAACAATATGAAAGATAACTTTATATTCCTTTTGGCTTACCTATTTCCCAACTAAGTCATCTTAATAGTGAAATAAAATTTCAAGCCTCTTGCATGCATTATAACTTAAGTACTTATTAAATAAGTCACTTCATGTTCATGTCTCAATCAAGAAGACATAAACCGTTATAATCTCACTACACGTTATAAATCATTGATCAACTCAATGACTTCTTGTATATGTCTTTAATAAAGAAGACATAACAAGTTAACGTCTTACTTTAGATTATACTAAGTCTTAAAGACTTCATATTTATAACTTTACAATAAAGTATAAATATTTATAACTAAAGTAATCATGAACACCATCATTTGGTTTCAATAGTATTTTCAAGTTAACTTATTACTTCATTTATTTATGTCATTCAAAGAATACATAATTATTGAAGTAGTATTATATTACTTCATGCATTTATGTCATTCCAATAATACATAAATATTAAAGTTGAAGTGATCTTGTTATCACATTGACACAAGTTCTAATAAGTATCTAATTTAGAAACTGTAAATTTTTTTCATGTGTGGTCTCACGCACACTTGGAAATTTACCTTGTCATTAATTTTGGTCCAGGTCTTACGCATACCCAAAATTAACTCCAAGTGTTTTTAAGAATAGATATGTATAATCATATTAGAACAAGAATCTCTTACCTTGCGGTTAAGAGAATCTACTAAATCATATTCTTATATGTTGTACCTTGCACATAATAAAGATTTCTCCCACTTGTGCATGGAACAACATCATGCACCACATAGACAACACTACACGTGTTTGTTAATATGATCAATATGATTTGTGTCATTCGCATAACTAGTAGATATAGAATTACTCAATCAATCAAGGAAACGCACATGACTATCCTTGAAAATATTAGTATCTATATTTGGAAAGTAATTATCTTGAGGCATTCAAAAGATAATCTGAGTTACAATCAAGACACATAAATCTTGTAACTCCCACTGAATTAGAGAACTTACAATAATCCCTTATTCAGTTCTAAGAACACATTACTCCCACTGAATTCGACACCATAATAAGTGTTTCATAAACCAGTGAAAGGAAAGAGTGTCCTTGTTACTTTCCTTCATCTTTTACAAAACCTATTCGTAACAATTACTTAGGTTCTAAAAGATTGTATTCTACTACGTAACTGATGGACTATCCACATTTATGCCAAATGCGATTCATCACATTGCTTACTATTAACTTGAAAAATTGACATGCAATTTCTTCCTTAATAGGTCTACAATTCCAACAATTGTATGTAGTACCTTCAAATGGTTAAAACAAAACAAACAGATATACTAGCTTGTCTTTTACCATTATGCGGTAATTAGTCTAGCTTCTAATTTAATAACTCATAAATTCGCAATAACCTTAACGATTAAAACTTGCTATGAGTTATGTATTTAAAATTTAGACAATTCTAATTTTCCCATCATACCTTTCTCATTTATGAAAAGGAATAGGATTTAGTCTCACGCTTCTCATATGAAAGGAGACTTGGTTTATTCTTTTAATGAAATTGACTCTAACCAAAACCCCTACGGGTGTAGATCAATTTACTAATAAAGAATAACCCATGTTTACGGTTTATCGTTGCATTAATACAATTAAAAGAATTTACAAAATTCAGTTTAGTATTTTCGATAATAGCTCTTTAAGAAAATAAAATACCCATTGGTAAATATTCATATCAACGATAGTATTTTCTTAAAGCTAGGATCCTAATTGACATAGTACCATTACATCAGTTGATCTGCTAGTAATGATAGTATTCAACTAGGTAATTGTCGAACAATAATTGGCAAACAATTTTCCAATTCCTAGATCATTATGGGATTTACATCAAATTGATTCATCAATTTGCAATGTAAGCATGTTTCATCCCATCTCATGCCTTAAGCTCTAGGTCTCACGCATCAGCTTAATTAAGTTGTCTAACTTAGAAACAGTAAATTCATCCATGTGTGGTCTCACGCACACTCGGAAATTTACCTTGTCATTAATTTTGGTCCAGGTCTCACGGATACCCAAAATTAACTTCAAGTGTTCCTTATAGTTAGATGGCATGTAACTTAAATTTTAGGGTATTTAGTTTTTGGTGTGACAAAAGCATGTACAAAGACGCATGCACTCATCTTTGTATCATTAGTTTTCAAAACAATTTTTATTAACCAATTAGTTAAGAGTAAACCAAAACTATGTACTTGAGGTATTGGGTTCACCAATTAAAGAAGTACCAACAATTATCGCCCACATATCCTACTCTTACATGTTATTCGGATATTTGCCACAAAAGTGGCGCGTGGAATTGAGGTAAATCACCCTTAAGATGATAGTGTACGTAAATAGTGATATAGGTAAGTCGCAGTTGACGCACAAGCGGGCCCGGAGAGCCGGTAGGAGCGAATCTCTTAAAAAACCCCTCTCCAGATAAACCCACCACACAGTTTGTCAACTTTGGTCCGCCTTTCACACACTATTGTACAAAAACATCAATCAAGCAAAAGTTTATGATCTTAATCTTAAAAAAAAATTAAGTAACAAAGTTTAGATCTTGCTAGTCTCGCCTGGGAGCTGATTACCGTGCGAATCGGACCACTATCGGCACATAAGACACCGCAAGATCGATACTTTATCACTTTATGTTTCACCGTTATTAGTCCAATTTAATTTTTCTTTGAAAATTACCCTTTTTATTGCTTACTTTAACATATCACATATAAAAAAAACAATAAACAAGTAATTTAAAAGAAAACAACAATCAACTAATAAGAAAAACAATTAATTGTTAGTGAAACATCTAGCCACATGCAACCTTTTAAACAAATCCTATTAATAATCTATATGTGAATTATTATGTATAGAATCAATAAAACTCTCATTGGTTTTCGAGCTCATTGTACCCAATGGACCACAGTCGCCAACAATTGGCCGCGTAAGTTTTAATAATAATATACCACGTTGCACATAACCGATTCATTAATTTAATATATATTAGGTCTTCCCTAATTTTTTTTTTTTTGATTTATCTAAACATGTAGCAGACATCTAAACAATTTAATTCAAGTAATTATCCGTGACTAATATGCATGTATAGTCACGGATTCATGCATATCATATAGCAATTAGGTCACAAGATACATAACACAACAACTTGTTAAAGACCTAGGGTTTCTAATTAATCACAATTAATTATGAAAACCACAAACCCTAATTAGGGTTTATGGAACTAATCGACACCCCCCCCCCCCAATTAGGGTTAGGGTTTCGACTTTTTATTAAAAAAAACAATTTTTTTTTTTAATAATAAAACCCTAGAAAAATAAAACATGTATAATCTAAACAATTTAAAGATACGTTTTTTATTGTTTAAGTAATTAATTACATGTTATACATGGCTCTTGATGCCACTGTTGAATTTGAAAACCATGACAATCATAAAACTTCATAACACAAAGTACACAAGTGCGGAAGCATGTAAACAATTAAGTATAACACATAATTATTAACATAAACATAAATAGAAAATGTACCCGATGCACTTCAATAAATCTTGAATATTAATTAAACTAGATCAATGAATAACCCCTTACCGTTTTGTTATTCGATCTCTTGATAACAACAATAGTGTGTTGTTACCTCGTTCTTGTACACACAAACTACAACGAATAAGAGATTATGCAAGTAATAATAAAACACTTGTTTTGGATGAACCAAAATCGACACACCCTATGTGTTAGGGTATAACGATCGGCCAAAGAGGAAAAGGAAAAGAAAACAAGTTTAGGGTTATGTGTGTGTGCACAAAAGGTGAGAAACAAATAACCCTAAGCCTTGTATATATACTAGGTAAACTTGGAGGACAAGTTTGAGTGGGATTGGGTCTCCCCATACCCTTTGTCGACCGGTTCTACAAGCCCAAGAGGGTTTCCAAATCCTTCTTGGCACTTAGTTTCACTCTAGTCCTTTTCTTTCATATTTAACGATTGTTAGTCCATACGGTTAAGTACTAACGACCGTTAAGTCCGTTAAGTGTTTAAATAATTATATATACATAACATTTCACATATATAATTATTATACTCTTATTCTTGTTTGCATTGTGTGCAATCCCGAGGTCTCGGGTTCGATACTAGACATACGACTATTAATATTTATCCACAAACTCCAACATACCCATTCCTCACTGGTCAAAACTCAAGTTCATATCAAGAAATCCTAAAGCAAGTTCTCAAGGTGTTCTCCTATGTTCTTACAGTGGAAGCCTAATGGTCCAAAACGCACAGGTCAAGGGTAAATGTATTACAAGTCGCAGCATGTTCTCTGATACCATAAATTGAAACACCCCGACCCGACAAGGGTAGAGATGTCACAATGATGGTGACGTATCAGAACAAACACAAGCATATGACATAAATAATACAATTGAATTTCAATGGTTACAATGGAAAATCTGAAACTACAAGGTTACAATGAGAAAATACAATAACTTCTAAGTCTGAAAATAAGCTCTTCTAGTCATCTCTATTCCAAAGTAGCTAGTAAGGTCTTCTAAGTCCAAGGTACTCTCCACTCATACCCATCTTCCTACTAAAACCTGCCGCAGGAAAAGAAATGCGGCTGAGCTACGAAAGCTCAGTGAACAACTATAACTGTAACAAAGCAGTAGTATAGAATAATGAACAGTAAATGAAATACAATCAGTCAAAGTTAAGGCATAAGTAACTGATAACCGTAATGAAAGGTAAAGGTTATAAGGTTATAAGGTTATAAGGTGCAGGAAAACAGAAATCCACTACGAGCCCAAATCAAATCAAATATCAGGGTGTATGGAGGGGAGACCTCAGCATACCAAGTACAGGGTGAGGGGATAACCTCCAGGGGTTGGAGTCATGAGCTCCCAGGATGTGAAAGACGTGTATCGCACACACCATCAGTCACCAAGTATAACAGGTAATATAACAAATCAAGTCAGGTCAAATCTAGGATGCATCCATACGCCCCTGATATGTGTCTAAATACACATATATTTTACATTGTTTAAACCCACATAAACAGCCAAAAACACTTTGAAAAGTCAAATAATACAGAAAATATCATAAAATGTGTTTTTATATGATTCAGGTGCAAAAGGAGTGAAAACAGATGAAAAACGAGCAAAGTTTCATAAATTGGCAAAATCAGTCCCTGAACTTTCAAAGTTGACAGAAAATACCCCTGGTTGTATAAAATGGAAAAATAACATTTATGGTCCTTGGGATATTGAAATTTGGCATGTTTAACCCTTGTGTTAACTTTAGTGAAATTGCAGTTTAACCCCTCAAAAATCCAAAATTACACAAATAGTCCCTAAGGTTATAACCGGATCATACTAAACCTTTAAACCCAATATTATCCCACTAAATAATAAACCCAGCCTATACCCAATACCCATTTACCAAGCCCAATCAATAATAAGCAAATCCAATCCCATAAATAAAACCCGGCCCATCCTTTTTTGCTAAATATCCCAGGGTCAAACCAATGTTTGACCCGTCTTCTTCTTCCCCATACCGCCAAAAACAATACTACCCCCACCTCACCTCTGCAATACCACCAATCAACCCTTATCCCCTGACAATCCACCTCAACCCCCCTCCTTATCTTTTTGCTACTCCCACTTGCCCACATGACTCAGGAAAAAGTTAAAAAACCTACTTGCCACGTTTCCCGCCAAAAATACATTGGACGATTGAGATCACTTCAAAGCAATTAAATGGGTGGGATTAGCTCGGAATTCATCAGAGAGTCTTTTGGGAGTACTATATAAAGAGGAGAAGACACAATGAAGAAGTTGTCAGTAGTTTTAAGACCAAAAGTAGTATAGAAATTAGTTAATGCTTAGTTTCTGTATCAAATTAAGTTGTTGTTATCATTTCAAGTTTGTTTCAAGTTCTTTGTACTAATTTACTTCTGTATTTTAATCAATTTCAGTTATAATGAAAAGTCAAATTTTCATGTTTCTCTGTTAATTCGTATTATGATCCATAGTTATTAGAAAATCAATCACAAGTTCCCAACCCTTGCTATAAGCTTATGAAAGCTTTTCTTAGCTTTTTGTAAGTTTATATAGTGATTATCAGTTCTAGTTCAAGAAAGTCAATGAAAGTCAACTGGTGGGCATTAAGCAGTTCTGAGGGGGTAGAAGCTAATCTGGATGGCTTTTCTGGTTTCTAGCTTGTTGACAACAAGCTAGGAGTGGTTTCTGATCCTTGGTTCTTGTTCTATAAGCTCTTTTAAGTTGTAAGCTAATTTCAAGACTTTTCATACTTTTTCAGGTTACTGTTACACTGCTTATAATTAGCTTATTTCTGTATTTTATTGCTTATTAATAGTTTATGGTTGTATTTCATTAATAATCTCAGCTTTAATCAGTACTTGTCTTAA
This sequence comes from Artemisia tridentata subsp. tridentata, assembly GCA_021014915.2. Classification (NCBI taxonomy): domain Eukaryota; kingdom Viridiplantae; phylum Streptophyta; class Magnoliopsida; order Asterales; family Asteraceae; genus Artemisia; species Artemisia tridentata. The sequence continues at coordinate 4,234,937 of CP139501.1, forward strand.
TTTTCCTTAAAAACTCTAAAAAAACCAAAAATAAAGCTTATATAGTCAAAACTGCTTAATACAGCTTATTTATAGTTAATATTCACTTATTAGTTCTTAATTAAGTTAAACAAACTTAGTTCATCATTAAACCTAGCTTAAATTGGCCTGTGCTAGTTGAAATCCACCACAGACACCTTGAAAGGGGTGTTTGGCTTTAGGCAGTCAAACGGGTCAAACCCATGTTTACTGTGCATTTGCCACTTTCCCAACTTTGCACTAGCTTTTCTTAGTCATTATAAGCTGTTCACAAGTTCTGAATTAGTCTCATAGTAGAAATAGCAGTTTCTAATACCTTGAGTTAAAATCAGACCTCAAAAAGCTCAATTAAGCCAATACAAGCTACAAGCTTATTTGGCCCTTGTTCTTTTCATTTCTGAGTTCTAATAGGTCATATTAGTGTATTCTCAAATGCCTATTTGGTCCCTTGGTCTGTGCACTCTTCTGCAAAATTCTGCACATAGCAACTCAGTGTATACTGAGTTGCTGAACTAGAGCCAAATTGGACTTCAATTGGGGTTGTAGTCATAGGGCTTTTTGTGTTTTTGAATAGCCAGTAGTATAAGGAAGATTTTGCCCCCATAATACTCCATTAATCAGCTTATTTAAGTGCTTAAATTAGGTCTGCAAGTAGGGTAGTTGACTGTCATTTTTGACAAAATTGATTGTTGATCCAAACTGCTTATTGGCTTATCCAGGGTACTTATTTTAGCTTTTTCAGTTGTTTCATGCTTCTATTAGTATAATTATCCAGTTTCTATCTTTTTGTAATTTTTCTAGCTTTTTAGCTTATTTTGGGCTTATGTGCATACTGCTTATCTGCCCAAATCTGCTTATTGGGCTTAGATAACTTTTTATTTTAATTTTCCTATCTTTTAAATATTAATTTAGACTTATCCTAAATTTTTCAGATTTTTCCTAAGTCATTTGATATTTTTAATCTTTTTAATTAGTTTCTAATAGTAATTAAATCATAATAAATAGAAAAATAATCAGAAAAATATAATTTTAATTTTCATAATTTTATTTTATTAAATAGAATCCAGGAAAAATATAATCTCATTTTTAGACCTTAAGAAAATCAAAAATAGAAAAATAGTGATAACTTCTATTTAATAGAATTTATCTTTTTAAATTTTAATTAAGTAAGTTTCATTTTTATAATTTTCTTAGTTTCTATTTACTTAATAATATTTTTAGAAAAAGTTTTAGATTTTTCTTTGTTCATTTAGTATTTTTTTTTTATAAATTTAAATAGTTTAATAAGTATTTAAATAAATAAATAATTAATAATAATTAAATAAAAAGTATAAAAAAATATAATTTAAGTTTTTAAATAAATTTTAAGTCATTTTACATTTTTAGGTTTTAATTTCATAAATTTTACTTTTTTGTCCCATTTTAGATTCCCCATTACGCATTTTTCTGTTTAGTGTAATTTGCGTTTAATTTTCTTGTGCATATTTGTTTTAATTTGTTATTTAGAATTGTTAAAAAAGCAAAATCAATATCTAATCATCAATCACTCTAATCCTAGCTTTTCACAGTTTGCCCATTCACACCTCGTTGGGAAACGATTCGGGTAATTACTTACCTGTCTTTACACTACACACGAACGTGAGTTTTTTTCAAGTATCCTTTTTCACAAAGGGGTAATTTGTAATTGTTCACGTGTATCCGCTGTCTGCATTTATTTATAGGTGTATTTAGCACGGATCAGCCCCAGTAGGCCACAGGGTCTTCCTCTACTTAACAAGTCAAATCAAGTCAGGGACGGGACAGGTCATTACTCTCCTGCCCTAGAGTCAAGCCATCGGTGCATCAATGACAGGGACATGAAACCCTCATGCCTAGTGGGTGACTCGTAGTCTCAAACTGTGGGTCAAGGTCAAGTATCAAGTATCAATTGTCCAAGTTCAAGTTTCATATCAAGTGGTTCAAGTCAAGTTTCCAATTCAAGTATATCATATCAAGGTTTATATCAAAGCTCAAATCAAGTTTCCATTTCAAGTATATCAAGGTTCAAGACAAGAGATCATAGCGAAGGTTTATAGCAAAGGTTCAAATCAAGTGGATCGTATCCAAGGTTTATAATTAAAGTTTCATAGCAAAAGTTCATTTAAAAGGTTTCTATCAAAAGTTCATTTAAAGCAATCTTTTAATAATGGTTTTCATAAAATGGTCTTTCAAAACAGTTTTCATAAAAATGGTCTTTCAAAACGGTTTTTCATTAAGATAGTCTTAAAAGTAGTTTTCATACAAGTTAGTAAAATTCCATTTAAAATAATATCGTATCGTGTTCAAAAACATCGTTTTAAAATAGCTTTTCTCAAAACATTTTCATATATATTTAAGAAGAAGGTTTTCGCATCCAGTTATAATATCAAATAAATCTTCAAGGTATCCAAGGATTTAAATATTCATGTCACAGGGTGATGAACGAATTATATCAAGTATCAAGGAAACATAGCAAGGTTCAATTTAACAAGGGAAGCATAGCAAGGTTCACAAGTCAAGGTTCACAAATCAATGGGAGCATAGCAAAGGCATAGATTAAATAAGAAAGCCTCAATAAGAAGGCTCAGATTATAATCAAACCAATGTAGAAAGATGTAAGAGAAACATGAAGAACGAATCAAAGTATAAGGGAACATAGCAATGGCTTAGGGAATCCTATAGTGAATCAAGATCAAAAGTCATGAGGAGGACACCCTTACTGAGAAAGGGTAGAATATTTGTACCTTATACCGCAAGTGCAAACATATCTAGAAATATAAAGATCGGAAACAACTCCATCTTCAGCGAATCTACACGAATACATGGTCGTCTTATTATTAATATCTTCTTCAAATCAGATTTCTCATTTTAGTCGGCTTTCCATTTTTAGTAACTTTCCATTTATAGCAGGTTTCCAAAATTAGCAAGTTTCCATTTTTAGAAAGTTTCCTTATTTAGTAAGTTTCCAAAAATAGCAAATTTCCACAAGGTAATTAGGTTAAGTCATTTATTAAATATTATTATGGAAATAGGGTTCATTTTAGCAAGTCATGATAGTTTAGGGTTCATTATGACAACTTTCTATATTTTAGGGTTTCAAATGTAAATATGCCAAAGTTAAGGTCCAAAATGCAAATATTACAAATTATTCATTTTAATCCATAAGTTTCCCATAATTACAAATTTTAATCCTTTAGTTTTGGAAAAATAAATAAATAACACCTTTTTAATATCTTTACACTGAAACAGATTTTTCGTATGCACTGGACCTGTTTCAAATAATTTATGAATCATATTAGAACTCCGAAATAAAATTCCCAAAAATTCCCAGAGAACCCTATATTCCCCTAGTAATTTACCTAATTTTTCCAGATTTTATTAACTAGTATAGGTACGACTGAAAATCCATTTCCCTAACATGTTCCATGATCAGATCTGATGAAACACCCGAAAAGTAATTAATTCACTACTCCATCTAGAAAATTTATAAAATTCTACAAAAATTCCAGTAACTAGTAGACATATTAAGTATTACCCAGTTCAAAGTAAACCTTCTAATTCGACATGGTTTGAAAATGATAAATGAAAAACACGGACTATTTTTCCAGACATACGAATTCGATTTGACACTTAATTTTCTAAAAATCAAAAAGTGGTCTTCCAGGCCTCTAAAAATCACAAGGTTAATTTCTACAGAAATCTCTTTCATTGAATTTAATTCTAGACTCAAGAAACTCCCAAAAACACTTAGTTATCATCAAGATTCAATTAATTAAAGTCGGTCTAATTTCCTGATCAGAAAACTGGTTCATTAATTCATGTGATGTTTTAAGGTTTTTGGTTCGTTTAATTCCAAACGACCTTAGTAGCGTGCATGGATCATTATAACCATTTTATATAGATCATATGTTGTTAATTTTCAAGAGTTTGGGATTCCTTTGGCGTTTTATTTACTTATTAATTGAAATTTCAAGTTGCAAGGGCATTTTGGTAATTTTGCATGTTCTGAAATTTTGGGTATTACAATAACATTTACATTCGAACGTATCATATTTCTTTGCTTATTACCACGTTAGAATGAGATAAGAAACTACATGTTATGACCACAACACGTATAGAACTCTTTTTGAACACTTATGTTCACAATATTATAACATGCATTGCATATACTCTTCGAACGCGTATAGCATTTATATATTACGAACCCTTTTAAAACGTATATATGTATGACAAGTCGAATAGCCACATAACGATTGGTATACGCTCACACATTGATCACACGAGGCCACAGAATGTGAATAAAACCCACGAGCACTTGAACACTACTCGTATGGAATATATAAAAATCTCACTAAGTCCTTTATAGTAACTTAGAAACGTGCCATAACGCCTAGTAAACACGTGAGTATTTTGTAATTTCGACATACAATACGTATATTTCTTTACACGACCTGTTAAATGACCTAGCAACCTACATTTTTCATTTATATCACGAGTCATGAAACCCACAAATCGACCCTTTAATTTAAACAAAGTGTTTCGTAGAAAACTGGTTTGAAAACTTTAAAAACTATAACGTATGGGTTCAAGGCCCAAAAAGCTGTTTCAATAAACTATGAATAAGCTAGCTTAATGGCACTTTGAGGATAAATTTTTGATGTAAAAACAAACTATTTTGATAATCCAAACCCTCCCCAAAGCCCATGGATCAAAAGATGTTAACGGGCCACTAAAATGGATCATTAAAGCCCATTTATCGTTAAAATAAGCAAATAGCCGAATAAGCAGTTGAAATAAGTTGAAAATCACTTAAATAAGCCTTAGGAAAAATCGCCATATTTTTCCCTACCTTTTTGTCATTGTTGGACTAAAAATGAGACGCAATCTAACTAGAAGGACTAAAACTGCCAAACCGAGAAACAAGTGGACTGAAACTGTGAAAACATTTTATGTAGGATATAAATTGACAAATGACTGAACTCCAAGCCTTATATACATATGGACAAGTTTCGGACTATTTTTGGACTTTGGACTTAATGAAGGACTAACGGTGTAACGCAACCACAGTTAGAGTAAAAAGTGTAAAACCTGGAAAAGAACAAGGGCCTACTATTTTTACTTGACATTCTTATTTCATTTTCCATTTTTCATCTCATCGTCACGTCATATGCATATTTATACATCTTAGTTACGTATTATTTAACTTTCGTTAGTTACTACATCGAGAAACGTTACGAGTTAACCTACACATTCATTCATTCATTTAGAGAATAACAATACGGGTTAATTAACATAAAAATCAAGGACATCATGCATATGTATCCTTATTTTTGAATTGAAAGCATTTCAAGCACAACTCATTCGCACTTAACGATCATATCGTTATTCATCAACCGTTATTCATCATCCACTATTCATTTCACCTCCACCACTAGTATTTGGTCAGATTCTCATACATTTATATTTACCAGGTCTTGTACTGAAGTCAATATCATAATCAGCCCTGAAATCTCTTTCACCATCACCAGTAACGCTTAAGGTGAGTCATAGCCTCACTTTTACTGATTTAACTATTTTAAACTCCGTGAGGGGGATACATGCTATAAACAGATCACAAGTATTTTTCTGTATGCTTACCTGACTTGATATATGCCTAAGTTACTTTATTGCCACAAGACCCTTTATCATGAGCCATTAATCACTGTATGTGAACGCGAATATAATGAATAGATCTATTAGAGGCTGACGACCTATCCCACTAATACTTTGACGGAATGCTTTTTGCTAGTCGTATTAGTCATGATGCATTATATTTGAGAAAAATAGGAAATTGGCAAAATCACCTATTACTCGAGGGCACATAACCATCAGTATCCCTGATGTGACTCCTCCGTTTTACGGTACTTTGTTAACGTTTGCGTGTCATGAGACTTAGGGCAATATATATGAACTGCAATATCAACTTTTAAACTGATTGTATTCCCAATACAATCCTACTTGTGTATCGAACTGATTATTAAACTTCAAACTCTATGATATCACTCAACATTTTGTTGACTTTTAAGCATGTTATCTCAGGAAATTAGCGGAGCGGAGCAAGGCATGAAGCGGGCAAAAACCTATCTTAAATAAGGGTGTAAAATAAAGTTGTAATTCAGTTAAAATGATGTTTCCTTAGAGAAACTGTTTGCACTCTGATGTAACGCTTTGTAACTGAATTCATATTATGGACCTATAATAATATTTAAAAATGCCTTTTTGGGCTGTTTTCTATGATTTTGACTTCGATCCTCTCGGTAATACCCCAATTAGACTTCCGCTGCTATAATGAAAATTTTGGGGGTGTTACAGAATGTAATACGGCGTATCTCGAGTAAAACAAGTCAGATCTTCTCGTTGACCAAGGTTTCATATACGGCGTATGTGATAATTCCATATGGCGTATGCTTCAAAGTCAGGCAATGGTCTTCATAATCATCTAAGTCTTTATGTACGGCGTATCTGTCTAGAATGATACGGCTTATCTTCCTTCAGTTCAGTAGACTTTTCCAACTTGATCCATTTTGCTCCAATTTATGTCCAAAATAGCTAACTTTCACCAAATGCTTGTTTATAACTTAGAATTACAAAAGTAAGCGATTAAGTATCAATTCTCATATAAAATAATGTAAAAGAAGCGTATAACATAGGATAAATGATGCCAATAAAATGTAGTTATTCGATATCATCACCTCCATTTATCAAAGAAACGCTAATGTCTAGTAGTCCTATATGTTAATTGTTTATTTCCCAAGAAGAGTCACACATCCTATCTTTTTTTCCTCTTTTCTATCACACATACCTTATACGTTTCTTTCTCTCTCTCTCTCTCTCTCTCTCTCTCTCTCTCTCTCTCTCTCTCTCTCTCTATATCACATCACCTATTCTAAAAAATTATCAAAAAATGTGACAACCCGTAATTTCAGGTCATTTTCTAAACCTCGACAAGTTACTATTCACAGATTACTATTCATCATTTACTATTCATCAATCACTATTCATCATTTTTGAAATCAGTTTGAGACTTTGAGATGTTTTCAAAAAATTTACTATTCATTCCCGGAGGGAAATCACTATTCATGATTTTCATTCACCATTTCGTAAACTAGGTTTACGGGTATTCAAATGCGCGTAACCAGTATGGTTTAGCTGCGTATTCATGCATCATCAGTCAGGACACATCATATAGACTAGAGTAGTCTATATATCATCAGTAAGATCATCATCATATTAGGTCATGCACGGGTTTGTGTGATTTTCATTAACGTATGTTTAATTATTTAATAAACGTTACCACTCAGTCATTACTACGAATAATACACCTGACACTCCCGATAGTGATCATAACATATTTTCACACTCAGTATAATGATATAAAAATTACACTATTAATTTACCCGGTGTTTTTAAACCGTTTGCTATATTTTCCATTAAACGCTTATAACTACGACGATTTGCGAAATTTCAACACGACAACTATTTGAACACCCGATTCTTGCAAGGAATGTGATTTTACAATTTTTACAACTTCGTCATATTTTATTTTATCTCGTCAAGATTTATTTCTAGTTAACTCGGTACCCGGTAATACCTAATGTACACTTAAACTAACTAATACTTACAAATGGGGAGACAACATCTTTAATTAGCCAACATTTTCTTCGTATTTCTTCCATGCCGTCCCCCCCCCCCCCCCAGCTCCCTAAGTTCTCAAAACACTTGATTACCAAGACTAACATAAATGCTTCAAGATATACATATTCCTAAGGCTTACATTACTTACACATACAAGAACACTTCACATAGCTAACATCAAAAAAATTCTCTCTTCCTCTCCTCTTCATATGGTACGGCCAAACAACAAGAACAAGAAGAACATCATCAATTTTTAAAAGATCAAGTAATATTAGTCTCATTTGTGTTCCTAGTTTAGGTTTTGAAATAAAAACCTCAAGGTTCCTTAAACATTTATCTCCAAAACTCATCAAAACTTCAAGTAAGTGTTTCATATATTTTTTTTCAATCTTTTATTACTTTCATTTACTATATTTTTATGTTCTAGTAACAAATCATGCAAATATATACATGTTACATACCACTTATTGTTTATTTTTCTTTCTAAAAATAGATCTAAAGATTTTTAGTTTTAATTATTGATACATAATCTGGCGCGGACTGATTCAACGACTCTCCCTGGGCCGTTAGTCATCTTCTCGAGCCCTAAGTAGACCTGTTCAACAAAGAGAACCCGTTAGGAGTGGACCCGAGGCCGTAGCCCCGGGATCCACCTCCGACGGTCAAGTTAGTATCGGTGCAATATAACCATTAAGAGTTAGGGTTATGATAACCTGTTATGTTGTGTCGTTATGTATCCTCCATCCATGTATTTATAGGGCATGGATTAGGGTTTAGGCGTAGAGTGGGCCGCTGTCTGCCGGGCCTGGCCCACTTGTCGTGGGTCAGTCCAGACCATACGTCTACAAGCCCCCCAAGTTTAGTATGACATAGTGCGTGGCTATGTTATGCTAGACTTAAGTCCTGTTCGTGGCCGCGTAGGCCCAACCAACTATGACGGCGTGACCATAACGCGCAGCCCAAATGCAACAGTGCGCACTGGGTCTGTGGTGCAGTGCGTACTGACCATGTTGGCGCGAATTTTTAGGCGCGTCCTTGTAGGCGCGAATTTGTAGGCGCGAATTTGTAGGCGCGTCCTTGTAGGCGCGACCTTGATTGTGAGAGTCTCACAATAGTGAAGGTGGATTCCGTATGCTGCATCCTGGGTAAGGGCGTACCTTTTGTACCAGTAGCGGTGCAGCATGGTGCGACAGAAGACGTGCTTCTATGGCAGAGGTGCGCGCTGTGCGCGACAAAGATGTGCGCTGTGCGCAGACAAGGTGCGAACATTACATCCGTCTTTACAACCAACAGAGGTGCGCGGTGTACGCGACAGAAGTGCGCGCTGGCTTGCAATACCTCTTTCGTACAATCTGCTTCCAAATATACCTGCGTGATGCGTACTCACACAGTGCGTATCCTGGTAGCCCCCCAAGTTTGATGGTGCTACTCGTGTAGGAGCATTAAACTTAGTTATTCAAATCCTGAAAAAAAATACTTAATGCAAATATTAAAAGTATATGCTGCGCATCGCAACATATAAAAGATAATGAAATAAAAAATTAGCGCATAGCATATATATAGCACGTAGCATGTAAAATTAACACATAAGAGAAGTAGTAGTGCGAATTACACCTATCGTGAGGTTTTACAAACTACATAAAAGAAGTAGCACGTAGCTAATCTGCGAACGCAGTACGCTCATGATCGTTTTCTTTTTTATTATAATAAAAACAATGGCGCGGATGGATGTACCATGACCGCGACTAATAGTTTCAATTGTACGCACAGACGCAGATGGATGTACCGTGACCGCATAGACTCTAACGTTTGTGGATGATCGCAGATGACCACGGCTTTTGTCCAGTGCGCTCATGGCGATTGACTAGCATCGTGGTGCCTGTACGTGACAGTGCGTTCATGGCGCCAGTCTGCGAAGATCTCTATACGCAAGGCCTAACGCGGGTAGATTTATCGTGACTGCGCTGTTCGCGGCTAAAAGATATAGTAGGTCCGATCGTGCGGACTTAGTGCGTTATAGATAAAATCGTGTTTACCAAATTAAAAGATAACATAAAATCTTTACCGATTTCAAAGACATAAAATCTTTACCGATTTCAAAGATATGCGATAGGGTGTACGTTACACAGAAAACAACAAATCGTTTTATATTATGTATCAATAAGATACTTTTGCAATCATGTAGTTTAATAGCATGTCGATTTGTAATTAATGATTCGCAGTACGAATCGATAATAAATAATAAGATATCTTTGCAAAAGTCAAATTCACATTTAATGGCAGTACGATATCTCATATTATAAAAATTGTGATATCTTTTTATTATCAATTTAAAAAGATTAGAATACCGGATTTCGAACTTGATGGTTACTTTCCGGCGATGTGAGATCACGAAACTTGTCGTGTCCCACGGATGGCGCCAACTTGTTGATACATAATCTGGCGCGGACTGATTCAAGGACTCTCCCTGGGCCGTTAGTCGTCTTCTCGAGCCCTAAGTAGACCTGTTCAACAAAGAGAACCCGTTAGGAGTGGACCCGATGCCGTAGCCCCGGGATCCACCTCCGACGGTCAAGTTAGTATCGGTGCAATATAACCATTAAGAGTTAGGGTTATGATAACATGTTGTGTTGTGTCGTTATGTATCCTCCATCCATGTATTTATAGGGCATGGATTAGGGTTTAGGCGTAGAGTGGGCCGCTGTCTGCCGGGCCTAGCCCACTTGTCGTGGGTCAGTCCAGACCATACGTCTACAGTAATCCCATGAGATCCACCATTTTTGGTGAAGATTAGGAATCCATGACACCCTAAGAAGGTGTATGGTAGGCTTAGATTAGTTGTGGTGTTGATTGGAAGTGATTATAACAAATATTGAACTAGAAAAATGAGTTTTAACTAGTTATAGAAAAGGGTCTGTCCATTTTCGTGAGATCTGGAAAACTCAATAAACATTGAACTATTTTGGCTTACATTTTTAGAAAATACTTTCAAAAACGAAACCGTAGCCGCCGGAATGAGCAAAAACGGGCTTACGACGAGAAAGATACGTTAATTCTAAGTTTGACGACGAAAAACTATTTTCTGAAAATTTTACGTGCTGTTTTCCAAGATTCAACGGATAAAACGAGGCATTAGACGCGATCTAGAAGAGCCGACCTACTGAGAATATGTTATTTTACATTAACACGAAGCCGTGGATATAAAGAACGTAGAAAACGAGCTTATAACGACAAAGATACACGCGTTTGAAACCCGACGAACACTATATATTCCCATCAGCTTTTAATAAGGAAAATAATCGTAAGTCTAAAAACTGTTTTTGCAATACACTATATTGAGAGCCGTTTTTCTCATTGATCGAGACCCGTATGGTCAAAAGTTGAATGATACGACTTCAAGACATTGTTACAAGGTTTTCAAAAACACCAAGCTTGTTTAGTAACTCATAACGAACACCCTTTTATGACCAGTTTTGCGAGGCCATTTGGTCATGATTTTATAAGTTATGAAAAATGCTATTTTTACGACGAAAACTCTATATTTACCAATAAATCACCAAACGACGATCGTGGGATATCGTTGCAACGTATTTACACGAAAAGTGTTTCATAACTTAACGAGACGTGAAAAATATATTTTTCGACGATAAACATTATTTTCAAAATTCACGAGTGGTATCGGTAACATACGTATTTGCATGTATATCATCATTTCATAACTTACATTAGGGCATATTATTCATATTAGGTTGCGGTTAGAGACCGAGCCTCATCTCATCATATCCACTATTGTCATTGTTGCTATTGCATCAGGTGAGTTTTCATAGCCCCGTTTTCAATTTATATTTTCATTTCTAAACTTGCGGGGGAGAATACATTGCACCATATTTTTTTTATATACGGACCAAAGTATCAAATTCATTTACATTGCTTAAGTTACCATCATTGCCCAGATTAAAGTCCCCTTTATTTATCATGAACCGTTAATTACGGAGTAAGCGAGAGTGAGTGAATAGATCTATTGAGGGTGACGCCTCCGTTCGGGTTGGTAGCTCCAACTAGTCATACGAACGCATTTCATTTTTATCATATCCAATTCAGAGTGTCCGGCAAAACACTCTGGTAGGGCCTTCATAATCAGTCTAGCTTCGGGGTCATGAGCTTAAGAGCCAATGTATGATTTTTATGTAGCATCTTTATCATTTCACTTTATACTTGTGGTTACCGTAGAGACTCATCATTTTCATAAACCTATGAAGCTCACCAACAATTTTGTTGACCCTTTTTAGCAATGTATTTTCAGGTAATTAAGGCATTCACATCATGACATGCATGAAGACTTATCATAGAGTCGCGATGACGACGCGTCTCACTTGAATTTTTATGCACTTATATTATCGTTTGATTTGTGACAAACTTGTTTCCGCAACTTGAATTATCTTTTGGGACCTAATTTTTGTAACTCTTAATATTTTTAATCAATCAAACGATGTGTTTTTAAAACGACACTTTAGGTCGTTCAATATAACTGTAACTGTGATGCTATGGCAGTCACGCCCCAGGTATTCCATTCCGCTGCAAATCAGGTATTTTGGGGGTGTGACAAAAAATGATTTCGACTCTACAGGTATTCAGGTATTCACTTCTTATCAATTAGTACTTCTTTTTATATATTTAATGGAAACTATATTGATCTTAGCTCATGTATATTTTACCTTTTTTATTTGGGCTAAATATACGAGTAGCCCGGTCTCTTAAGGTGTTGGGCTTTTTTGGCCCCAAAAAAGTCGCTTTCTCAAAATAGCCCAGAAAATAAGCGACTTTCAAAAAGTCGCTTAAAGCGACTTTTTTTTTTCAATTAAGCGACTTACTATTTGTATCCTTTTGCAGCCAAAAAGTCACTTTTTAAGCGACTTTTGCTAGATTTTAAGCGACTTTTTGACTTTTTAAGCGACTTTTCGCTAGGGGCCAAAAAAAATGCCACGTGTCGCTCCCACATTTAGTCGCTTATTCCTTGGGCTATTTTGAGAAAGCGACTTTTTTGGGGCTAAAAATTCCTAACATTTTAAGCTCCGGGCTATTTGTAGAATTACCCCTTTTTATTTTTATATAATAGCAACAATATATTTATGTATATCTTTTTAATTAAATTATAAACTATTTTGTGGAGGACTTGTTTCTTTATTACGGATCTTTTAAGTGTTATATGATTTTATTAATGCGTGACTGACAAAAGTTATTGAATTTCTTAAGCATTAATATCCGTGGTATTGAAGATGATAGCAAAGCCCGGTGGATAAATGAACTGAAAAAGGATCATAACATCAGTTTCATTTGTATCCAAGAGACTCACAGACCTTTTGACAAAGACCTCCATCCTCATAAATTTTGGGGAAACTCACCTTTCAATTCTGACTTCATACCCTCCACTGGTATAGAAGGTCGATCAGGAGGAATCCTGAGTGTATGGGACCCTTCCACATTCACATTATCCAACTCCATCAAATCCACTCACTATCTCATCACCAGTGGTCTCATTAACGGCATTACCTCCCCATGCAACGTCCTCAACATTTATGCACCACAAGAGATTCAAGCAAAACTTATCTCTGGAACGAGATCTCCAATCACATATCCTCCATTCGAGGTCTATGGATAATATTGGGTGATTTCAATGCTGTCCGAACCCCCTCTGAGCGAAGGAATTCCAACTTTAATCCCTCGTGTGCCTTCTCCTTCAATTCCTTCATTCACCAAAATGGCCTTATGGAATACACCATGCATGGTGGCTTATTCACCTACATCAAAGATAATGGATCGAAACAAAGCAGAATCGATAGAGTTTTAGTCTCTAAAGAATTCGTGGACGAATGGCCAACCGCTTCCCTCACAACCCTACCCCGATCTTTATCAGATCATCGTCCCATTGTCCTCACCACTTCGAGCCTCGACTTTGGACCTTCACCCTTTCGTTTCTTCAACTCATGGCTCAAGAAACCTGGCATTGATGAGATCATTATCAACAGCTTATACTCGGGCTATAATTTTGGTCGACCTGATCAAATCTTGAACTCAAAACTCAAGAAATTGAAAAGGGATCTCAAAGAATGGATTCACAATACCAAATCGCTGGAGAATGACGAAACCAACACCCTTACCAAACAACTCGAGACACTGGACACAATCATTGATTATCGAGATTACACAGAAGATGAAATCGCCCTTTGGACATAAACGAAAGAAAAATTACAGTCCATTGAACTCTCAAAAACCCTAGATCTCCAACAGAAATCTCGATCAAGGTGGGTTAAAAACGGAGATGAAAACACATCCTTTTTCCATGGTCTCATCAATTGCAGAACAGCAAGAAACCGTATCAATAGCCTAGAAATTGATGGAAGCTGGTTTATTGATCCCCCAACAATCCGTGAGGCTGCCCATAGTTTTTTCAAAACTAAATTCAGTGAGCCCATCAAACACAGGACCATCATTGAGTGTCACGACCTTAAAACCCTTTCTCATGAGGACGCCAATTTCCTCACTTCCCCATTCAGTTTAACTGAAATTTCTCAAGCAGTTTGGGGTTTTGACAGTGAAAAAGCCCCCGGGCCCGATGGTTTTAATTTTGGCTTCATCAAGAAATACTGGGATCACCTAAAGTTTGATTTTCTCAATATCATGCTTGATTTCTACTCAACAGGAACAATCAGTCATGGTTGTAGTTCCTCTCATATAGCTCTTATCCCAAAGCTGGCATCCGTGAAATCACTAAACGATTACCGTCCAATCACTCTAATTGGGTGTATCAAAAAAGTAATCTCCAAAACCCTTGCAAACCGCCTCAAACAAAAAATCTCCAAGATCATATAGCCCACACAATCAGCCTTTCTCACGGATAGGAATATCTTGGATGGTCCTCTTATGCTTAATGAAATCATAAACTGGTTAAAAAAGAGCAAACGAGAGACGTTTTGTTTCAAGATCGACTTTGAAAAAGCCTTTGATACAGTCAATTGGAATTTTCTTCTATCCATCAAAGAGCAGATGGGTTTCCCAGCCAGATGGATTAGTTGGATTCATGGCATTCTCATATCAACTCGCTCTGCTGTTCTTATCAACGGATGTCCAACCCCGAAATTCAATTGTGAACGAGGTGTGCCCCAAGGGGACCCCCTCTCCCCGTTTCTCTTCATTATAGCAATGGAAGCTTTCACAAACATCTTCCAACGAGCCTCCAACCTTGGCCTTATCTCCGGGATTAAGCTGCCAAACTGCGGACCTAAAATCACCCATTTTTTATATGCTGATGACGCAATTCTCCTTGGGACCTCGTCAGAAACACATATCGCAAATATCTCAAGACTATTGAGGTGTTTTCATATAGCCACTGGTCTTAAAGTCAATCTCCAAAAATCTAATTTCTTTGGTTTAAACCTACCCCCCGACGCCATAAACATCTCCACAACCATCCTAAATTGTAAAACCGGCCATCTTCCCATGAGCTATCTTGGCCTGGCAGTGGGGGCGAACATGAACCTGATCAAGAATTGGACCATAGTTATCCAAACCTTCGAGAACCGCCTCTCTCATTGGAAAGCTTCAACCCTCTCCCTTGGTGGACGTATCACTCTAATCCGTTCCGTGCTTGACAGCCTCCCATCTTACTTCTTCTCACTGTACAAGGCTCCGGTAAGTGTCTTATCAAAACTTGAATCAATTCGAAGATCCTTTTTTTTGGGGGGGGGGGGGGATCCTCAAACAGCAAAAAAATTTCCTGGATCTCATGGGACAAAGTCATATCTTCAAAAGACTCGGGCGGACTTGGGTTGGGAAGTCTTCAAGAGAAAAATCTATCTTTGCTTTGCAAATGGTGGTGGCGTTTTCGTAATGAGCCAAACAGCCTATGGGCTCGTGTTGTATCCTCCATTCACCATACAAGACGCAATTGTACCCCGATACCATTTAAGACCGACATGGTGGGAGTTTGGAAAAGCATCGCTAACCTAAACTCCCACCTCACCCCGTTTAATATTTGTCTGGAGAATTTAATTGCAGGTAAAGTTGGAAATGGCACTACAATTCGCTTCTGGATGGACGCTTGGAATGATGACACTCCTTTCTACAAAGCCTACCCTGATCTCTTCAAGCTAGAAAAACGAAAGGATTGTCTTCTCAAAGACCGACACACGGGTGCGGGACACTTCTCCCAATGGGAGTGGTGTTGGTCGCGACCACCATCTTCACCAACTGAACTTCAGCAGCTGTTACACATGCTAACACAGGTCATACACACATCCCTATCGAACTCAACGGACTCATGGTCATGGAAAGGTGACCCCTCCGGTATATTCACAGTCAAATCAATGAAGAACATTATACAATCAGCTTCCCATGGCCCTCACTACTGGACTTTTCCATGGAATCGTTTGGCACCCCTAAAAGTTAACATTCTCGGGTGGCGACTGAAATTAAACCGAGCACCTACTAGAGACCAATTACAACTCAGGCAAATCCCTCTACCATCGGCTGACTGTCCTATGTGCAACAACCAACCTGAAACAACAACTAACCTTTTCTTGCTATGTCCTTTCGCGGATTCTCTCTGGAAACACTTACTTCAATGGTGCAAACTCTCTCTGGTTAAGCCTTCCAACATGCAAGAGCTATTCACTTTGCACCAGAATCCCAACATCGTCCCGAAGAAACAAAAATACATCAACCTTGTTATCATATGCTTCTGCTGGGTAATATGGAAATCCAGAAACGAATCTGTCTTTTCAGGCAAGACTCCATCCTTCCGCTACGCGGCCAAAGAACTTAAAACACTCAGCTTCTTCTGGCTTTCGAACAGATCCCAGCAAACCGAAATGGATTGGAACAAATGGTGTAATTTCAGTTTTTGATCTCATTTGTAATCTCTTTATTTTCAATTATGTATGCTCTCTAGCCACTTGCTAGATCTTCATATCAATAAAAATCCTTGAATGTTAAAAAAAAAAAAAAAAAGCCATTATTCAGGAATAAATTAATATATTTATATACTATCAACCCGATCTCCATTACTTTTTGTGTGTATTTTTAGTTTTACTGATATATTCTATGCTTAAAAAATATTTGACAGTTTTTTTTTTTTTTTTTTTTTTTTTTTTTTTTTTTTTTTTAATTTTCAGAAATATAGTTGTTTGTAAAACTGTTGAATACAATTGATTAGTTTTTTTCTTTCAACATTCATTAGTGATCAACTCTAATTTTTGCTTTTGTTAAATTCACCATTAATTTATTGAATATAATTTACTCTAAATTAATTCAATATCGATACTAAAAAAAAGTTAAGCGGGACAATTTCCCTCCATTTATCAAAGAAACGCTAATGTCTAGTAGTCCTATATATTAATTGTTTATTGTCCAATAAGAGTCACACATCTTATCTTTTTTTCCTCTTTTCTATCACACATACCTTATCTTTTTCTTTCTCTCTCTATCACATCACCTATTCTTCATCTTTTCTATCACACATACCTTATCTTTTTCTTTCTCTCTCTATCACATCACCTATTCTAAAAAATCATCAAAAAATGATTTCGACTCTACAGGTATTTAGGTATTCACCTCTTATGAATTATTACTTCTTTTTATATATTTATTGGAAACTATATCGATCTTTGCTCATGTATATTTTACCTTTTTTATTTTTATATAGTAGCAACAAGATATTTATGTATATTTTTTAAATTAAATTATAAGCTTTTTTCTGGAGGACTTGTTTCTTTATACCGGATCTTTTAAGTGTTACATGATTTTATGAATGCGTGACTCACAAAAGTTATTGGTGTTTGTTTAGGTCAAAGCCATTATTCAGGAATCAATTAATGTATTTATATACTATCAACCCGATCTCCATTATTTTTTGTGTGTATTTTTAGTTTTATTGATATATTCTATGCTTAAAAAATCTTCGACATTTTTTTTTAATAATTTCCAGAAATGTAGTTGTTTGTAAAACTGTTGAATACAATTGATTGGTTTTTTTCTTTCAACATTCATTAGTAGTCAACTATAATTTTTGCTTTTCTTAAATTCCCCATTAATTTATTGAATGTAATTTACTCTAAATTAAGTCAATATCGATACTAAAAAAAAAAAAAAAAAAAAAAAAAAAAAAAAAAAAGTGGGACAATTTCCATCCATTTATCAAAATAAACGCTAATGTCTGTTAGGGTATGTTTGGCGAAAGTAACCGTTGCTGGAACTGGAGTTGGTGCTGGAGCTGGTGCTGGAGATGGAGATTATAAAAAGAGATTATTTTTATAAGCTACATGAAGTAACCTTTGATTTTAAGAGATTATGGAAGATTATTTTTTATATAATCTCTTATAAGTTATGTCTGCCAAACGAAGATTATTTTTTAAGTAGCTTATTTTTTAAAAAAATAAGCATAATCTCTCCTTAATTTCATGTGCCAAACATGCCCTTAGTCCTATATATTAATTATTTATTGTCCAAGAAAAGTCATACATCTTATCTTTCTTTTCCTCTTTTCTATCATACATACCTTAGGCCACTCAGAGCGCCCAACGGTTTGGCCAGCGGGTTGCATATAACCGGCGGTAACACTGCCGCCGGTTCCAAATTTATGGTAAAAATTTTTGGTCACCGGTTTGGCAAACCGCTGGTGATAAATTTATAAAGGACGTTGGTGCAATGAATTTGGGGAAAAAAAAGAGACGTTGGGGCAAAAAAACACCCATTTATATCCAATTTACTCTAAATTAAGTCAATATCGATACTAAAAAAAAAAAAAAAAAGTGGGACAATTTCCATCCATTTATCAAAATAAACGCTAATGTCTGTTAGTCCTATATATTAATTATTTATTGTCCAAGAAAAGTCATACATCTTATCTTTCTTTTCCTCTTTTCTATCATACATACCTTAGGCCACTCGGAGCGCCCAACGGTTTGGCTAGCGGGTTGCATATAACCGGCGGTAACACCGCCGCCGGTTCCAAATTTATGGCAAAAATTTTTGGTCACCGGTTTGGCAAACCGCTGGTGATAAATTCATAAAGGACGTTGGTGCAATGAATTTGGGGAAAAAAAAGAGACGTTGGGGCAAAAAAACACCCATTTATATCCAAGTTTCCATATATTTCATTTTCTTCATGGTTAGTCAAAGTTAACCACATGGAAGCAACACATAGCGGTACCACAATCAACCTTAATGAAGAATCTATAACTTTAAGATTGTTCACATTTTCACCAAGAATCAGCATGTTGAAAATCAAGAAATTTCCACTTCAGATTTGAGAATATGATCTTGATATTGACTTTAAAGCTTGACTTTTGACTTTTGAGAAGGGGTTTAAGAAAGCAGCTTAGTTTTATGAGTTTATGCAATTTGTTGTGAAGAACAATGGGTGAATTAAATAGAGTAATAAACAAGGGAACTATGTGTGGTTTTAGGCTACATGCAGTAGATTCGGTCGAGCTCCACTCGATCGATTAGGGAATCGATTTCCCTTATTGTGGGAGTCGATCGTTCCATTCGGTCGCCCAACACTTGGTCACACTGCCTATCGATATCAAAAGCAATATTTGTCCCATTTTTTTGTTTATTACTGTTTGAGTTTGAAACCAAAAAAAAAAAATAAAATAAAATAAAATAAAATAAAAATAAAATAAAATTTCCAAACCACTATAAATATCCTACATATTCAACACACTTCACTACACCAAACTCTCTCAATTCTCTTAATCAAAATCTCACACATCAATCCTTAATTCAACATGTCTAAGAAAACACCATAATCAAAAGGCCGAAAATCCCGATTGACTCAAAACATGCCGCAATTAACACCGGATCCGAATTTCCGGTTAACCGGTATGTCACCAAACATTAATTTCCGAGCTCCTAGTTTTGATTATCAATCGCAACTTCCTCAACAACAACAAACTGAAAATCCATTTTATGTAAATCGTTCTACAAATCGTCCATTTATTCCACCATATCAACAACCACCTCCACAACAACGACAACAACCACCTCCACAACAACGACAACAACAACAACAACAACCTTACGGCTCACCCGAATCCGTGTATCGTCCAACGATGGACTCGTCAAACTCTTCATATTCAGGTTATCACGAATATTCTCCGGTTAACCGTATGAATTTTAATGCTTGTGATTTTGATGAACAGTTATATAACAATCCTCACTTTTATATGGGAACCGGTTCGGGTTATCCGACTCAAGAGTATCACGGTTCCGGTCAAGGTTCGGGTTATGGTTCGGATCATGGATCGGTTCCAAATGAAGATGCTATTTCAGAAGAGACTTCGCCGGTGAAACCAAAAAAACAAGCGACGAAGGGTAAGAAGCCGGCTGTGGAGAAGGAAACAAAGAATGATTCTTCGCTTTGGTCACGCGAAGAAGAGGTCGCATTGTGCAGAGCTTGGTTCGATGTGTCCAAGAATAGCATTGTCGGAAACAGCCAAAATGCCAAAGGATTTTGGCAGAAAGTGATTAAGTACTTTGAAAATGAGGCTGGTGCAGAAAGATCTTACAACTCGATAGTTACCAAATGGAAAAATAGGATTCGTCCTAGAGTTGGTCAGTTTTGTGCCATTTACGATAATTCGTTTAAGAATTATGGAAGTGGTGAGAATGACCTCACTGTTTACAAACGAGCGTGTGAAGAATACCTATTAATGTATGAACATGCGTTCTTATTGGAGCATTGTTGGGAAATTATGAAGGACCATGAGGTTTGGAAGGACAATGAGATGCCGGCTTTTTTAAGCCAAGATGTGGGTCGAAAGAAGGCAAGGACTTCCGAAACGGGTTCCGATGTGCCTGATGATGAAGAAGTAGTCATTCGAAAAAAGCGACCAATTGGTCGAGACGCCGCTAAGAAAAATAAGAAGAAGTCCTCGGGGAGTTCTTCCAAGTCTTCTTATATGGCAGATGTAGCCGAGAAATGGCAGTGCTTTCAGGATGTTGCTTTGGAAAAGAGGCAGGAAATGACAGACGGCTACTACGAACTAAAGAAAAAAGCGTTGGAAATAGAGGCAAATAAAGTTCAAGTCGAAAGAGAAAGACTTGAATTTGACCGGCTAAAGAAACGAGATAAAGACATCCTATTCTATATAACACCAATCGACCCGGCTTTGCCAGAAACTGTCAAAGAAAGGATGCAAGAAATTAATAACGAAATCAAGGAACGACACAACCTTAATTATTAGTTTTTAATAAGTATCGTAATGTTTTAGTGTGATTTCAATTTTATTGTAATGTTTTTATTTTATTTGAATTATTATGTAATGTTTTAATTATTAAATAAAATTTGAGTTTGTGTTTAAAAATGTATTAAAAAAAAATAATAATAAAAAAAAATTGAACTTGGTCGCCCTTACTGGGGCACCTAATCGCCTGTAGGTCGCTGGAGAGAGAAAGCTGACGTGGCAGAAAAAAATGGGGGAACTTGATCGCCTTACTGCATGTAGCCTAAGGCTTAAGAATGATGATTTGAGGTTGGTAAAAAGTGAAAGAACATGATAATGGACTACATGTGGCAATAATTCTGTTTATTTGAGCTACCACAAGCACTAGTCAGTGTATGAGTGACTTGAGGCTGATGTATACTACCGAAGTACATCACCAAAACTTCCATCATCGTCTTCAATATGATCTTACGGAACACCTAGCGGGTCTAAACTTGTCATATCTCGATGATCCAACGGCTCAACCACAACCGATTGATGATGTTGCAATGTTGTTTTCTTTTTTAGTTTGTAGTGAAATGTTATATTTTTAATAAAATGTTTATGTTTTTAATTAAATTGATTTGAGTTTAATTATTAAAAAAATTTTTTTTTTTTTTTGGAGGTATGAGAATTTATGTGCCGCCAGTGATTTAGGTTGGGAGGTATGAGAATTTATGAGTATGAGTTGGCTGAAGCTTATTGGTTGAATTTTGAAAGTATGGATTAGTGGGAGTGATGACTCCTAGTACCCTTATCTCTTTCTTTTTCTCTTTATCACATCACCTATTCTAAAAAATCATCAAAAAATGATTTCGACTCTACAGTTAATCAGGTATTCACCTCTTATGAATTAGTACTTCTTTTTATATATTTAATGGAAACTATATCGATCTTGGCTCATGTATATTTTACCTTTTTTATTTTTTTATAGTAGCAACTTGATATTTATGTATATCTTTTTTATTAAATTATAAGCTCTTTTGTGGAGGACTTGTTTCTTTATACCGGATCTTTTAAGTGTTACATGATTTTATGAATGCGTGACTTACAAAAGTTATTGGTGTTTGTTTGGGTCAAAGCCATTATTCAAGAATCAATTAATATATTTATATACTATCAACCCGATCTCCATTATTTTTAGTGTGTATTTTTAGTTTTACTGATATATTCTATGCTTAAAAAATATTTGACCTTTTTTTTTTAGTAGTCCCATATATTAATTGCTAAGCTCGAGTAACTCGTTCGGCTTGTTAATCTTGACTAGCTCGTTCGGCTCGTGATAATTAAGCGAGTTTTCGAATAAGCTGAGCGAAATATTAGTTTTCAAAACTCGGCTCGTCAAACTAATCGAGCACTAGCATTTAGTCGATATTAACTCGAGACCGTGAGTATTAAGCTCGAATAGCTTGTGAAAAGCTCGACTTTTAACACCCGTAAATATATATTTTTTTTAAGCTAAGGGATAAATAGTCTTTATACAATTAATTTGTTTTTTCTTTCATCATTTATTAGTGGTCAACTTAAAAAAAAAAAAAAAATTAAAAAAAAAAAAAAAAACCTTAAATTCCCCATTAATTGAGTACAATTTACTCGGCAATGTCGATATTTACCAGAAACCCATTTCCTTAAAACCAATTGAGCGGGAAAATTTTCCCACTATTTACCAAGAAACCCTAGCGTCTATTCTCTATATAATATTGGTTGTTTCTTATCCGAACTCACACACATCTATCTCTTTCTTTCTCTCTCTCTATCACATCACCTATTCCAAAAAATGACAGATCTAAAATTCATCAGGTACTTATTATTCTTTACCTTATGAAACAGCTTTAACAACATATATAGGTTTCATAGTTTTGTAGATGAACTACTGTTTTTAATTACTATTTGCATATAAAATATTTTCCATCTTTTTTTTCATGTATCTTATTTATCTCTTTTTTAATAATGTTATGTGGTTTTATAATTTTTCGTATATAAAAGTAAATATTGGTGTTGGGTCAAAGCTTAGATCTGCAGTTGAAGAGGTTGTTGAAATCAATTAATACTACACAACTCTGTGTGTGTGTGTGTGTGTTTTTTTTTTCTTTCAGAAATATAGTTTGTAAAACTGTTACATTTATAGTAGGGTTTTGTTTTATTTTATTTTATTATTATTATTATTTTCTTTTATATTTTATTTCCAGAAATATAGTTGTTTGTTAAACTGTTAGTGTCTTCAGATTGTTATACTAAAGCTCATGTTGTTTGGAGCAGGGCGTTTCTGCCGGGTGGCTAATCGAGGGAGGCAGCAATCAGTATACAACCGCTGGCTGGCTTTCGTGTATTTGATTTCGGTAAGTAAATCAACTTTTTCTTAAACATGACATGGATCTTAATTAAGTAACTTATCATAGTTGTAGGCACTTATAAATGCTACTAGTAATAAGGAATAAAATCACTATTTTTTTAGATAAGCCTAACAAAATGTGTATATGAATGATAAATATGAAAGGGGTGTTTGTTTTGGCTTATATAGCCAGCTTATTGTTTATTTGGTTTTGGGCTTATGTTTCATAAGCTCACTTTCTGTGGCTTATTTTAAGACTTTTCGCCTTATATAAACTTATCATGTCATAATAAGCTTATATAAGCTGAAAAGTTTCAAAATTACCCAGCAAAAGGTAATCTTATGAAACATAAGCCTAAAACCAAATAAGCCATAAGCCGAAACAAACACCCCTTAAATTAATGTTTTTAAAATTTCTTCTAGACTTATTCAGTTCAGAAATATTTACCAAAATATGTTGAACACTAATTAGCCTAACATATGATTATATCTGTCTTTTTTTTTCAAGGGAAGATCGTGGATCTAGAGCTGCTGCTTTTCTTGATGGCGTTATAGGAGGGACTTCAAACAATAGCAAAGCCGCCTGCCTTTTCAAACAAAGTAAGTTTTTTTTGTCTTAAAATGTTCTTTATGAATTTTATTTGCCATAAACCATTCCTAATCAGGACTTGTTAATACTACTTGTGGTGGATATATATACTACTACTTGTTAATCCTTTTAGTAAATGTGTATATGAATGATAAATACTATGAAAGTAAGGGGGTGTATAGACTTTATTCAGTTCAGAAATATTTACCAAAAGTAGTTGAAGTTTGTTAATATGTTGATCCAACGCTATTATTTCCTTCTGTTGTTAAAATCACTTAGGCATTGCATTTTCTTATATTCATTTTCTTAATATGTTGATCCAACCCTTGTACCTAAGAACTAATAATGTTGTTTTTTACAGGGTTTGGTGGCATGCAATTTGTTGCTATGTGTCGTGGTGTGTTCACAAGTCAGAAATTGTCTCTAATGTTGCCTAGAATTAGGAAGCGCTAATAGGTGGCCGGCAAGCGGGTATGTTCACCAGTCGGCCTTTGTCCCGTCTGTAGTGTGACACATGCTTTACGTCAAAAGCCTATTGTAAGCCGCCTTCCTAACAAACTGCGAAGTCGGAAATTGTCCCTAATGTTGCTTTGAAACTGAAAATTGTCCCTAATGTTGCCTAGAATTAGGAAGCGCTAATAGGTGGCCGGCAAGCGGGTATGTTCACCAGTCGGCCTTTGTCCCGTCTGTAGTGTGACACATGCTTTACGTCAAAAGCCTATTGTAAGCCGCCTTCCTAAGAAACTGCGAAGTCGCAAATTGTCCCTAATGTTGCTTTGAAACTGTGAAAATTGTCCCTAATGTTGCCTAGAATTAGGAAGCACTAATAGGTGGCCGGCAAGCGGGTATGTTCACCAGTCGGCCTTTGTCCCGTCTGTAGTGTGACACATGCTTTACGTCAAAAGCCTATTGTAAGCCGCCTTCCTAACAAACTACGAAGTCGGAAATTGTCCCTAATGTTGCTTTGAAATTGTGAAAATTGTCCCTAATGTTGCCTAGAATTAGGAAGCGCTAATAGGTGGCCGGCAAGCGGGTATGTTCACCAGTCGGCCTTTGTCCCGTCTGTAGTGTGACACATGCTTTACGTCAAAAGCCTATTGTAAGCCGCCTTCCTAAGAAACTGCGAAGTCGCAAATTGTCCCTAATGTTGCTTTGAAACTTTGAAAATTGTCCCTAATGTTGCCTAGAATTAGGAAGCGCTAATAGGTGGCCGACAAGCGGGTATGTTCACCAGTCGGCCTTTGTCCCGTCTGTAGTGTGACACATGCTTTACGTGAAAAGCCTATTGTAAGCCGCCTTCCTAAGAAGCTGCGAGTCGGAAATTGTCCCTAATGTTGCTTTGAAACTATGAAAATTGTCCCTAATGTTGCCTAGAATTAGGAAGCGCTAATAGGTGGCCGGCAAGCGGGTATGTTCACCAGTCGGCCTTTGTCCCGTCTGTAGTGTGACACATGCTTTACGTCAAAATCCTATTGTAAGACGCCTTCCTAAGAAACTGCGAAGTCGGATATTGTCCCTAATGTTGCTTTGAAACTGTGAATATTGTCCCTAATGTTGCTTTGAAACTGTGAAAATTGTCCCTAATGTTGCCTAGAATTAGGAAGCGCTAATAGGTGGCCGACAAGCGGGTATGTTCACCAGTCGGCCTTTGTCCCGTCTGTAGTGTGACACATGCTTTACGTCAAAAGCCTATTGTAAGCCGCCTTCCTAAGTAACTGCGAAGTCGGAAATTGTCCCTAATGTTGCTTTGAAACTGTGAAAATTGTCCCTAATGTTGCCTAGAATTAGGAAGCGCTACAAGGTGGCCGACAAGCGGGTATGTTCACCAGTTGGCCTTTGTCCTGTCTGCTTTGTGTGTTGGTCTTTGTCCCGAATGTTGCCTCTTGAAACTTCGAAAATGTTTGTTAGCCCAAACGCCAAAATAATGTGGGTGTTATTAGTTGGCTGGAAATCTAGTGCCTTCACGAGATGATATTTGAGTTGGCCATTGTCCCTAATGTTGCCTTGTCGTTGAGACTGCAGAAATGTTTGGTGTCAAGCCCAAACACCAAAATACGGCCAACTCAAAGACTGGTGAAAATCTTTAGTGTCAAGCCCAAGCACCATGTTGCCTATGTCCCTCATGTTGCTTTATATGATTTGGCTAGAAATCTGGTGCGTTCATGACCTGACCTATGTCCCTCATTTTGCCTTATACGAACCTGCTGAAAATCGTTAGTGGCAAGCCCAAACACCAAAATACGAGCATGACTTGCTTCTCTTGTTGCCAGTCATGTATACATTTGGCATGTCGGTTATTCTTGAATTAGTAAGTGCTACTAGGTGGCTGCAGTTGGCCTTTGTCCCGTCTGTAGTGTGACACGTGCTTGACGTTGAAGCCTATGTATGCTGCCTTCTGAGTTGGTTTTCGTTGGGTCTATGGACTCATCGGGAAACTGCGACAGCGTTTGGTGTCAAGCCCGGACATCAGCATACGGGCATGTTGCTTATCATTGACTGTGAGGTGGTGCTGGTTGCTTTTCCAGTGGTATGGTTTTTAACCATAACTCTCCCATTAAGTCTTTAGTTGACTATGTTTTTCTACTTTTATTAACTCCGGAGTATAAATTTTCATGCGTGTTTCATTTTGTTATTGTTTTCTTGAAAAAGAGATAAAAACTTTTCAGTCTTGTAAACAAAAAAACTTTTTTCAGAGATTTTAATTTTTTTGCAACTGTCTTTTGATTATAAATGGCCGGAGTCAAATGGTTTTAAGTGATAAGTTAATAACTTAATGAAATTGTATTTCCGTTAAAAATGACTTAAAATGATTTAAGTTGGAAGTTAATCAACCTAATGAAACTGTTTTTGTTATAATTTTTTATAAAATTGATAGTCAAACTCAAAGACTTTTAAGACCCTTAAGACCCGATGATGAAGGGAGAGTGTATTTGATGATTGTGCTACCAAGTCTCATTTGTGATGACTTAAAGTGCAACTTCAATAGAGAATACAAACCCCTGAGGGCAATGTTGGAAATTCTGAAAATCATCCAGCTGCTATTGATATCCTCTTGAGACGGGTAAGAAGGTTAAATGGTCTCTTCTGCAAAAGAATATTGTATAAATATTTTCTGATGCTGATAATGGCGAACATTGTCTTTATTTTCTTTTCATTCATCGTTGTCCAGGGTTTTCTAGGAGGAAATGCAATATTAGCTGTGTCAATTGCTGCTTGCAAAGCCGGAGCCGCTGAGAAAGAGGCGTGCACATTAATTTTGTTTTATGTTTACTCAAAATAATAACCTACATATTGCTGTTTAATAATAATAATACTATTGCGTTCTTTTCCGCAGGTTCCACTTTACAAACATATTGCTGATATATCGGGCAGAAGAAGCAGCCATGTTCTTCCTGTCCCTGCCTTCACACTAATAAGCGGCGGCAAACATGCTGGAAACAATTTGGCTATTTGGCTATAAGAGTAAGCTGTTGGTTTCATGTTTTCAAGCTATTTAAACATTATTATATGTAAAACTATTCTCATCTTGTATAGTTTATTAGTTTTCACAAAACCTAAAATTTTCTGGATAGTTCAATACTTACTTTTTGTGTTAATTTAATTGAATTAGGACATAATGATTCTTCCAATTGGAGCAAAGATATGGTAGAAATGTACAAGGAACTATGTAGATCGAAGTCCAATTGTGCCTTTCTTTCACCTACTTAAAGGTGCCTTTCCTTCACCTACTTTGTCACTATTAGTCCAACTACTAGATCGAAGTTCAATTGTGCATGCAGCAGCTAATTTCTATAAAGTAGTAACAAGCATGAGAGTATGACATGAATAATGTTAATGGAACATATCCACTTATAATGATCCTTATATCTGTTGTGGTGGTATATTCATGGATGTTTCATACTGGAAAAATAGATTAAAGTTGAAGTATACATACTATAGAAGGATAACTACGATGTGTATCTATTATAGGTTAGATTGTGATGCCCATCAAGATGGGCTTAAAATTAGTGTAGTTGTTTTGCAGAGTTTGAAGCATGTGCACCTCATGTTAGATAGAAGATAAATAAATCCATAAGGAAGAAGTTTGTGTTGTAAGACTAGGTGTCCCCTTTCCTATTAAGCTAGCTTTTGAGTGAGTTCTACACTTCGACTTATGAATCGATACGAGCCTAGTATGGGATAGGTTCGTATCAGATAGTTGAGGTAACATTATTGAGAAGGCTTTTTAATTGCTCAGTGATGGCCTTTGGGTGTATGCTGAGTTGTGAAGCGATGATAGGCTGGGTTATGATGAAGTTAACGTCGGTTAGAAAAAGTATATAGTAACTTTGGGGTTAAAGCTTTTTTAAGTCGAGCTGGGTTTATCTGTATTTTTTTTTTCTTATAGTGTTTGAACTGCTTTGATGAATAGAAAACTATAGCGTGATGCACACAACCTGGATTTATTATATGGTGGAGAAAAGGTTGTATTCTTTCATCTGCCACTCAATTTATTTGTTCTTTTCATATGCAGGCTATTATTACAGAGAAATATGGTGCACAGGGATGTAATGTTGGCGAAGATGGCAGTCTTGCTCCTAATGTCTCCAGGTATGTTCATTAATATGATGTGATATTTTGAATGATCTGTTGTTGATGTTGGGACCCTGATTATGCAGCTTTAAAGGACTAGATCTTGTAAAGGAGGCAATTGACAGAACAGGCTATAATGATAAAATTAAGATTGCAATTGACGTTGCTGCTACTGATTTCTGCGTAGGTAATGTTTCTCATTCCTTACAATGTGTCAACTTCTTTTGCTGATCACTTTAATGAGTTGAAACTTGACATTTATATTCTCTGTATCAGGTACAAAGTATGATTTAGATTACAAGTCTCCTAATAAGTCAGGACAAAACTTCAAGTCAGGAGAAGATATAATTGAAATGTACAAGGAACTATGTAGAGGTATATAACTATGTTAACAAAGTAGGTTTTTCACTATGGTTAATGCTTCATGCAACTACATATGACATTTAATGACAGTGATTCTTTCTTTTTTGACGTTTCCTGGGTGTCAGACTATCCTATCGTGTCTATCGAAGATCCATTTGACATGGAGGACTGTGAACAAGTCAAGTATTTTTCCGAGCTTGGAATTTGCCAGGTTTGTTCATGAATGCTTTGCTATGGTGGTTATGAGGTTGTTGGTCAGTGACAGTTATGCTTGTTTCCACCTTGTGCAAGGTTGTAAATATCGGTTATCGGTATATTATCGGCCGACCATCGAGAAGCGAGATATCGGACGTAGCGGGGATATATCGGAGACCCTAAATTATATAAGAATTTATTTGTAAAAATATATATATTCAAATAAACTTATAAACTTACCTTGAGTAGTTGAATGACACCACCTATGCAACACAAGATCATCAAACAGACCAAGATCAGCATAACCTGAAAAGCATGCAACACAAATTTATCCAGAAAAACAACTTAAATCTACACAAATTTATCCAGAAATACAGTTTTAACACCTGTTTTTGTTAAAACAGAATTACAGAAACATAGCAGTTTAATGTTTAACACAGCAGATCAGAAACAAAAAATCTAAAACAGAAAAACAGAAACAGAAACACAGCAGTTTAACACCCAATGCAGATCAGAAACAGATTCTACTGCGCATCTCCACAACCTTCCCTATCCATCTGACTCGTATTCACCTTCTTCATACACTACCTCCTCCTCACTATCGGATTCAAACTCTTCATCAAAAAGTTCTCTTGGAGTTGCTTTAGGCGCAGTTCTAGAACTTTGTCTTGGTTGTATAAATTCATCGGCTCCCATAGCTTCACCAACCGCTTCCCAATGAGCCTCACCTTGACCTTCTTCATCATCATCTCCAACACATTCAGTAAGCCATTCGTGAGCCATGTTAGGATCGTTTGATGATAGCACCTCATCATTCCTATCTTTTCTCCTTTTGTTTTTTTCCATCAAGTTAGAGTTGAATTGACAATAAACAAGATTGTTCAATTTACTAGCATCCAATCTATTTCTTTTCTTTGTATGTATCTACAAAGTTAGTAACAAGTAGCAACAAAGTGTTATAAAAGTATAAAACTATACCATATCATGATATATAGTTAAACTTTAAATAAAGTCTACTAACCCCTTCAAACGTGCTCCAATTTCTTTCACATCCCGATGAACTACTAGTTAACGAAAGAATCCTCATTGCAATCTTTTTCAAATTAGGAGTTGCACCACCATAATTTCTCCACCAATTTGCTATTTTGAAAAATTAAACAAACTAATAAGTTCATAAATATGAAAGTTCATAAATGAAATAAATAACTTATAGTAAATTGTCATTACCCGGATCATAGTGATCGATATTCACCGCACATGAGGCTATTGCATTGTCCTTACCAAATCTATCCAACTTATTCTTGTACTTTGGCAACTCAACATTTAGCACTTGCATTTGCAAATCAAAATCTCCGGTAGTTATCCTTTCAAAAAAAAGAATAACCCCATCTGATACATCGGGATCATGTTGGATTTGCGGATCCTTATAGAAATAATAAGGATTCAAAAGATAAGCCGCCATATGCAAAGAAGAATCTAGCCTCTCTTTCATCTTCGTCTCTATGATTTGTATGACACACTCGTAAGCTTTTTGGTTACCACCCAACGCCTCCTTGATTTCTTCCTTTGCTTTTATCATTTCCCCATAAACAAAACCCATTGACGGCTTCTAATCCGCATCAACCATTCGAAGGACTTTGACCAAAGGAGTAAACACATTCAAACATAATGTCACACCGGCCCAAAATGAGGGACTTAGCACCGTTGCATATGAGGCTTTTCCTTTAACGGTATTGTAAAATTTACACTCTTCCCATTCGGTGCTAGTAAACATCATTCTTAATTGCTCCTTTTTTTGGGACAAACTTTGTAAAGTTAGGAATGCGGAAGCGAATCTCGTGACACCCGGTCGGATAATGTCCCTTTTCTTGGTGTAATTTCTCATCATAGCCAACGTTTTGTGGTGAGAATAAATGAAGATCGTTAGTTTCTTTGCTTGATCTAAGGTTTTCTTATACCTTGCAATTGCACCAATACCTTGAAAACATAAAATTTTAAAATTATTAGAATAAATAAAAGTATATAACTATATATAGATTATAGAAAATGTTAAACAAATATAGATACCTTCAAGCATAAGGTTAATGGTATGCGTCGCACATGATGTCCAAAAAATCTTTGGTCTTGTCTCTTTAAGCAACTTTGCCGCTCCCATGTTATTAGATGCATTATCGGTCACAACTTGAACAACATGTTCGGCACCAACTTCTTTAATGCAACTTTCCACATACTCATGTATGTGCTCACTTGTATGTGCTACATCCGAACATTCTTTGGAAGATAAAAACACGGTACCCATCCTTGAATTCACACACAAATTCATAATGCTCCTCCTCTTTCTATCACTCCAAGCATCTGTCATAATCGAGCATCCATTCAATTTCCGTTCATCCTCGTTTCTTCTCAACAACTTTTTGGTTTTTTCAACCTCTTCCTTTAAAAGTGGTGTGCTCAACTCATACCTAGTAGGCGTTGGAAGCCCAGTTCCAAATTGGCCAATCACTTCCACCATCAATTTGAAGCTATCCTTTTCAAAGGCATTAAAAGGAATCGCGGCCTCATATGCCCACCTACTAATGTATTTCTTCTTCGTCCATATTCCTTTTAATGTTATTCGGAAAGAGAATATGGACGGCGAAAAAATACATTAGTAGGTGGGCATATGAGGCCGCGATTCCTTTTAATGCCTTTGAAAAGGATAGCTTCAAATTGATGGTGGAAGTGATTGGCCAATTTGGAACTGGGCTTCCAACGCCTACTAGGTATGAGTTGAGCACACCACTTTTAAAGGAAGAGGTTGAAAGAACCAAAAAGTTGTTGAGAAGAAACGAGGATGAACGGAAATTGAATGGATGCTCGATTATGACGGATGCTTAGAGTGATAGAAAGAGGAGGAGCATTATGAATTTGTGTGTGAATTCAAGGATGGGTACCGTGTTTTTATCTTCCAAAGAATGTTCAGATGTAGCACATACAAGTGAGCGCATACATGAGTATGTGGAAAGTTGCATTAAAGAAGTTGGTGCCGAACATGTTGTTCAAGTTGTGACCGATAATGCATCTAATAACATGGGAGCGGCAAAGTTGCTTAAAGAGACAAGACCAAAGATTTTTTGGACATCGTGTGCGACGCATACCATTAACCTTATGCTTGAAGGTATCTATATTTGTTTAACATTTTCTATAATCTATATATAGTTATATACTTTTATTTATTCTAATAATTTTAAAATTTTATGTTTTCAAGGTATTGGTGCAATTGCAAGGTATAAGAAAACCTTTGATCAAGCAAAGAAACTAACGATCTTCATTTATTCTCACTACAAAACGTTGGCTATGATGAGAAATTACACCAAGAAAAGGGACATTATCCGACCGGGTGTCACGAGATTCGCTTCCGCATTCCTAACTTTACAAAGTTTGTCCCCAAAAAAGGAGCAATTAAGAATGATGTTTACTAGCACCGAATCGGAAGAGTGTAAATTTTACAATACCGTTAAAGGAAAAGCCTCATATGCAACGGTGCTAAGTCCCTCATTTTAGGCCGGTGTGACATTATGTTTGAATGTGTTTACTCCTTTGGTCAAAGTCCTTCGAATGGTTGATGCGAATTAGAAGCCGTCAATGGGTTTTGTTTATGGGGAAATGATAAAAGCAAAGGAAGAAATCAAGGAGGCGTTGGGTGGTAACCAAAAAGCTTACGAGTGTGTCATACAAATCATAGAGACGAAGATGAAAGAGAGGCTAGATTCTTCTTTGCATATGGCGGCATATCTTTTGAATCCTTATTATTTCTAAAAGGATCCGCAAATCCAACATGATCCCGATGTATCAGATGGGGTTATTCTTTTTTTTGAAAGGATAACTACCGGAGATTTTGATTTGCAAATGCAAGTGCTAAATGTTGAGTTGCCAAAGTACAAGAATAAGTTGGATAGATTTGGTAAGGACAATGCAATAGCCTCATGTGCGGTGAATAATGATCACTATGATCCGGGTAATGACAATTTACTATAAGTTATTTATTTCATTTATGAACTTTCATATTTATGAACTTATTAGTTTGTTTAATTTTTCAAAATAGCAAATTGGTGGAGAAATTATGGTGGTGCAACTCCTAATTTGAAAAAGATTGCAATGAGGATTCTTTCGTTAACTAGTAGTTCATTGGGATGTGAAAGAAATTGGAGCACGTTTGAAGGGGTTAGTAGACTTTATTTAAAGTTTAACTATATATCATGATATGGTATAGTTTTATACTTTTATAACACTTTGTTGCTACTTGTTACTAACTTTGTAGATACATACAAAGAAAAGAAATAGATTGGAGGCTAGTAAATTGAACAATCTTGTTTATTGTCAATTCAACTCTAACTTGATGGAAAAAAACAAAAGGAGAAAAGATAGGAATGCTGAAGTGCTATCATCAAACGATCCTAACATGGCTCACGAATGGCTTACTGAATGTGTTGGAGATGATGATGAAGAAGGTCAAGGTGAGGCTCATTGGGAAGCGGTTGGTGAAGCTATGGGAGCCGATGAATTTATACAACCAAGACAAAGTTCTAGAACTGCGCCTAAAGCAACTCAAAGAGAACTTTTTGATGAAGAGTTTGAATCCGATAGTGAGGAGGAGGTAGTGTATGAAGAAGGTGAATACGAGTCGGATGGATAGGGAAGGTTGTGGAGATGCGCAGTAGAAGACTTTCTGATCTGCTGTCTTTCTATTTCTATTTCTGATCTGCTGTGTTTCTGATCTGCTGAGTCTGTGTTTCTGATCTGCATTGGTTGTTAAACTGCTCTGTTTCTGTTTCTGTTTGTCTGTTTCTGATCTGATGTATTAAACATTAAACTGCTGTGTTTCTGTAATTCTGTTTCTGTTAAACTGCTGCGTTTCTTCTGTTAAAACAGGTGTTAAACAGGTGTTAAAACTATATTTCTGGATAAATTTGTGTTGCATACTTTTTAGGTTATGCTGATCTTGGTCTGTTTATCTATTGTGGCACCTGTAAGACCTGTTATGAGCTCCTCTAGGAAAAATGGTTCAACATTCCTTAAGTTATCATACATGTAATCACGCATTACACATTTAATGTGTTACATGTACACGTACTAGAAAACAAAAATATCAAAAAGTAATTGTGTTACGGTAGGCCAGAAGTTGTATTCACACACTTATGATAGGCTGCAAGGTTTTGGTAGTTTCTCATGGAATTACTTTTGTGAAAATACTGCTTTTAAGTTAATGGTGAGTTTGTATTTGTGACTAAACAAATGATTACGAATACATTGGTTTTGGTCACGAGTTCAATTTGTGTAATTTATATTTTAAATATCACTAGAAAGAATTTTTTATCCCCTACCGTGTTTTGCTGAATTTCTTTGCTAATATGCCAGTTCAGTTAGGTTTCAAGACTACCGTTGGTGTCTCATTAGGAGTCTTCCCAATTGATGATATGTTTTTTATGTAAATTTTAAGAAATATATTCGGTATTAATGCAACAAAATAAGGTATTTGATTTGGGAACAATCTTAAGACAATACATATTCGGTATTAAAAAATGATAAAAAAAAATTATGTCAAAATCCCGTGCGTGCACGGGTATTATAACTAGTATAAAATAACAACACAACTACATTTAGACGCAAATTGTCTCCATTCAACAATAGTATGGTTTCAACAACCGAGTTAATTGCACTTTGACATATCCTAATTTTTTATTTTTTTTTATGTTTATAACTAAATTGATTAAGAAAAGCATAATACAATGTATTTCTTGTTTAAGAAGTGAAAAAAACCTAAAGTCAGAACATCCATGCTCCAAAGTAAGCACTTCTATTAAGTAACTAGCAGGGTACTCACGCGTTGCGTCGACGAGTATCATGTAATAATTTTTTTGGCAAAGAAAGCAACAAAACTAAGAAGAAAGAAAATGTGATTGGTTGTTATAGATGCCAATAACTATGCACATCGGTAGTTGTTGGTGATAGCTAGAAGATATCAAAAAACGTGTTTCTTAGTGATACATTGGCGTTTGTGGGGGTGAAATTGTCATCTCGAGTTAACAATTTTTTTTCTTAGCATAATAGCAGACTCTACCATTAATACCTTACAAGCAGGGGCGGAGCCAGGAATTTGTGTTGAGGGGGGCCGTAAATAATTTATATAATAACACAATTTTTGGAGCGTTATCTTAGCGGTTCAATGGTTCAACCATCTTGATTGTTTTATAACACATATGAAATTACTATTTGTTCTTTAAGTTATTATATTTAACTTTAAACAATAAAATACTATCTTGTTATCAAATCAACAAACTTTACATAAGTATTTGGGAAAAATGACTATTAGTTCTATACTTTTACATTTTTCCTGCTATAAGTACTATACTTATTTGTAATATGTATAAGTCACTGTTCTTTTAAATGTTTATCATTTTAAGTATTCTAATTAGTTTATGTGTCTAGAATTAATATTCAGTTGCTTGAAACTTAAAATGAGTGACAATACATGCGATTAAGTTAGAAATATATCTATTTAATCAACAACCTCATGATAAATTAAATTAAAAGATCAAATTATCTCATCTCTTGGCTAATAGTTCAAAAATGACCAACGTTATATTTACATTTAGTGATAAGGTTTAATCACATTGAATGACTTTTTTTTTTGTAAAGCACCTCTTCATAAACTCAACACAATTAATGTATATGTAATGTGGAGCATTAATAAAGCTGTAATACATTTTTAATCATAACTCGAAAGGTTTATAATTTATTGATACATGATGACATGAAGTATAACACCCTAAAGTTTCGGTTAACATTTTATTCATTTGTTATGATTATGACCTAAGTATAAGTAAACAAATATATGTATTATATATGGGCGGATTGGATTTTTAATAAAATAGGGTCTATGGACTTTTTTTTAGTTACCAAATTATAAGCCCATACAAGTCTAAGCCCAACTAGAATTGATCCAACCCATCTTATACAAAAAAATAAATAAAAATAATAATAATAATAATCGGCCCTCAATAATAATAATAATAATAATAATAATAATAATAATAATAATAATAATAATAATAATACATCTTATAATAATAATAAATAATAAAAATAATAATAATATTCGGTCCTCCATTCCCTCCACTACACCGAATATCAAAAAAATAAACAAAACCCTAACTCCATTTGTTTGGCTCTCAAGATCAAGGAAGAAGAAGGTTCGAGGTTGTTTGATCGTGTAGTTCTTGAATTGTGTTCGTGGGTTTTGTTTTGGTTCCCTTTTGATCTCGTTAATTGCCTTCAAGGTATCATCCATCTTTTGGTTCTTTTCTGTCCAATTAGACACTTATATATACATATAATTCAACCTATAAACATATGTGTAATAATCGGATTAATGGGATAAAGTTGGTTTGTTTGATCTCGTAAAAATATTACCGAATTGTGTTAGGTTTTTGATAGGGTTGTGATGGTGTGATCTTTGTGTGATCATATGTATATGTTAAAGTGATTTTTAAATCATGTTTCGTGAATTTTAAGGTCTCGTGTGCGTTTGTATAATTAAAACATGTCATATAATGGCCTAAAACGGATTCTGAAACGGGACAGCTTGGTAGGTCGAATATGTGTGCATTATAGCTCGAGTTTCATAGGTGTTTAATTTTGGATTTTTGCATGTAAACCTAGTTTAAGATCTTAAATAAGTTCTTCAATTGGGTTGGAGTGATTTGGAGTTGATTTGGTTGTGTTTTTGATTTTATGGGATTAGGTGGCGAATCTGAAAATTTAAGAGTCTGAAATCAGTCGACTTGCATGATTTTTCATTTCTAAACTATAAGTAATTAAGCCATGGAATTATTCATGAAGTAACTTCTATATGTGTAGTAATTTTATGAATTTTTGTGGATTTTTCCAAAGTGTTTTGATATGTATTTTAAATGCATACTTTCTGGGAACACCAGCAGGTCCATATTCTGGGTAGTCTGTCTTTGTGAATTTTTAAGACATGGTTATACTATTTGATAAATTCTGAAAAAATTCACGTGTGTTTATATGACATATAAGTATATTGGTAAATTATTTGAGCCTCTCATTAGGTATTTAAGTGTGCTTTAAAAATTCGTAAAGTTGGGGACAGATTGTGCTAAAATCAGTTATTTGAGGAACATGTGTGTATTATATCATTTAAGACTAATTAGTGTGTATAAACCCTAAAATGCATTTATGATGATATAATTAGACTTATATGAACCTAAATTCAGTAATGAATCCCTAAGTTGATTAATTGTGAATTGTAACCCGAAGTTACTCAATCTGGAAAGTTGCTCAATCTAAAAAGTTACTAAATATGGAAAGTTACTAATTCGGGAAACTCACTTAATTCAGAAAGTTACTAATTCGGGAAAGCTACTAAATATAGAAAGTTACTAAATATGGAAAGTTACTTAATTCGGGAAAGTTACTAAATATGAAAAGTTACTATAAATAGTAGGAAACTTTAATATGTCAATTTGAACAACAATAAGTACTGAATAAGAAATAACTTATGAAATGGTTCTTAAATAATAAGACGATCATTAATTCGTGTAGATTCGCTGAAGAAGGCGTAACTTTCGATCTATGTGTTTTCTGATATGGTTTCATTGCGGTTTGAGGTACAAATATTCTACCCTTTCTTAGTAAGGGTGTTCTCTCATGATTTCTCGATCATTGACTTTGATTCATTTGTTTGATATGATTCATTTGATATGATTCCGTTTGGTATGATTCGCTCTGATATGATTCGGTTCTGTTGATATGATCTGTTTGGGTATGATATGATTATGGATATGCTTTGATATGATATGTTATGTTCAGTGCTCGAGCTAACTAGCCATGGAGGTACCATGGCCATGTCATTGAGGCGCCAATGGCATGACACTTTCTGTGGAGGTGTGATTGATCCACGGCGTCCCTTTCTGTTCTATTATGATATTTGTGCACATTGGCCATTATGATATGTGTATATACCTGTCATGAGCAGGTGTATATATATGATTTGGTTTGCAGGGGGCGTATGGATGCATCCTAGATTTTGTTCTGTTCTGTTCTGGATATGATTAGTGATTGGTTGGTGTGTGCCATGCACCCCAATTCACTTCTGTGAGCTAGCTACTCCATTTGGTACTTGAGAGGTCTCCCCTCATTGTACAACTTATGATTTGACGGATATATGGATATGATATGATGTGATTATGTGACTAAGCATGTGGCATGCTTTCTGAGCTCGATGGGCATTTTTGTTCTGTTATATGATTATGATTCTCTGGTTGATTCCTTTGACTTCATTATGATATCCTTATGTTTCGCTATGATTCGCTTCTAATGATATATGATATTTTGTTTAGTTGATCCTTGATCTCTTATTTGTTTGACAGATGATATTCGTTCAGCAGGAGCTTATGTTCCTTTTCCCTATACTTATATATGTTCGATTATTCGTGTTGTTATATCTGTTCACTGGGCTTTTTAAGCTCAGCCGCATTTCTTTTCCTGCGGCAGGTTTTAAGTTGGAAGCTGGGATTTGAGGGAAGAGTGCATAGGAGCTCTTAGTGGACCACCCTGACGATAGATACCCATTTGCTTCTGGATCAGACAATATTAAAACGTTGTAACAAAATTATCTTATTTCATATGTTGCTCATTTCCAAGAGTTTGGAATTTATTTGATGCTTTATGTACTTATTAATCAAATTTTAAAGTTACAGGGCATTTTGGTCATTTTGCATGATTTCAAATTTTGGGACATAGCTTCAATTAAATTTAGTTTGGTTTTGTATTTCAGTTTTGGAACTCATCATGTTTAGAGTTAGTATTTTTATTATCATCTTAGAATACCTTTGTAATTATTATGTTTATAAGTCTTCCGCTTGCGTTTGTATGTTCTGATTGACACCATAATGTGGCATTTTGACCCTTGTCGGGTTGGGGTGTTACATAAAGCACTTATAAAGCTTTATAAATTTTAACCATAGTGGATGCCCTAAGAGCATCCACTATGATAAACCTTTTACAAAGGTTTATAAATTAATATATCAATAAATTTTAGACACTTTGATTTTATAAACCTACATTCACTATAGTATAAACCTTTGCAAGTTTATAAAATGTATTTTTTAATAAATGCATTAAATGTATTGAATTCATAAAGAGATTCAAGAATTAGAAACTCTTCATGCCACATAGACATGAAATGAGTGTCCACTATGTTGAAATAAACACAAACCTTTTCATCTTTTTAGACTTTTTGATAAACCCACCCTAGTTGATGCCCTAAGAAAACTTCACGATGTTGTAAGCTAAGCAACTATATATATATATATATATATATTATATATATATATATATATATATATATATATATATATATATATATAT
Source organism: Artemisia tridentata subsp. tridentata (assembly GCA_021014915.2). Classification (NCBI taxonomy): domain Eukaryota; kingdom Viridiplantae; phylum Streptophyta; class Magnoliopsida; order Asterales; family Asteraceae; genus Artemisia; species Artemisia tridentata. The sequence continues at coordinate 4,274,391 of CP139501.1, forward strand.
ATATATATATATATATATATATAGGGGGACTTTCTTACGAAAACCATTTTATCTGCGAGAACTGAGAGAACCACAAAAAACATACATGCACGCCTTTTAAAATAAAATAAAAATACATGCAAATCATCAATAATCGTAAGTATCCACCTATGTTCTTCAATATCATCATGAACTCATCATCTTTTTTCACAAAAACCTTACACAAGGCCGGAATATTGTCGTTGCACGCCTTATAAGAACATACATGCACACCTTCAAAGAAAAATGTTGTATTTCCAATTTCTTATCAAATTCTTTAGAACAACTATGTTTTTTTAAAAACATATATGTTGTTTTTAGAACATATGTGCAAAAATACAATTATTGAAGGCGTGCATGTATGTTTTTGGTGGTTCTCTCAGTTCTCGCAGATAAAATGGTTCTCGCAAGAAAGTCTCACTATATATATATATATATATATATATATATATATATATATATATATATATATATATATATATATATATATATTTATATTTATATAGATATTGGTTCATGAGAAAAGTTCATTTTGGTAGAAAAGTGAGAAAAGTGTACAAATCACCCCTCCCCTTCCACTTCTTTTTTTTTTCCCAACTCAAAGGGCCTCATTGTTACTTTCTTTATTTTCCAAGGTCTATTTTATAACTTTTAATCTCATTCACCTTTATCATATTTAACGAATATTTTGTTCATTTTAGGCTCTGATTCTTTTTTCTCATATTACTCTACAAACTTTTCCTCTTTGATTTTTTCCTAATTTCTTTTCTTTTCATTATATTAAAGATAGTTGCTTGTATTTACTTTTTATGCTACAAAGTTACAAACTCAGGACCACGATTATTACGACTATAGCATAACCACTAAAAATCAAACTTCATTATTGTCCAATCCTACACTCTTTAATAATACGCAACAAAAAAAAAATACATTTATTCGTCAATCCGGTTATGCTTCAACTTTTTACTCCAATTCATGTTTCACCTTCCTTCGATGCGAATTCCAGTTTGTAGATCAGATGGATGTGCATCTTCTTATGATCTTTATATTGGTGCCTTAGTACGTGGTGTACACCTTCCTAGATAGCCAAAACGACTTGACAGTTTGATCCAGGTATTCCAACACTATTTATCATGAAAATTAAAAGACTGCATATTCATTAAAAAAACATATTCATTAAAAAAATAGTTCATTCCAGTATTCCAACACTACTTATCATGAATCCAATTCTTCACACAAAAAGGCTGCACCTTTCAAATGCACATATACAACTGCATATGCTAGGTCCTAAACGCAACAGATATATGGTTGTGGAGCTATATTGTGAGGGGTGAAAACGTCAATGTTAGTACCTTCAATCGATAGCCCATTGTAGTTGCTTCTATACAAGACTCACCCAAATAAGAACTTCAGTGCCTTGATCACCTTCCACTCTACATGCTGCAGCTCGAGGTCCAAAATGGACAAGAAATTCTCTGCCCAGACCAATTTCTTTTATGTAACTATAAGCTTTGCATATAGGAACGAATTCAGCCAGCATGTCCATCAGTCTGCTAGTTACTTATAGCATGATTAAGTGTTTTAAAATTTATTAAAGTGTAATCTATATGCACAAAACCTCCTAAATCATTTTAGTAAAAAGACACGAGATTATACTTGTCAGTAGTATAATTCTTGCAACATATTGGCACTCTAATTTTTAAAAACACAAGAAAAAATTGTACAAAAGCTGTTTCTTGTCAGCCAAACTCAGCCTGGCCCATTTCATATGCCAAAAAGAAACCTGTAACTCAACCTGCCCATTTTCCCACTCACATAATGTTCAAAAAAAAACGTAAAGTAAAAGGAGAAAGGAGTCGGAAAATTAGTTGAACTTAGCAAGAGAAGAATCGTTTGATGCAAGTGCACTCTAATCGTTTGATGCCAGGAAGTTCGAATGCAAGAGCAAAACTAGTGCTCTGATAACAGAATGACATTAATGCATCAAAGACATAACTCAAAAAAAGATTAATTTGACGCTTAAATTTAAGAAACATACCCCGGTATCAGCCATAACACGGTGATCACCTCCAACATACACCGACTTTGGCTACACAGCCGGTGCACCATCTGGCAAATCAACAAGAAGAGGTTCTACATATTTCAACCCTATCGACCCGTTCATAGGGAACTTTTAATGTTTACTTAAGTTTTTGGAGAATTTGTAGAATACACTGGGCTTATCAAAAATGAAATGATCGATACTCTTGTTTGGTAAATATTCATAAATGTTACCTATGAACGGGTTGATAGGGATATTAAACACATAATTATCTTAACACCAATATGAGCCATTATCGAAACTCTTACAATACAAATGGATGCACTAATATGTCCAAATAGATGCTCTAAACATGCAAATGGGTGCACTAAACGAGTTTCGACCCAAATCCGTTTGACCCATTACATAATTTCCCCATTTCGAACCATTACAGATCCCCATTTTGACTTATTAATGAATAGTAGTCTTTAAATACTGATGAACTTACTACTGTGGTTTGCGTTTCTGTGATCTTTTTGATGGACTAGGCACAGAGGAAACTAAAGTTCCCTTTGGCGTCTTGGCTAGCGAAGTGAGTTGGTAGATGGCCCAACTGCACCTACTTCTTCATTGTTGTTGGAGTATGACTATTGCTACTTGCTTCATAATTTTCACCTGCAGCTCCTTTTTCCTTGAATAATTTTCACTTACTTCATAGTTGCACCTACTTTTAACGGGTCAAAAGTCTCAATTAGTATACTGCTAACTCATAAAGCCTCCAAAATAAATTAATTCAGAAAAAATGATTTAAACTGAAACAAATACATAAAAAAATGGCATACTAATTGCTTATTAAAATATTGTTTTTTATACTAACTGAAAGAGAATTACTAAGAATACAAAGTAAATTTTGGAGTTAAGAATTAAGACTTATAACTTACCAGGCCATATTTGTTCGAATAGAAATGAAAACCATTGATGATCCAAATTTAATCATCCATTCCTTAATAGCGCTCAGGCATATAGGGATGCCATATTCATTTGGTCTGAATTGTCTTCTGTTAACCCCTGACTTATGGAGCGCCAACTACCTCCTACGGGCCTTTTTAAACCTATAGCATCAGTGGAATAGCTTGTAAGAAACTCTCGTGTTAATAAAGAGATTTATAAGGTTGTGCAAAAAAAACTTGGACATACAAGATATAAAGGATGATCATTAGCAATTCCAGATTATGACTTAATGTAAAGACTCTTAAAAGTTTCAAATAACTGAATGACTTAATGTATTGACTATACCTGATGCCCGCGTCAGTCCATAAAGAGGAAAAAAAGGGCTTACATTGGAAATTAGTTACCATGGAACTGAGCATCTATGTGAATCTATTGGGCTTCTGCAATAGAATACTTACTTATTAAAAGGGTTGAACCAATAGAATTATATAGAGTAATCAATAGAATTATACCTCGATAAGTAACTGATGTGCTTATTCTATAAGAATTGGTGCACTTTATTAACAATGGGTTTAAATGAATATCTTGTTGTTCGTCCCACACTAAACAATTAGCGTGTTGACCCTAACCTATTTTGACATGTTAGCCGACCGACACGCTTAAAAACATCTAGCCATCACCAATTTCAAGTCTATGGAATTAACAAAAAAATAAAGGATTACTTACGGCATGACCATTGCACCAAGAAGTGAAATTTCAAGGCCCGTGGAACCGCTGCTTTTGAGTTGGGGGGACAAACAGCCCGTATAACACTTCTGAAGCATCTGGTTTTGCAATTCTGAGCTCAACAAGAAAGCATACAGCTATAGTGAGTACCGAGAAACAAATCAAGAATTCAAGTTTCCTCACCTGCACATCAAGATATCCATTTCATTTAATTTCCATTTTTAACGAAGTTTAATAATCCAAACTTATAAAGGCCTATAGAGCATTACCCCGTATTGTTGTAGAGCAAGTACAATTAATGTGCTAAACCCTGTGAGTAGCACACCTCACCATACTGGAATACTGATGAGCATATTCAGAGCAAATGTTGAGCCAATTACTGTACATGACATATATTAGTGTCGGTAAGCATTAAAAAGATATATACATATCATGTTATTGACTAGGATTGTGAAGCGCCTGCAGCTTCAGAGTAAAGCTACAGACAATAAGACCTCCGAATGCTGAGTTCTGATATATAATAGCAAACTTAAAAGGCTTTCAATAACAATCTTCACACTTATCACTGATATGTATTAGGATTGTTTGTCAGAGAGACATAGATAGTAACAAACTTAGTGAACCTTATATTTAGGGGTACTACAACAGTCAGGAGGGTCTGCAAGGGAAACTCTGCTTTTATTAGCATCTTTCTCCTTTGATTCTAAAGTAGGACCAAATCGGGCCCCACACCTACATACTCTTCTTCATCGCTATCACCGAACCAAGTAGGGACTTTTACCTGTCATGCAACAATCAGCAGAAAACAATAAAAGAAGATATTAGAGCGCATTTGTGATAATTGCTGAATCAAATAAAAAAAGTTTCAAGGATGAATTGATTTAAAAAACAAGGAAATTACCAATCAAACTGCAGCAGATACATGGAAATTACCAATAATATCGTGAGATTCCAAAATATAACAAGACACACTCATGGCAACTGAATTTGTCTGTAATTATAAAAAGGTGATCTTAGGGGCTGTTTCTCTTTAAGTGCAGGTTGGATATGTGTATGTATTGATATATACCACTGATTTGGACTGTTAGCTGTAAACATACATGTTCTTTCTTTTTTCTGTCTCAATATTGTTAAATGACCATTTAACCCGAACAACCAAATTGTGCAGAAATGAAAAAAACCCATAAGATTAGATCCTACTTGTTAAATCAAAGTCACAATACTTTGATGCCCTACTGTGATACAAACTGATGCACTAAAGGTACTCAAACGGATGCACTAAAGGTACTCAAACGGATGCACTAAAGTACTTTGGAACCATATAAGATCAGTAACTAAAGTACCTCAAACAGAAAACATCTCCTACTTTGGAACCATATAAGATCAGTAACTAAATAGCAAGTTCAAATCTCTTGACATATAAAAAAACAGACGAATCTTCATCGATAGCAACAACCGACTTCAAATAAATATATTTACACAACCGACAGCTAAATATTGTTCAGCAAAAATCCTTATAAAACTTTAAATATAATCTTGATGCAATAAAATTGTCCGTCACTTGTTAAACATTAAGCTGGTTGTATGATATACTGTGGTGTAGATTATCAATTAACAAAGGTCTTATTGTCATTCAAGGGTGCCTTATTATGACCAACGATGCACTAAACATACAAACGGATACACTAAATATACACACTGATGCCTTATTATCTCTGACGATGCACTAATCATACTCACTGATGCCCTAATGTGTTTATCGACGCACTAAAAATACAAACAGATGCCGAAGTATTTTTAGCGATGCACTAAACATACAAATGGATGCCTTACTATGACCAACGATGTACTAAACATACACACTGAGTCTATGATGCACTAATCTTACTCACTGATGTAATCATAGTCACTGATGCTCTAATATGTTCAATGATGCAGTAATCATACTTATTGATACCCTAACATGTCCATCGATGCACTAAACATACAAACAGATGCCCAAGTATTTCCAACGATGCACTAAACATACAAATAGATGTCCAGCAACCACAAACACAGATGCACTAATACAAACTGATGCCCTAACTTGTAATTCTGATGTTGCAAATATACACACAGATGCTCTAAGATGTCATAGCATTCAATATTAAGCACGTATACTGCAAATTAGTGCATCACAACTATAAAATCTTATTCAAACATTTTATCAAACACCTGGTGTGCAACTTTAATAAACACATTTTATATGCATTTTTTTTTGTCAAATTTGTTCCAAATCTTATAGAAAACATGATGATATGATTATAAACTTTCAATAAAACTTAAAAAATCATTACATCATAATTAAAACTTACAGATTATAGACAATTTAAAACTTACATAATTAAAAGCTTATTCTAATTGCTGAAATTGATAATTATACACAATTATAGCATGTTTAAATCAATAATATGAACCAGAAATATTAAGTTAAACAAATGAACGGGAAGATGAATTCGTGAAGAAAACATACCGGATTGAAAATTGATGGTATGATGTTGTGGTGGAGCTATGGCGTTGATACCGTTATGGTGCGATGTTGACTGGCGGCGGTGTGGTGGTTGTGTGGTGGTGGCGATAGAGATGGTCAGATGGAGATGGAGATGGTGTGTGAGACTGTGTGGGTTGGATTGAGTGAGCGTGTTTGGATTTTGAGATTGAGGAACCAGTATTTGCTTGCATTGTTTCAAAATTTACCTTGAAGTTTAAGATGTTTGCAAAATCTACCCTGTAACTTTTTTTCTCACTTTTCTATTTAAATATACTTTTCTCTAGAACCGGACCCTATATATATATATATATATATATATATATATATATATATAGGGGCTTTATTTTCAGAACCCTGTTAAGTGCGGGAATTGCGAGAACTCCCCTAGACCAATCATATTTTTTTAAATATTAAAGATTTTTATTTAATCAGAAGGGTATAATAGTAAAAGATAATTTCTATTTATTTGTGATTTTTTTTATTAAATTCGTTTTTTAAAATCCCATAATTTTAGGAACTTTTTTTTTTTTTTTTTTTTTTTTTTTTTTTTTTTTCAGCATGCATTATTTGAAAAAAGACTAGGTGCATGTATGTTTTATAAATAATGTCAATTTACATATGTTTTTAGTATTTAACTTTTTACACTTTTTTATTAAGCTACAAATACTTTTGACTAGCTATTATTTTCTTTGAAAGTTTAAAACACAAATCAAGGAACATAGACCTTTATATAAGAACAAACAAGATTGATATAATTATATGTTACATTTCATTTAATTGCAAGTACAAAAAACACATATACAATAATCACATCTCTTCAAAAATCACAAATTATCTTCATGTACATATGTGTTCATCAACTTCTAGGTCTTCAATGATGTTCATCTTCATCAATATGAAAAAAGCATACACAAAAACAATTAAACTACAAAAATAGGAAACAAAAATTAATCACAACAAATAAAATAACACATATGCACAATCTAAAAAGATAACACATATGCACAATCTAAAACACATAGGCACAATTTATAACAAAACAGCTATGTTCAATGTAAAAAACAAGTATGTTCAATGAATAACATGTATGTTCTATGAAAACCAAAATGTGTACTGAAAAACAAGTATGTTCACAGAAAAAACAAGTATGTTCAAACACGAATTCCACGTTTAATCTAGACATGTATTATCTACACATGAAAAACAACCATGTTCAATATAAAAAACAAGTATGTTCACTGAAAAACGAGTATGTTCAAACATGAAATCCAAATTTAATCTAGACATGAAAAAACAAATATGTTTATCATCAAAATACCAAGCCCATCACTTGAGCCCACCAAACAATTCTTTGACCAGTCAGTATCGCCAAGCAAATCAGTCCCCAAAAAAAAAAATTAATGCGTACGAGGTTTAAGAGATTACCATGTGCAGAAAATGATAGCCTCAATCCATTAGCAATAGATGACAAGACTGATCTATCATTGAAATTCAGTATGATATAAACCTAGTACACGACAAACACAACACAATATCCATCGACCCCACAATCGTTATAAACCAATCAGATCCATTATGCCTCTGACACAACATATTGACCAGCCAATTTAATTCATGCCAACCAATTGATTATTGTACGAGGTATAATATTATCACAGCCAATCAGATCTGCTGTTAAAAAAATAAGTACGATTACCTCATAATTTTTCAAATCTGCTGCAGATCTGGGAAATAGGAACGGTGGCAGTTTCTTCATTTGATTACCTTTTTTTTTTTCTTTTTTTTTAACAAGAACTAGTTGATGATGATGGAGGCGAATGGTAGCAGATAAGAGAGAAGGGGGCTGCTAGGGTTTCATTGTAGGGGAGAGAGGCAGTTATGTGCGAAGGAGAGAAGGTTTTAATCATGCCCTTAATTTAGGACGGTTTTCAAAATTGTTTGACATAAAATTCCTATATTGCCCTTCGAGCCAAAAAGGAAAATATTTGTACTTTTAATTAATTACATTAATGGCACAATCAATTATAGCCATTGATCAAACTCATCTAACGGTGTAAAGCGAGTTCTCGCAGTTCCCGCACTTAACAGGGTTCTGAAAATAAAGATACACTATATATATATGTAGTGTTGGTGGAGTTGTGTAAGTTATTGATCAATCAAATGATCAAGTTGGAATCTCATAAAATTTTCAGGCCATTAGTACACCCAAAGATTGGTGGCTTTCATTGTAATCAAATGATCAAGTTGAAATCTCATAAACTTTTCAGGCCATTAGCACACCTAAAGATTGGTGGCTTCCATCGTAATCACCGTCAAGTGTCGTAATTGTATCATCATGTATTGTGGATTTTAACGACGTTTTTTCCTAGCTCGAAACCATGTCAAAATCGATATTAAATTAAAGATGAACGTATTCTAGATTAAACGGTATGATTTTTAGAACATAAAATGTAACATAACCAAAGATGTCGATGTTTTATTCGGATATAAGAGAGTGAAAAGTAAGAAAGAGTGTAAAAAAAGGTAATTCAAATGTATTTTTTAATTTTTTTCTTATAAAAGTATAGAATCTTAAAAAGAACACTTTTGAGTCATTGGTAGACAGAGTATATAATGAAACACATTTCATCAAATTTTCTAACATAAATTCATCGTGATTAAAACAAAGTATAAACATTCTCATGTGTTTTAAACTTTTTTTTGAAACTCTTATCATGTATGCTCTAAATAATAGGTTCTTTTTATAAGTTGTACTATAACGACACAAGGTTATAAGTGTTTAATGAAAAAAATACTTGTTTTATTCTAATTTTGTGCCACCATATGATGAGTGGAGTTATTTTACAAACAATAAAAGCCTCACATACCAAAGGACAACTCCCATCCATTGATTTGGATTTGATCAATGGCTGAGATCATCCACTTACTACTTAAAAAAATACACGTTGGGGCAATTTCGTAAAATTACAACAACCCACACCCCACTACCGGTCACTTAGATTCATAATTTCTCTCTAACTAACACACACTAAAAACACACACTACTCAACAAAAAAAAAACGATCAACAATCCGATTTCATCAATTCATCGGAAAAAACGAAATCTCCGGCGAAAAGGATGAAGGAAACACCTCCGATTGAAGGTACTGTTTATGCTTATAAGTTTTTTTTTAATTTTTGCTTTTTCTTTCGATTTCATTCACAAGTTATGTATTGTTAGGATGATGTGGATTGTGTGATTTGAATAGGTATTGGTGTTTTCGTAGCGATTTTGGCCGAGTTGACCTAAATCAGGGCTTGCTTATGCACAAAGGCTTTTTAGGAAGTTGTTAGATTGCTTATTTGAGGTAAAATGGGAAGCTGCGTGCTTATTTGAGAATTATGGAATTAGATAGCGATTCTAGGTAGATGATTGCTTATCTGCTTAAAATAAGCTGGTAATTTCAATGCGCTTACATGTGTAATTAACTTTGTTAGCTCGTATTGTGTGTCACCGGTGATATCGTGATATCACCGGTGATATCACATATCACATTTGATATCACATGGTGATATATCACATATCACCTGTGATATCACATTATAACTAGTCCGTCTAGACCGAAAACAGTTAAGACGAAACCAAGAGGCTTAGATGAAGAAATGACAGCTACATTTACTAAGGCACACCTTCCTGATGTTGTTCATATGGAAGATAACATATGGGCTATGTTGCCTGAGGATTTGTTAAACGAGATATTAGCTAGAGTTCCGCCTTTTATGATTTTTAGGTTGCGGTCCATTTGTAGGAGGTTGAATTCAATATTGCAGGATAATGGTTTTCTAAAGTTTCATTCTCAAGTTCCGTCTCATGGGCCTTGTTTGCTTACGTTTTGGAAGAATTTGAATGTGCCGCAGTGTTCTGTGTTTAGTTTGCCTTACAATACCGTGCTCTAAAGCACAACAGTTTGTCATGTTTCTGAAACTTTAAATTGTGAATCTTAGGTTTGCACCAACTTTCATGTGTAATTTACTAAACTAACTAATGAAATGTCTATTCAAAGAAGGATGTTAGTTGTTTATTAACAATTATCATATGCTTGAAAGCTTGCAAACTCTAAACAGTTTGATGGTCTCATGTCTTTGTAGTTGAATGGATTTGTTGGCTGAATGGGCAGCGCAAGGTAGCTCCAACACCAGAGGTAAATCCCCACCTTTGGCTGGTTTGACCAGATTGATATTTTGGCTGTTTATAGTGAAGTAAATGTTGTTTGTTTGTTAAATCCTTAAACTAATAACTCAATCGAGGTCATAAGGAAGCTTAGATGCACTATTATATCTTCTTAAAAAGGCATACTAAGCTGGTTTCTGGACATAACCTAAATCTCGTCTGTAAAGATGTATTCAGGATTTCATTCTTTAGTTATTGACAAAATTTATCTTGTTACTTTTAGGAAATGGCTATGCTGGAGGCAAGGCGTCAGCGTGTTAAAGAAAATGTCGCCCGTACGTGTCATTAGCTTTTCATTTATGTGTTGCTCATATCCTAATTATTATCAATGCAATTTCATACCTGTTACTTTTCCAAGGCTGTTAAAATTATGTGTAATGAACACTAATAAGGCATGAATGGTTTGTTTACTGGGGTGTGTCTTTCTGATATGCACTTTTCCTGATGATATAAAAGCCTTAATCGATGATTTCTTTTATATGATCAAGTTCTTAAGAAGGAAGAGGAAGAAAGGAAAGCAAGGGAAGGCAGCAGTCGTAAAATAACAAGCATGGGTAAGCTACACTTTTTTCTTTTTTACTTCTTTCATTAAAATATTCATTTTACAACTTTATTAGAAAACATATAGATCAGTAACCTATACTCATGTACGTCATCATCATTTCTACAGGTAAAGGCGATGGTCCGGATCTAAAAAGTTTCATTCAGCAACTTCCAGTTGCCTCAGAAGGTAAATTGTTGATCTATCTCTCGGCAAAGGTGGCAATTTCAGTCCATTTACTTATTAATGGGAATTTGTGCTGTGTTTTATCTAACGGGTCAGTTCTTAAAATACTCTAAGGGGAACATGTAAAATGGGTCGAACACGCTGAATGTTTGACAACATCTCTTTTCAGTGCATACAAATGAGCAGTTCAGCTAAATCCGAGATTCGCCTACGCCCACACCCTTTGTGGTCATGAGTATGAAGTTCCTTCTTAGTTCATCTCTTAATGTCGATTATTACACCTTATACTTTATTAGATATGTAGACTGTCTTTACATCACTCTGTTAAGCCTTTGATAACCTGCTCAATAATTTGTACTATTTTTTTTTTACAGATATGTGGCGTTGGAGGATTTTGAGAATGGAATCAAGAGTTACCAGAATGCTCTTCAGGTTGATTCAAGACATTATAATTCCTGGTATGGCATTGCAATGATATTTCTTCGCCAGAATATGGTGTTGTGAGACCAACCTTGGGTGGTCTTACTTCAAAAGTTGTCATGCTCGGAGGAACATTTTTTCTTGCATCTGAAGTGCTTGAGCTGGTAGAGCATGTTTGGGCTGTTAGTGATCTTTCAGGAAAGGCGATGTTATTCTTTTCGTGGATATTTACGTTCCTTTTTCTACTCTGAATAAGCTCTAGGTACTTATTATGTTCATGATAAGTCCCGTATGAGCTTATTGCGTTTAGTATAAGTCCCATATTAACATCTATTGCCGCATGTGATTATTTCTTATCTCAGCAAAAAAGAAGGGGAAAGCGGCTGTCAAAAAGCCAGCAAAGAAGGTCAAAAGAAAAGCTCCGGTTGCAAAGAAAACCAAGGCAAAAAAAATGAGGAATGCAATTGTTCATGTACATGTTCCACCGTTACATAACCCTCAAGCTATCGTGGATGGTTTCATGCTTTTTTGTTTCAGATAGAGGCAATCATGAATGACTTCATTCAATTAGCTTATTGTTTTAAACTCGCAATCAATTCTCAGTCCTCGTAGTTTATTAGAAGAGAAACTGTAGCGCCAGACAGTGTAGCCTATAAAGATTCGTGTAACTTGTATGGTAACAGAAGTATGTGATGCTTTTATACACAACATCAATCAAATTTAGTTGCGGTTTCATGTACTTTGTTTTCATTCATTGTGTAAATGAACATACTAATCCTATGCCATGCCATGGCTCTAGCATGACCTTTGTTTTCATTCATTGTGATATCACATATCACAGGTGATATCACATATCACAGATATCACATATCACATATCACATGTGATATCACAGGTCATATCACATGTGATATCTGAAGAAGCTCAAACACCTGTGATATCAAATATCACATGTGATATCACATATGACCCATAAGAGCTTAATTGTGTTAAAACTTGATACATATACCACGTACATATATTAAAAAAAAAAAACATACATACATATTGCATAAATGTATTACAGTTATGGAGTGTATATGTGTGATATCACAGGTGATATCTGTAACACCCCCTAATTTATGAGATAACAGCGGAAGACTAATTAGGGTGTTACGGTGAGGATCGAAGTCATAATTATAGAAAACGGCTCAAAAGAGACGTTTTAAAAGTTATTTGTCATTCAAATAATATTTTTGATATAAAGGTGAAATATCTGATTTGTAAATCCCATGAAAGGGTTTGATAATTTGGAAAGAATGACATATTGATTTTTACACCATTTAATTTATCAGAGTACATAATGCCCGCTCCGTGTCTTGTCCTGCTCCGTTAATTACCTGAGATAAACATGCTTAAAGTGTCAACACAAAGGTTGGTGAGTTCATAGAGTTTAATGGAAAACCATTTATTTCAATAAGTTCAAGATTAAGATAATAACCATAATAACAGCGATGAAACAAGTAATGAGAGATGTTAAGTATAACCACAAATAAATCATATACGCCTTCAGTTAAGTTCAAGTACTGGATCATAATCCTAATCATGAGATGGAACCAATGATGTTATGCCAAAGATCTATCATTCAACTAATGATATTATACCTGAGTTTCTATATTTCAAGGTCTGATGAATTTCGTAGTACAGTTGTATCTAGATATATATGGCTCTAAGCCTCAAGACATTCAAAACTTAACAAGGTATCACACAAACAACATGTAATGTACCGCACAAACGGCATGTAACGTACCGCACAAAGCAGCACGTACTGTACCGCACAAACGGACTGTAATGTACCGCACAAACGGACTGTAATGTACCGCACAAACGGACTGTAATGTAATGGTAACTTAGGCAATATCAAGGTAACGATGAACCTTAAAGTACTAATGTTCTTTCCTAGCAATTTTTCCCAATGAAGCCTTGGAATGATATATAACAATGATATGTACCTTCACGATGTTACTTGAATGATTATCTTAAAAACCAATATCGCGCTACCACAAGCAGTTTGAACATACTATCTTCTGAGTTCAGTATTTAAGCCTAAGCAAGCCATTTACTAGTGAAACAAACATCTATTTCTTCCAAGGAGTAATTCACAACATATAAACAGTAGTTATATTTTCAAGTAAATCATGTTAATTTTTCAATGTATTTATACAAATAAAAATATGTCATTTAGCATGTATCTCCCCCAAAAGTATTTATAAAACAAGTATAAAAATGGGGCCATGACTCACCTTGAGCGTATCTGACAAGATGGAATTACAATATCAAGTAAGATTATGGGAATGATTACGGAAACGTCTTCAATACGAGACCTGAATATAAGGAAGGTCTGAGAATCTGACCAAATACGAATGATGGATGTGATAACGAGAACGAATAACGATTTGATCGTTAGAGTGAGAATATGATATGCTTAAAATGCCTAATGTTCAAAAATAATATTATATAAAATATTATCTTGTTTTTATGTTATATATTTCAAAATATCATTTCCTTGAAACGTATAGTTAAATTGTTTAAAAATCTCGTTATATATATAGTTAACGTAAAGTTATAAATAAATAAATGAAATACATAAAAATGCAAATGACGTGAAGGGATAACGTAAAATGGAAAATAAAATAAGAATGTCAAATATAATATGTTGGTCCTTGTCCTTTTCCAGTTTTTACACTTTTTACCCTAACGGCGTTAGCGTTACACCGTTAGTCCTTTATTAAATATAATTTACATTTATAGTCCACTACTTGTCCAATATAGCGTTCTGAGCTTGGAATTAAATAATATATCAATTTCTACCCTAATGATACTGTTTTTACATTTTCAGTCCATGTTTTACTCGGTTGACAGTTTTAGTCCTTCTAGTTGTTGTCGCGTTACATTTTTAGTCCATTTACACAAAATTAATGGGAAAAATTATATTAAATTTTCTGAGACTTAGTTAGGTTGTAAAAAGCTTATTTTAATTGCTTATTTAGTCTATAGCTTATTTTTATACTTATGGGCTTTAACGATTCATTTAGTGGCCCGTTAACGTTTTAAAATCCGTAAATCGTGAGACGAGTTGAGCTCATTAAAAATATCATTTTTCATGTTCTAAATTCATATCAAAAAGCCTAGATAAGCTAGCTTATTTTATTTACTTAAAAAGAGCTTAATGGGCTGAAAAGCCCATGTCGCTGTTTTGAGTTGGTTTCTCATTCAGTTTATGCGTTTTACTTTGGTAACTTTTAAGGGTCGAGACTTGATTATTTTTACAAGTTATATATACGAAAGTGGTAGCTAGTTAGGTGGTCTAACAGTTTATGTAAAAATATCGTATGATCATTAAGTTAGATTTTAAGATACGAGGCTGTTTCTAGGCGACATGGAACGTGTGATATGAAGTAAAAGACTTAGTAATTTTTCTAAGTGTTTAACAGTTTTAGCGATTGAAGACATGGTTCAAAATAGATGCGTATGATGTATGTAACATGTAAATAAACGTGAAAGGTGTGTGCATGGTGACTTCTATGCCTTCCGCAAGGGAGGCGTGTCACGTTCGTGTATATGTGAACGAAAATAAATAAGCAAAAATACAATATATACGTTCGAGTATATTAAAAGGAAAGCGATGCATGAGTAAAAGTAAATGATCGAGACATATTGTAACTTGGATGAGATGACTTACAAAGCTTCTAAAGATGATAGAGGTTCGAATGAAGCGTTTAGAGCACAAGATAAAACCCACGTTCACTTTAAAACTAAAGTATACGTTTATATGTGATAACCCGTTTTCTCTCGTTAGCTTCTAAGCGATCGAATGAAAGTTTCTGGTATTGTAGAGATGAATTTATGGTAGAATAAGAGTTGTTAGGATGGTATATAATGTAGGAAGAAAGGTGGCAAGTGAGTTATTAGATATAGAAGACGTATGTGCATACGTTGGCTCCAATAATTCACTACACTTGCAACTTACACAATGTCAGTAAACATGAGACTTCAAATTGAGATTTTCTTACATTCCTAGGACTCTAGAAAAAAATATGTGAGAGCTTAAAACATGGAAACTTGTCTTGTGACTCACATATATGTCGACCAACATATTTATTCCTCACACGATTTGCAAAAATCGTGTATCTCTTGGTTTCTGTTGATGAAACTCAATTACTAACATGAAAACATGCTATAAATATTTTTAGGATCACGTAGAAACGAACGGGAGTCAAAACGGTTAAGTTTTGAATAATAAACTTTATGTCGAGTTGGGTTGTTTTCAACCGAATGTTTTGCCTTTCGGAATTGTATCAATACTTGATATAAACTTTTGAAAATTGGCACGTTTAAAGTTGGCTAGGTGAGAAACGAGATGGTGTAAAAATATATAGATGTTACGTTTAATATTTGAGCGAACGAGAAGCTTTTTGGAGCTAGTCTCTTATCGAAATTCACATAGAATCACAAATATTATTTTGGGCTTTATAATTGGGTTATGAATAGTTACGTTGGAATTGAAGTTGGGCTGGAAAATTATTAGGCCCGATTTGAGAAATTAGGGAGTAATTAACTAAATGAAATATTTATGTTTCGAAAAACATGTCGAGAACTTGTTACGTCATTTGGTGAATTTTGCGATTTCGTAATCACAACCAAATAAGATAATAAGAAAATTTTCAAATTTCCCCGTAAAAATGGTGATTAAAATATTGACAGAGATTAATATATAATTAACCGTTGTTAATTATAGGGAATTTTGTGGTTTGTTACAGTATCCACCTCTAACTTTTGAACTTCGTCCCGTAGTTCGAGTTTAAAATGATTACTAGGATAAGAGGTTATGGAAAAAGGGTTGTCTAAAATTTTCCATTTGAAATTTTGGGAAACGAATTCTCGTTTGATTTATCCGAACTAGATGAAGTAAACTTAAATGTTGCAACTTATGAATCTAAGGGTTGTGGATAACGATGAGGAATATTGGAATTTTAACGGCTAGTGAACAGTAATTACCAACGGTCGTGAATAATGATCCTAACGGTCGTTTTTGGTTCCAACGGCTAGAATTTTAGCCTATAAATATCCAACTTAATTTCCTATTCTTCCACCAACCATTTTCTCTCATTTAATACTTCCAAAAATGCCGAGCCTAATTACTATTATCGCGATGGTATATATCCTTTTTATTGTCACCTATTTGACTTTTGTCCCGGATGAAGGTTATGAAGTTGTGGTCTGTCTTTTGGTGTTCCTAATACCACTCACGGTTCTATCATATGTTGTGGATAAGAAATGGAGGCACTAGTATTGAGCTAGGGTCGTTATAATGAGCCTTTGTTATGTTTCTATGTAATCCTCAATAAATGTGAAATAAAACTTATTTGTCTTTATATTCAAGAACTAGTCTTGTTATGATTTCTAATGGTTTGCTTAACGTACAGTATAATTATGGTAATACATCCTGTGGTGGCTCTTGCTACTGCTGGGTTGGTGGTAGTCTCTGCTGCTATGATGGGCCAACCTATTGGAGATTTTATGCTTTTTATTGTAACTATTGTAACATTAGCACTTCCATTTGCTAATTATATCCTTATGTATGAATCTCCGTGGTTAATAAAATTTATGCTATTGGTGTTTTCCATAAGTCTTTACGAATTCTTAAGTTCCTAATGTTTGTACTTTGGTCGGTTTCTTATCATAAGCGATGGGTAATAGGTGTAGATATTTATTGGGGTTTGTCAAAAGTGATGTTTAAAAATAGTTTGTTTTATCTCAAGATTTTATTTTTGAATGAAGATTGTTATTAAAAAAAATTTCCAAAAGTTCAATGTTCCATTTATGACATGATTCTTCCTAAATTATACATAGGTAGCTAGGCTATGTATAATTGAGGACCAAATGATGTGATGCTTGGCTCAGTCACAGTGGTATTTATGTTTTTCAAAAAGTTTTAGATGGTATTCAACGCGTTGTTTTTGTAAAATGACAACACAATTATTTTTCTAAAAGAATTAGAAAATTTTTCTTCATACTCCGATGATGAGTCAAAATTTTCTAGGGTGATACTAGGATATCCTTGAAACGAATCTTAGGGTTTATATGAACATTCTTACAAGATGGTAACAACCTATTGTTCGGTCAGAAATGATGTTAACTAGATTTCTAAGGTGATATCAATGTATTGCTACGTAATGATTATAAACAAGGCAAATGGAATAGAAGTTGAAATAGACGTAGATTATGATTATGACAGAAAGATTTACAAGATGAAGATTCGTACGGTAAAAAGGTAGCTATTACGCTTAGGTTACATCCATCTTACCTAAGGTAAAGTACAAACGGAAATACAACTCTAGAGGGTTTGGAACTATGGTTTATTTATCCACGACATGAATTTATTCTTCTGTTTAACCTTGAAGTCATTCTTCGACATTGTTAAGTTTCTAAAAAGCTTCCATTATCTTCCACTGGCCTTGTTGTTCTAATTGTTATTCCGTTTTGGGCATCGGTTCTGGTAGTGCCCCTTCTCGCCACAACCGTAGCATACTATTTCTACTGGCTGTAAGTTTGCATCCGTGGCTCTGCAGTCATTAGTATTATGGCCCATTTTTTGGCACTTTCCGCATCGGTCAGGACAAGGCCCAGTGTGATGCATCCGGCATTTGTTACACTGGGATAGTGTCCCGGCATAGCCCTTTCCTTTAGTTGGCACAACCACATAAGCCCTGGCGGCTTCCTGATGGCGATTCTGCTGATGGTGGCGGTCGTTACGGTTTTGTTGGTGGTCTTGGTTGCGGTTGTTGCTTTGGTTGTTGCTGCTGTAGTTCCTTGTAACACCCCCAAAATTATCACAGCGGAAGATAGTACACTGGGGTATTACTTCCTAGCACAAAGTACAAGTCATGGAAAACGACCTTTCAAAAGAGACGTTTAAAGGTATTTCACATTTGATACATTAAAAGCTCAGAGTTTGCAAAAGGTCCCAACAGTTTTCATAAAATACAATGTTTTCAAAAGATTTCAAATGTTTTAAACACAACATAAATCTTTAAAATATAGTTTCTTCAAATGTGAAAATATGTCGTGTCTTCAAAATATATCCGTGCGACTCCAACCAAGACCTTCATGCCTTCAAACCTGAGATAAAACATGCTAAAACGTCAACACAAAGGTTGAGTGAATCCATAGAGTTTTAGTAATAAGCAGTTGATCACAATATAATCCAGTTTATAAAAACGACTAAGCAAAAAATGCAAAGTCTAGTAAGGTTATTATTGCACTAAGCTCGTGACCCCGAACATTAACGTTATGGTGGGATATTCTAGCAGAATATAAATTTGCCCTTCAACATAGGTAATAGCCATACCTAATCAACAATACGAATACAATACATGTGATAGCCTAACTGGAAAATTTCGGCATGAGGGCTGTCGTACCCAATAGATCTATTTACCGTATTCGCGTTCACTCGCAAGTAATTAACGGTTCACGATAAGGAAGGGACTTTCGGCTATGGGAAACTTAGGCAAAGATAATAACCGGATAGCAAACAATTTCAAAGCATTGTGATCATAAATATTTATAGCATGTATCTCCCCCACGGAGTTTGTAAAATAATTGAAGTAAAAATTGGGGCTATGAACTCACCAACGATGAAGTAGCAACGAAAATCGGAGAAGTGTGCACGTCGAGAAAAACCGCAAAGATCACAAGTGACCTAAATAAAATACAACACGACTTAGGCTCGAGGATTAAAGTATAATACTTTTATTTGTGATTTAAATCAGTACTTGTTCTCCTAACATCATATGGTCATTTATTTAAATGTCTTGTAGCAAGTCATGGGTCGAAAAGACGTTTATAAAAGCTTAAATGGTTTAAAATGCAAAGCTGATGGAAAATTTATGAAATTGCCTCACTAATCGGGTCGCCATTTCTAAACCATGAAGGCTAAAATTATGAACTTTATATGCTTAGAAAGGTATGACTCTGCACTATATGAAAATCAAGGCCTTACATAACTGAGAACTTTAGAACATGGGTGAAATTACCAATTTACCTCTGTGTCTCTAAATAGTTATACTCAGCATCCAAATGAGTTTAGCCAAAAGGGTGTATCTCTATAACTAAAGGTCTAATGGACACATGGCCTATGGGAAAAGTTTTCTACAGGTCTTGGATACAACTTTTATGTTTACACCAACCTAGTGTTCTTTGCAACATTTTAGAGTAAATAGCCCATCAAATCTGACATGCATTCCTAGACTAGTTTTAGTGTGGATTTTCTCTAAAAATCTCCAGGATGAATTAAGATGTAAGGTTTTCGGGTAAATTATCCTAAGACCTGTGGCTAACTCACAATATTTTTAGTTTTGCTTAAAACCTTCTGAGGACAAAATGGTGAACTGATCTCTTAGCATCAAATCTGAGACAGACTATTGACCAATCAAAATGGCTACTTTTGTACATTTATTACCTCTAATACATATGCATGTCTAAGATCAATCATTCCTACTCTTTTATTCATCCAAAAACTCAATATTTCTAGAAGATGAAAGATTATTTTAAAGATTAACTTCAGTTTTTATAAACAAAACATTTGGAAAATCATTAACAAGTTCAAAAATCATATAGATCCATTAATCTCTTGCATAACTCTAACAAATCAATCCTAACCAATTATCAAACAACCTATTTCCTATTAAATCTTGACTCTAATCAACTAAAATGACACATGCAATAGATGTTTGCTTAGCCTCTAAAAATCTCTAATAAATATAAGAAAACAAAGGAAATGAGGTGAAATAAATTAAAGAAACTTACAAGGATGAAAGGGTAACTAGTTAGCACAAGATTTGATGCAAGAAAAGATGATGATGAAGGTGGTGTTGGTGTTGATGGTACAGCAGCAAGAGGGGCAAGGAGAGGGACTTTTGAAGTTGGATGATTTCTTAGAGAGAGAGTTAGAAGTTTGCATGCAAATAAAGTGATGAGTATTTCTTGAAATGAAGAAAAGATATAATGAGCATGGGAGGGGAGGGCATGGACGGTTTTGTGGTCCCAAGGCAAGAAATAATCTGACTTTTATTCTTATTGTATTAATATTTGAAGCATTAGTGTGTTTGTGGGGTTTAAATCAAGCGTACGGTCTTAAAAACGCGAATTACGCAGTACCGGGTGAACTGAAAATGTGAATTTTAGAAAAGTGTTATCAAAACATTATGAAATTGTTATGAAGTGTTAAAATGGATAATTTTAATATTTCATGGGAGCCTTGGGTTTTCCGGAGTGTTAAAACGAAACTAAAAATCAAAAACGCAGGCTCAAAACGCGAGTTGTTACCAAAATTTGACAAAATCGTGAAACGAGACAGAAAATGTGAAATATATAATTTTTTTAAATACTAGAAGCATATGATGGAATATTAAACCACTAATGACAAGAAAACGGATAGAAATCCTAAACATGGCTCATGAATAGCTAAAAACGCGAAAATCGCTAAATCAAGTACTTTTATGCATAGTTTGTAAAAATAAATGTCACAAGGATAATATTTCCATAAAAATATCACATTTAACTTAAAATGACCTAAATTGATGTTTCACAAATTTCCCGAGCCTTCCGGAGTGTTATAATGTCTTTAAAGCTTAAACCGCGAGCCGAAAACGCGTAAAACGTAAAATGTGCACACTTCGTGTAGAAATGGAAAATTACATTATTTCATATGAGAATAAGTACGTGGGGGAAATATAAATCATGTTAACGGATAAATTGAGCATAGCCTGACTCAAATTACAAATTTTAGTGTACGTGTCACGACGTACGCGGGCAACTTTCCCGGCAAAAGCCAATTTACTTAAAATAGCATAATAAACAAATAAAATTAGTAAAATAATGACTTGGAAATTTATCGGTTGTTACATTACCCATCCGTTAAAAAGGAATCACGTCCTCGTGATTCAGTTTATCTTATCGGCTGACGGTGTGTCGAAAAAAGAAAATGAGGGTACTCTCGTCGCAATCTGCTCTTTTCGCTCCCATGTATACTCGGGTCCATGGCGAGTATTCCAACAAATCTTGACAATGGGAATTCACTCTGCTTGATTCGTTTGACTTCCTGGTTCATGATCACAACTGGTTCCTTATCAAAGTAAAGCTTGTCGTCAAGTTGAATCTCCTCTAGTGGAGTGACGAGGGTTTCATCCGATAGGCACTTCTTCGAGTTCGAATCGTAAAATGTGTTGTGCACGCTAGTGGGCTCTTTTGGGTGGTTCGAGTCGATAAGCTACCGGTCCAGCTTTTGCCAAATTCTTGAAGGGTTCAACGTACATCGAGTTCAGTTTTCATCATTTCCCGAAACTTAGCACGTGCTTTCGTGGTGAACTTTCACGTAACTCTCTTGACGATCTTGTACTGCTTGCAGCCTGTTGTCCTGGAGTGTTGTTCTTACGCCCGATGCGTACTAGCGATTAATGCGAATGGGATTACTACAGGAGCGTACTATCAGTCGTAAGAAGTAGATTCCAATGCCTTGGGGTAAAAATTGTTACAAGGAGTAATTAATAATACAAATGAAAGATCTTGATGAATCACAAAAATAATAATAGAATTATGTCGAGTGTAATTGTTTTAGGAGCAAAGACTGCTTAACATGGATAGATTAGATATCTGTATGAACAAAGAAGCAAACTGTTATCAGTTGATGCAAATAAAAGGATCAATGAATCAGAACAATAATGAATGGATTAAGATGTCCATATCATTCGTACTAGTATGAGCATAGAGTGCTCGGAAGAAAATTTGATATTCATACGAACGAAGAAGCAAATGAAACGATGTAAAAGAGAGGTCAATGACTCAAATTAACGCAAACATAAGAACCATAAATCACAATAATAGTAAAGCGAAGAGATATAGAATATTAACGCAATTAATCAATTAATCAAGACAACCAACGAATCAAACCAATAGTCAAAATAGACCAATACTGAAAGACATAATTCTAAATGAGGTTCAATAATAAACGAGACCGACAATATTCTTTGCGAGTGTCAAATGAGAATAAATAAGGAAAATCGAAAAAATGAGAAGGATAATAGACACACGATTGTTAAAAGAGATGAGTGAAATAGACCAGAATTAAGAAAGCAATAAGCGTAACAATACTTTAAATGAGAACAAATGAGACATGCAATAAATGTGAAAGCAAATAATAAAGGAGAAAGACGATAAATGTCATGGAAGAGAACAAATAGTAAATGATGAAATCCATAAATATCACGAATGTTATATGAGATTAACCGGGAAAATAAATGAATTAGAAAGACAATGTGCATCTCGAATGCTAAATGAGAAGAAGAAATGAGAATGAACAATAAATGAGAAATACAGTAAGCAGCACGAATGCTAGCTGAGGGTAAACAATTAATGAGAAACGCAATAAGTGACAATGACAATAAGCATTGCGAATGCTAACTGAGAATGAATGGGGACCAACAATAAATGAGAAAAGCATTACGTAAAAAACATGTATATTAAATAACAACATAAAATGAGAAAGGCATTGAGTATCAAGAAAATTGATTGAGGATAAATGAGAACAAATAATAATTGGTAAGGTCAGTAAATATCACGAATGTTGATTAAGTAAGATCCGCACTTGGATCCTCGAGCTTTTCTCTTCTCCAACGAGACTCTAGGTTGGCCAGCTGACGTGTAATATCTCTCATGATGTGGCACGTATGTCACCAACGATGGGATGCTGTGGTGGATGGGCTCTCTGGTGATAGACTCTGGTCGGGTGGGAGGAATAGGTGCAGTAATGGTTCTCCTCCACGTCTTCCGAGGGGTTCTTCTTCGAGTTAGTAATCTTCTGGTTTGAGTTCACACTCTATAGCCTTTTCCCCGAATGGCTTTGTCTCGCTATTAGACATTAGCATATAAGTTGGTGAAGTGGGTGTCAGAATGGTGGTCGACAAGTTTCCAAATTGTGTCCTTGAAATCGAAAGATAGTATTACGTTAAGGTAAACATTGTTGTCAAGCTTCGGTGTTACCTTCCTAGCATCGTGATTCTTCAAAACACAAGGAGTGAAAAAGAATGAGACGTTAAAAAGTCATGTTTCGAAAGTAGGGTGTTCCAAGGCGGCATGTTAAAGTCATGCTCTAATCATCCGACGTGTCTTTAGGCGATGGTTTACGAGGCGATGTAGGTGTTCTAAAAGTATGGGACCAATGTTCCAGCTCGTCTTCGAATGCGGATAGTAAGAAAACCGAGGGAAATCGATAGACTGCAACGGGTTTTGCATAAGACGATGTTATGAAAGGTTATGAAAAAGTTGTAACGAACCACGGTATTACTCACGATGTTTGAGAAATAAAAGAGACCATTAAAATGTAAGTATAGGTATGTAATCGGGGAAAACAAGGTTTGAGCTCAAGCTCCGAAATAAGCGTAAGAGGTCAAAATCAGTCAAACATTTATATAATTAACCTTTATATAAATAATAGTGTATATAAGCATACTTTATATAATACCATTAGTGATGACATATGAGTAACAACATAGGCAGTCTGGTGGTACATGCGCACGAATATCGGATACGGCAATGAGAGACTCTTTAGTGAAAAATAGTTATAGTTTGGGTTTTGAAAACGACCCAGTTCTCCATAACTGTAGCTCTGATGCCAATCTGTAACACCCCCAAAATTATCACAGCGGAAGATAGTACACTGGGGTATTACTTCCTAGCACAAAGTACAAGTCATGGAAAACGACCTTTCAAAAGAGACGTTTAAAGGTATTTCACATTTGATACATTAAAAGCTCAGAGTTTGCAAAAGGTCCCAACAGTTTTCATAAAACACAATGTTTTCAAAAGATTTCAAATGTTTTAAACACAACATAAATCTTTAAAATATAGTTTCTTCAAATGTGAAAATATGTCGTGTCTTCAAAATATATCCGTGCGACTCCAACCAAGACCTTCATGCCTTCAAACCTGAGATAAAACATGCTAAAACGTCAACACAAAGGTTGAGTGAATCCATAGAGTTTTAGTAATAAGCAGTTGATCACAATATAATCCAGTTTATAAAAACGACTAAGCAACAAATGCAAAGTCTAGTAAGGTAATTATTGCACTAAGCTCGTGACCCTGAACATTAACGTTATGGTGGGATATTCTAGCAGAATATAAATTTGCCCTTCAACATAGGTAATAGCCATACCTAATCAACAATACGAATACAATACATGTGATAGCCTAACTGGCAAATTTCAACATGAGGGCTGTCGTACCCAATAGATCTATTTACCGTATTCGCGTTCACTCGCAAGTGATTAACGGTTCACGATAAGGAAGGGACTTTCGGCTATGGAAAACTTAGGCAAAGATAATAACCGGATAGCAAACAATTTCAAAGCATTGTGATCATAAATATTTATAGCATGTATCTCCCCCACGGAGTTTGTAAAATAATTGAAGTAAAAATTGGGGCTATGAACTCACCAACGATGAAGTAGCAACGAAAATCGGAGAAGTGTGCACGTCGAGAAAAACCGCAAAGATCACAAGTGACCTAAATAAAATACAACACGACTTAGGCTCGGGGATTAAAGTATAATACTTTTATTTGTGATTTAAATCAGTAATTGTTCTCCTAACATCATATGGTCATTTATTTAAATGTCTTGTAGCAAGCCATGGGTCGAAAAGACGTTTATAAAAGCTTAAATGGTTTAAAATGCAAAGCTGATGGAAAATTTATGAAATTGCCTCACTAATCGGGTCGCCATTTCTAAACCATGAAGGCTAAAATTATGAACTTTATATGCTTAGAAAGGTATGACTCTGTACTATACGAAAATCAAGGCCTTACATAACTGAGAACTTTAGAACATGGGTGAAATTACCAATTTACCTCTGTGTCTCTAAATAGTTATACTCAGCATCCAAATGAGTTTAGAAAAAAGGGTGTATCTCTATAACTACAGGTCTAATGGACACATGGTCTATGGGAAAAGTTTTCTACAGGTCTTGGCTACAACTTTTATGTTTACACCAACCTAGTGTTCTTTGCAACATTTTAGAGTAAATAGCCCATCAAATCTGACATGCATTCCTGGACTAGTTTTAGTGTGGATTTTCTCTAAAAATCTCCAGGATGAATTAAGATGTAAGGTTTTTGGGGAAATGATCCTAAGACCTGTGCCTAACTCACAATATTTTTAGTTTTTCTTAAAACCTTTTGAGGAAAAAATGGTGAACTTATCTCTTAGCATCAAATCTGAGACAGACTATTGACCAATCAAAATGGCTACTTTTGTACATTTATTACCTCTAATACATATGCATGTCTAAGATCAATCATTCCTACTCTTTTATTCATCCAAAAACTCAATATTTCTAGAAGATGAAAGATTATTTTAAAGATTAACTTCAGTTTTTATAAACAAAACATTTGGAAAATCATTAACAAGTTCAAAAATCATATAGATCCATTAATCTCTTGCATAACTCTAACAAATCAATCCTAACCAATTATCAAACAACCTATTTCCTATTAAATCTTGAATCAAATTATCTAGAATAACACATGCAAGAGATGTTTGCTTAGCCTCTAAAAATCTCTAATAAATATAAGAAAACAAAGGAAATGAGGTGAAATAAATTAAAGAAACTTACAAGGATGAAAGGGTAACTAGTTAGCACAAGATTTGATGCAAGAAATGATGATGATGAAGGTGGTGTTGGTGTTGATGGTACAGCAGCAAGAGGGGCAAGGAGAGGGACTTTTGAAGTTGGATGATTTCTTAGAGAGAGAGTTAGAAGTTTGCATGCAAATAAAGTGATGAGTATTTCTTGAAATGAAGAAAAGATATAATGAGCATGGGAGGGGAGGGCATGGACGGTTTTTTTGGTCCCAAGGCAAGAAATAATCTGAATTTTATTCTTATTGTATTAATATTTGAAGCATTAGTGTGTTTGTGGGGTTTAAATCAAGCGTACGGTCTTAAAAACGCGAATTACGCAGTACCGGGTGAACTGAAAATGTGAATTTTAGAAAAGTGTTATCAAAACATTATGAAATTCTTATGAAGTGTTAAAATGGATAATTTTAATATTTCATGGGAGCCTTGGGTTTTCCGGAGTGTTAAAATGAAACTAAAAATAAAAAACGCAGGCTCAAAACGCGAGTTGTTACCAAAATTTGACAAAATCGTGAAACGAGACAGAAAATGTGAAATATATAATTTTTTTAATACTAGAAGCATATGATGGAATATTAAACCACTAATGACAAGAAAACGGATAGAAATCCTAAACATGGCTCATGAATAGCTAAAAACGCGAAAATCGCTAAATCAAGTACTTTTATGCATAGTTTGTAAAAATAAATGTCACAAGGATAATATTTCCATAAAAATATCACATTTAACTTAAAATGACCTAAATTGATGTTTCACAAATTTCCCGAGCCTTCCGGAGTGTTATAATGTCTTTAAAGCTTAAACCGCGAGCCGAAAACGCGTAAAACGTAAAATGTGCACACTTCGTGTAGAAATGGAAAATTACATTATTTCATATGAGAATAAGTACGTGGGGGAAATATAAATCATGTTAACGGATAAATTGAGCATAGCCTGACTCAAATTACAAATTTTAGTGTACGTGTCACGACGTACGCGGGCAACTTTCCCGGCAAAAGCCAATTTACTTAAAATAGCATAATAAACAAATAAAATTAGTAAAATAATGACTTGGAAATTTCTCGGTTGTTACATTCCTGTTGTTGTTGTAGCTGTTGTTGTTCCTGTTACTGTTGCTGTTGCGGTTGTTGTTCTCACAGTTATCAAAACTTCTCTTGTGTTCGTTGATCACGGTGGTAGAACTCTGTTTGATCACTCGATCCAACAATCGTTGAGCAAGCCCAATTGCCTCTTCAAGAGTTTTTGGGTTGGATGCGGTGACGTCCCCCTCAATGCTCTGGGGTAGTCCCTCCACATACCGTTCCAAAGTCCTTTCCAGGTCCGGTACCATAGATGGACATAACACTGACAAATCCTGGAACTTCCGGTTGTAAGTCCTTAGGTCGTTGCCCTTCACTACTAGTTGATGAAATTCATCTTCTAGTTTCCTAATCTCTGTCCGGGGACAATATTTCTTCAACATCTTCTTTTTCAACTCAGTCCAGGAGAGTTGGAATGCTTCATCTTGACCCATGGTTTGTGCGGTGGCATTCCACCACGACAATGCTTCTCCCTGAAGAGATCTTGTGGCAAAGGTGAATTTGCTATTATCAGGACAGCCGCTCCTCTTGAAGACTGTTTTGGTATGTTCAAACCATTAAGCCAACTCTGTTACTCCTTCTATTCCCTTGAAGTTAGTTGGTTTACAAGTCATGAAGTCTTTGTAAGTACATTTACGAGGTGTAGATACCTCGCCTTCATTGGTTGCTCATATGTCGTTACTTGAGCGATCAGCTTTACGAGCAGCAGCGATGCCATCGGCAATCATTTTTTGGACATCTGCAGGCGTCATGGCTGCTCCGGGGTTGGAAGTTTCATTTCTTGTATGATCCATATTTCTATTAATAATACAAGAAACACAGATTTAGAATTTACATAATGATTATGTTTGAATGATTTGAGTAATGGGGAAGCGAGTATATGAGTTCTAACAATCTTGTCAAAAGGCGAGGTTATGATTAAATTGAAAATCACAATAATTACGACATATTTGGGTATTATCGTAAGTAAGTGATCAATCTTTGGTATAGGATTGCTAAGGAACAAACCGATTCATCTATAAAAGCTGACGTTCAGCAACTTTCTCTTCATTCATCACGTTATCTTCCGAAAATTTGTCTTATAGAATTCTATGGTTATAGCCTAGTCATGGCATGTTTAAGAATTCATAACAATCGTAGGTAATATCATGGTAAGTCTGGATATAATCACTGTAATCAACATGATATTAACAACTTGATTGATTATTTTTGTAAAAGAAACAATACAAGGTCCATTATTAATGCTCCATTGATTTGTGTGAAGTCATTTGTATACCAACGAGAGTAACAAATGGGGAGATTTTGAATGAGGGGATGAGGAATCATTACATGCATGCATAGCATCATGATAGAGAATAATAGAAAGAATTGGTTCACCACATTAAGATATAACAATAAGAGGTTGCTATTGATTAACGGTTGGTTACAAGTTCTGAGAATTTCAGGATTATTGAAAATATGTTAACACTAACCAAAAATTATTTGGTTTAGTGGGTACAACAATGATACATATGAACCTTAAGACTAGTTACTTCTCTGACGTTGGCGTCTAACTTCTGCTGCATGGTCTCTTGGGTCGGTCTAAAGTTCCTCAAAAGATCAAATATGATGCGAATGCAAATCAAACCATTCTCCTCGTTATCGGTTGTGAGAACATGCATTGCAACTTTTAAAAGCTCTTGAACAACGGCCTTAGCACTTCACTGTTAGGAAGGCTGTTAAGGATTTCAATAATGATGTTCCGCCTCGAATGTTGTCTGACCACAAATTAAATCTTCATCTGAATAAGATTCGGTAGCTCTTCTGAGTCTCTGACGTAAGGATGAGTAAATAGATGATGTATGAGTTGTACGGAGGGTAAGTTTAGGTAATATTAATAGGTTTGAAGGACATGATACGTTAGTAACCGAGAATAGTAATTATAAGTAATTTGTACATTAAAATGTAACGGTAAACGCAAAATAATGAAGTATGTGAGAGTAACTATCAAGCATAAAAAGATTATTGTAAAACAATCTTAATAAGTAATGTATTGAGCACGACAATCTGCAGACACGGAGGGCATAAAATAGTATGGTGTAAAATCATTTATTTTGAAAATGTAGTTATAGTTCAATGTTTGAAAACATTTGGTTCTCTATAACTCTAGCTCTGATGCCAATCTGTAACACCCCCTAATTTATGAGATAACAGCGGAAGACTAATTAGGGTGTTACGGTGAGGATCGAAGTCATAATTATAGAAAACGGCTCAAAAGAGACGTTTTAAAAGTTATTTGTCATTCAAATAATATTTTTGATATAAAGGTGAAATATCTGATTTGTAAATCCCATGAAAGGGTTTGATAATTTGGAAAGAATGACATATTGATTTTTACACCATTTAATTTATCAGAGTACATAATGCCCGCTCTGTGTCTTGTCCTGCTCCGTTAATTACCTGAGATAAACATGCTTAAAGTGTCAACACAAAGGTTGGTGAGTTCATAGAGTTTAATGGAAAACCATTTATTTCAATAAGTTCAAGAGTAAGATAATAACCATAATAACAGCGATGAAACAAGTAATGAGAGATGTTAAGTATAACCACAAATAAATCATATACGCCTTCAGTTAAGTTCAAGTACTGGATCATAGTCCTAATCATGAGATGGAACCAATGATGTTATGCCAAAGATCTATCATTCAACTAATGATATTATACCTGAGTTTCTATATTTCAAGGTCTGATGAATTTCTTAGTACAGTTGTATCTAGATATATATGGCTCTAAGCCTCAAGACATTCAAAACTTAACAAGGTATCACACAAACAACATGTAATGTACCGCACAAACGGCATGTAACGTACCGCACAAAGCAGCACGTACTGTACCGCACAAACGGACTGTAATGTACCGCACAAACGGACTGTAATGTACCGCACAAACGGACTGTAATGTAATGGTAACTTAGGCAATATCAAGGTAATGATGAACCTTAAAGTACTAATGCTCTTTCCTAGCAATTTTTCCCAAAGAAGCCTTGGAATGATATATAACAATGATCCGTACCTTCACGATGTTACTTGAATGATTATCTTAAAAACCAATATCGCGCTACCACAAGCAGTTTGAACATACTATCTTCTGAGTTCAATATTTAAGCCTAAGCAACCCATTTACTAGTGAAACAAACATCTATTTCTTCCAAGGAGTAATTCACAACATATAAACAGTAGTTATATTTTCAAGTAAATCATGTTAATTTTTCAATGTATTTATACAAATAAAAATATGTCATTTAGCATGTATCTCCCCCAAAAGTATTTATAAAACAAGTATAAAAATGGGGCCATGACTCACCTTGAGCGTATCTGACAAGATGGAATTACGATATCAAGTAAGATTATGGGAATGATTACGGAAACGTCTTCAATACGAGACCTGAATATAAGGAAGGTCTGAGAATCTGACCAAATACGAATGATGGATGTGATAACGAGAACGAATAACGATTTGATTGTTAGAGTGAGAATTTGATATGCTTAAAATGCCTAATGTTCAAAAATAATATTATATAAAATATTATCTTGTTTTTATGTTATATATTTCAAAATATCATTTCCTTGAAACGTATAGTTAAATTGTTTAAAAAATCTCGTTATATATATAGTTAACGTAAAGTTATAAATAAATAAATGAAATACATAAAAATGCAAATGACGTGAAGGGATAACGTAAAATGGAAAATAAAATAAGAATGTCAAATATAATATGTTGGTCCTTGTCCTTTTCCAGTTTTTACACTTTTTACCCTAACGGCGTTAGCGTTACACCGTTAGTCCTTTATTAAATATAATTTACATTTATAGTCCACAACTTGTCCAATATAGCGTTCTGAGCTTGGAATTAAATAATATATCAATTTCTACCCTAATGATACTGTTTTTACATTTTCAGTCCATGTTTTACTCGGTTGACAGTTTTAGTCCTTCTAGTTGTTGTCGCGTTACATTTTTAGTCCATTTACACAAAATTAATGGGAAAAATTATATTAAATTTTCTGAGACTTAGTTAGGTTGTAAAAAGCTTATTTTAACTGCTTATTTAGTCTATAGCTTATTTTTATACTTATGGGCTTTAACGATTCATTTAGTGGCCCGTTAACGTTTTAAAATTCGTCAATCGTGAGACGAGTTGAGCTCATCAAAAATATCATTTTTCATGTTCTAAATTCATATCAAAAAGCCTAGATAAGCTAGCTTATTTTATTTACTTAAAAAGAGCTTAATGGGCTGAAAAGCCCATGTCGCTGTTTTGAGTTGGTTTCTCATTCAGTTTATGCGTTTTACTTTGGTAACTTTTAAGGGTCGAGACTTGATTATTTTTACAAGTTATATATACGAAAGTGGCAGCTAGTTAGGTGGTCTAACAGTTTATGTAAAAATATCGTATGATCATTAAGTTAGATTTTAAGATACGAGGCTGTTTCTAGGCGACATGGAACGTGTGATATGAAGTAAAAGACTTAGTAATTTTTCTAAGTGTTTAACAGTTTTAGCGATTGAAGACATGGTTCAAAATAGATGCGTATGATGTATGTAACATGTAAATAAACGTGAAAGGTGTGTGCATGGTGACTTCTATGCCTTCCGCAAGGGAGGCGTGTCACGTTCGTGTATATGTGAACGAAAATAAATAAGCAAAAATACAATATATACGTTCGAGTATATTAAAAGGAAAGCGATGCATGAGTAAAAGTAAATGATCGAGACGTATTGTAACTTGGATGAGATGACTTACAAAGCTTCTAAAGATGATAGAGGTTCGAATGAAGCGTTTAGAGCACAAGATAAAACCCACGTTCACTTTAAAACTAAAGTATACGTTTATATGTGATAACCCGTTTTCTCTCGTTAGCTTCTAAGCGATCGAATGAAAGTTTCTGGTATTGTAGAGATGAATTTATGGTAGAATAAGAGTTGTTAGGATGATATATAATGTAGGAAGAAAGGTGGCAAGTGAGTTATTAGATATAGAAGACGTATGTGCATACGTTGGCTCCAATAATTCACTACACTTGCAACTTACACAATGTCAGTAAACATGAGACTTCAAATTGAGATTTTCTTACATTCCTAGGACTCTAGAAAAAAATATGTGAGAGCTTAAAACATGGAAACTTGTCTTGTGACTCACATATATGTCGACCAACATATTTATTCCTCACACGATTTGCAAAAATCGTGTATCTCTTGGTTTCTGTTGATGAAACTCAATTACTAACATGAAAACATGCTATAAATATTTTTAGGATCACGTAGAAACGAACGGGAGTCAAAACGGTTAAGTTTTGAATAATAAACTTTATGTCGAGTTGGGTTGTTTTCAACCGAATGTTTTGCCTTTCGGAATCGTATCAATACTTGATATAAACTTCTGAAAATTGGCACGTTTAAAGTTGGCTAGGTGAGAAACGAGATGGTGTAAAAATATATAGATGTTACGTTTAATATATGAGCGAACGAGAAGCTTTTTGGAGCTAGTCTCTTATCGAAATTCACATAGAATCACAAATATTATTTTGGGCTTTATAATTGGGTTATGAATAGTTACGTTGGAATTGAAGTTGGGCTGGAAAATTATTAGGCCCGATTTGAGAAATTAGGGAGTAATTAACTAAATGAAATATTTATGTTTCGAAAAACATGTCGAGAACTTGTTACGTCATTTGGTGAATTTTGTGATTTCGTAATCACAACCAAATAAGATAATAAGAAAAATTTCTAATTTCCCAGTAAAAATGGTGATTAAAATATTGACAGAGATTAATATATAATTAACCGTTGTTAATTATTGGGAATTTTGCGGTTTGTTACAATATCCCATATGAAGAAGCTCGAACACCTGTGATATCACATATCACATGTGATATCACATATCACATGTGATATCATAGGTGATATCACATGTGATATCTGAAGAAGCTCAAACACCTGTGATATCACATATCACATGTGATATCACAGGTGATACAAAATAAGATATCACCTGTGTGATACAGAATAACTTATTGAATATCACCTGTGATACAAAAATAAGATATTAGGTATCACCTGTGATGCAAAATATGATATTAGGTATCACCTGTGATACAAAATAAGATATTAGGTATCACCTAAAAGTGATATTCTGTGATTTTCTGTGATATTCAGAATATCACAAGTGATATTATCACAAGCGATATTCTGAATATCACAAATGATATTCTGAATATCATAAGTGATAATATCATTTGTGATATTCAGAATATCGCTTGTGATATTCTGAATATCACAGAATATCACTTGTGATATTCAGAAAATCACAGGATATCACTTGTGATATTCAGGATATCGCTTGTGATAATATCACTTGTGATATACTGAATATCACATAATATCACTTGTGATATTCTGAATATCACAGAATATCACTTGTGATATTCAAAAAAATCACAGAATATCACATGTGATATTCAGAAAATCACTTGTGATATTTAGAATATCACTTGTGATATTCTGAATATCAAAGAATATGAATGAAAATGAACAAAAAGACCCAAGGGCAGAGATGGTTGTGGTGAGTTAAACTGGTTGAGGATGGTAGAGGTCTGGGGTTCGAGCCTAGGCTCACTCTGGGCTTCCCAACTTCCAAGTTTTTGTTTTTGCAAAATTGTTTTTCATGAAACTTATTAATAAGCTAAATAAACAAACAGTTAACATATTAGGTATCACCTGTGATACAGAATAACTTATTAGGTATCACATGTGATACAAAATAAGATATTAGGTATCATCTGTGATACATACCAAATATTAGGTATCACCTGTGATACAAAATGAGATATTAGGTATCACCTGTGATACAAAATAAGATATGTTATTTTGTATCATAGTTGATACCTAATAACTTAGCCAAAACAGTTTAATGTATCACAAGTAATAAATGTCAAAGTATTCCATAAAATTACATAAATAAAAAAATAAAAATACACCAATCAGTAAATCTCATAATTTCAATCAGTAAAAAAATACAAGCCTTTAACCTTTGGTTTTAATGATGTTCAATGGAGCTTAGTACCGCTGGTTATCTCTGTTAGTGCTGCCACTTACATGATTAGTATTGCTCCATGTTGAAAAGAGTTTGTACGGCTATTGATTAGTTTGTGATATCGGACGACACACACAAAAAGATTTTTTTTTTTTTTTTTTTTTTTTTTTTTTTTTTTTTTTTTGTTTATTTTTTAAGATTTATTTTTTTAAGCTTATTTTTTTTTTTTAAATACTTGTTGTTACCTACTTACACAATAACATATTAGGTATCACATGTGATACAAAATAAGATATTAGGTATCACCTGTGATACAAAATAAGATATTAGGTATCACCTGTGATACAAAATAAGATATTAGGCAAATAGAGCTACCATGTGTTTTGAGCTACATTTGTGACACCAGCTATGGCGTCTTGTTCAACTGCCTATTAGCCCCTGCATTCAAGATAACCAAATAAAAAAAATTACGAATCCGAAACTTAGAATTGCCCATATTATATAAGCAAATTCACTTCATTGATTCAAAAGTTAGTACACCGGGCAACTTTAACAACATAGACACATGGTGTGCATTTAACTGGATATTTTTCTAAAGCTAGGGTCGTTCCATGTAAAAATCAGTTGGCTGAAGCAAAGATAGTCTTTTGGTTCCATATGATGGATAAGAAACATGCCATCATCTCTGGCCTGTGAACTTGGACTTGAGGTGCATCATCGTATTCAGGATCGATAATGCACACATCAGTTGGCTGAAGCAAAAGATAGTCTTTTGGTTCCATA
The DNA here is from genome assembly GCA_021014915.2 of Artemisia tridentata subsp. tridentata. NCBI lineage: Eukaryota > Viridiplantae > Streptophyta > Magnoliopsida > Asterales > Asteraceae > Artemisia > Artemisia tridentata. The sequence goes on from CP139501.1 coordinate 4,309,661, forward strand.
GCTATGATAGATATTTGAGTTAGTTTCCCTCATCAGAAGAACCTTCTGGAGTAGGTCAATGGCAACTGCATGAACATTAAAGAAAAATGAGTGAAAATAAATAAATACCATACAATGAAGGAATTGCAGACTTTTTTATAAGACAAGAAACTTTACTGAATTCCTCATAAATTAGATTTGCCTTAATGGTCAGCTTTCCTTGCAGCGGACTTGTAACTTGTATTGTTGCACTGTATGGGCTGCAACTCGCAAGCAAGACAAAGATGATTAAAAAGTACCAAATAGGTAAAAAGCAACCGATAAAATAATCAAAATAGGAGCTTTGTATGTATTTCAGTTATCAAAATTGTTTAGGAAAACTTCAGGATAAAATAAGATCTGGGTCAACCCACCCGTACAAACAGTACCCATTTTGACCCGTTACCCAGCTTGATCAATCCAGCCCACATGATTAAGTAACCATTATGACAAGTTAACCAACTTGCCCAATCAGACCATTTAGTTATAATATATTGTTCAAGTATAGAATCTACAATCTATTAATATATTATCACCCATAACAACGCTAGATGAACCATTACAACCCAATTTAGAAGCAGATAAAATATACCTCATCTGAAGATGCTATACAAGAATGATGAGCTAGCTGCAAGTGGTTGGCGTGCTCGATGTACCTGTTAAGGCCAAATCGATATCCGTTGGGGTACCAAACCCAAAAGAACTTTCTTTTTTAGAGGGTCCACCACAAACCAGCTCCCATATCTCCCTATCACCAACACGAGGATGACATGCGCGGTCTGCCCCATACCTTTCCTCCATCAGGTCTGAATACTTTTCCTATGAACAGAATTATAGTTTAGTTATAATAAGAAAAAAAGTACTAAAAAATGGGTAGTAAGAGGAGATAAACTATTTTACCGCCACATTCTTTGCCCTCGTGGTAACATACTCAGAAACCGAGCCTTTCTTCGTGTGGCAGCGTTGATACACTTCTAGGGAAGTTACTGGGCCACCTCTTTCCTTTTCCTACAAAGTTAATAACTTAAGTTAGATAAGAAAATAACGAACTTGAAAAAGAAAACCAAAAGTATGTTCTAAAAACATGAATACCATTACATATTTACCATTCTTAACGTGAAAACATGAACACTAGAATACATATTTACCATTCTTTGACGTTGTTGATCAATCCAAATTGAGCCAGCAGTACGTTTTTTTTTTTTTTTTTTTTTTTTTTTCTTTTCATGCAACGGTATTCCACACCCTATCAATCATATCACACCAGTCCTCTGGCTTGATCCAGTTTGGGTTGTAGGGCCTAAGAATTGTATACCCATTCTGATATGGATAAATTCAACTTTTGAGTGATGACTGAGTAGGTGGCGTATCAGCCATGTCCAACCCACGTCCATGTTGTGATGACTCCATCTCGAACTCATCCATGTTCTCATCAGCACAGATCACCATCACTAGTACCACCTCTTCTTGCAGGCCTACCTTCGGGTCTAAAACTCCCGTGAAGATACTTCTCTACATCTCCCCGATCATCAGCAAACTGATCACCATTCCCAAAAGCACTACTAGTTGCCCCTCTTCCACCTCTACCAAAAATAGCACCTTTAGATCTAGCAACTAAACGAACTGTTGGTCTACCTTGATGTTGATATCTGGATCGATTAGGAGGTCTAACTTCAGGTCCATCTCCAGCAGGACCTTTATCTTTAGCTTTACCTGATGATGTTCCACAGTCTACCTTCACCATGAAGATTAATGCATCTTTCTTCTCGGTTGAGAATCTAGCAAGAAACTAATAAAGAATCATCAAACAAAGTATTTATTCTCTAAACTTTCAAAGTAATAATGACCAAGACAATTCAAGGTAGATATATTGATTGACTACTCATTACGTTTTCTATTAAACGTTGCAGCTAATCCAATTCAATAATTTCCTACTGAACTTTGCACTGAGAATTTAGTAAAAAAATAGAACTAAATAGAAACACTTATCATGAATTTTCACAATCACCTAGCATGCATAAATGTGTTACCAACAATGTTTTATATTTTCTTAATGGTATTGATACAACCCATTATTCCAAAATTGAAATGTTTAGCATAGCTCTAATTACAATATGCAAACAACAAATATTGCTTGCCTGATCATACTAGTGATGGTGATCTGTGCTGATGAGAACATGGATGAGTTCGAGATGGAGTCATCACAACATGGACGTGGGTTGGACATGGCTGATACGCCACCTACTCAGTCATCACTCAAAAGTTGAATTTATCCATATCAGAATGGGTATACAATTCTTAGGCCCTACAACCCAAAATGGATCAAGCCAGAGGACTGGTGTGATTTGATTGATAGGGTGTGGAATACCGTGGCATGAAAAGAAAAAAAAAAAGAAAGAAAAAAAAGGTCAAAAGCAGGTCGCGTAAATAGGATCACCTTGGTTGATGGACAGGTCTCAAAACGTACTGCTGGCTCAATTTGGATTGATCAACATCGTCAAAGAATGGTAAATATGTATTCTAGTGTTCATGTTTTCATGTTAAGAATGGTAAATATGTAATGGTATTCATGTTTTCAGAACATACTTTTGGTTTTCTTTTTCAAGTTCGTTATTTTCTTATCTAACTTAAGTTATTAACTTTGTAGGAAAAGGAAAGAGGTGACCCAGTAACTTCCCTAGAAGTTTATCAACGCTGCCACACGAAGAAAGGCTCGGTTTCTGAGTATGTTACCACGAGGGCAAAGAATGTGGTGGTAAAATAGTTTATCTCCTCTTACTACCCATTTTTAGTACTTTTTTTCTTATTATAACTAAACTATAATTCTGTTCATAGGAAAAGTATTCAGACCTGATGGAGGAAAGGTATGGGGCAGACCGCGCATGTCATCCTCGTGTTGGTGATAGGGAGATATGGGAGCTGGTTTGTGGTGGACCCTCTAAAAAATAAAGTTCTTTTGGGTTTGGTACCCCAACGGATATCGATTTGGCCTTAACAGGTACATCGAGCACGCCAACCACTTGCAGCTAGCTCATCATTCTTGTATAGCATCTTCAGATGAGGTATATTTTATCTGCTTCTAAATTGGGTTGTAATGGTTCATCTAGCGTTGTTATGGGTGATAATATATTAATAGATTGTAGATTCTATACTTGAACAATATATTATAACTAAATGGTCTGATTGGGCAAGTTGGTTAACTTGTCATAATGGTTACTTAATCATGTGGGCTGGATTGATCAAGCTGGGTAACGGGTCAAAATGGGTACTGTTTGTACGGGTGGGTTGACCCAGATCTTATTTTATCCTGAAGTTTTCCTAAACAATTTTGATAACTGAAATACATACAAAGCTCCTATTTTGATTATTTTATCGGTTGCTTTTTACCTATTTGGTACTTTTTAATCATCTTTGTCTTGCTTGCGAGTTGCAGCCCATACAGTGCAACAATACAAGTTACAAGTCCGCTGCAAGGAAAGCTGACCATTAAGGCAAATCTAATTTATGAGGAATTCAGTAAAGTTTCTTGTCCTATAAAAAAGTCTGCAATTCCTTCATTGTATGGTATTTATTTATTTTCACTCATTTTTCTTTAATGTTCATGCAGTTGCCATTGACCTACTCCAGAAGGTTCTTCTGATGAGGGAAACTAACTCAAATATCCATCATAGCTATGGAACCAAAAGACTATCTTTTGCTTCAGCCAACTGATGTGTGCATTATCGATCCTGAATACGATGATGCACCTCAAGTCCAAGTTCACAGGCCAGAGATGATGGCATGTTTCTTATCCATCATATGGAACCAAAAGACTATCTTTGCTTCAGCCAACTGATTTTTACATGGAACGACCCTAGCTTTAGAAAAATATCCAGTTAAATGCACACCATGTGTCTATGTTGTTAAAGTTGCCCGGTGTACTAACTTTTGAATCAATGAAGTGAATTTGCTTATATAATATGGGCAATTCTAAGTTCCGGATTCGTATTTTTTTTTTATTTGGTTATCTTGAATGCAGGGGCTAATAGGCAGTTGAACAAGACGCCATAGCTGGTGTCACAAATGTAGCTCAAAACACATGGTAGCTCTATTTGCCTAATATCTTATTTTGTATCACAGGTGATACCTAATATCTTATTTTGTATCACAAGTGATACCTAATATCTTATTTTGTATCACATGTGATACCTAATATGTTATTGTGTAAGTAGGTAACAACAAGTATTTAGAAAAAAAATAAGCTTAAAAAAAAATCTTAAAAAAAAAAAAAAAAAAAAAAAAAAAAAAAAAAAAAAAAAAAAAAAAAATCTCCTTGTGTGTGTCGTCCGATATCACAAACTGATCAATAGCCGTACAAACTCTTTTCAACATGGAGCAATACTAATCATGTAAGTGGCAGCACTAACAGAGATAACCAGCGGTACTAAGCTCCATTGAACATCATTAAAACCAAAGGTTAAAGGCTTGTATTTTTTTACTGATTGAAATTATGAGATTTACTGATTGGTGTATTTTTATTTTTTTATTTTTGTAATTTTATGGAATACTTTGACATTTATTACTTGTGATACATTAAACTGTTTTGGCTAAGTTATTAAGTATCAACTATGATACAAAATAACATATCTTATTTTGTATCACAGGTGATACCTAATATTTGGTATGTATCACAGATGATACCAAATATCTTATTTTGTATCACATGTGATACCTAATAAGTTATTCTGTATCACAGATGATACATAATATGTTAACTATTTGTTTATTTAGCTTATTAATAAGTTTCATGAAATTTTTTTTTGCAAAAACAAAAACTTGGAAGTTGGGAAGCCCAGAGTGAGCCTAGGCTCGAACCCCAGACCTCTAATAAAGTATAAGGTGTAATAATCGACATTAAGAGATGAACTAAGAAGGAACTTCATACTCATGACCACAAAGGGTGTGGGCGTAGGCGAATCTCGGATTTAGCTGAACTGCTCGTTTGTATGCACTGAAAAGAGATGTTGTCAAACATTCAGCGTGTTCGACCCATTTTACATGTTCCCCTTAGAGTATTTTAAGAACTGACCCGTTAGATAAAACACAGCACAAATTCCCATTAATAAGTAAATGGACTGAAATTTCCACCTTTGCCGAGAGATAGATCAACAATTTACCTTCTGAGGCAACTGGAAGTTGCTGAATGAAGCTTTTTAGATCCGGACCATCGCCTTTTCCTGTAGAAATGATGATGACGTACATGAGTATAGGTTACTGATCTATATGTTTTCTAATAAAGTTGTAAAATGAATATTTTAATGAAAGAAGTAAAAAAGAAAAAAGTGTAGCTTACCCATGCTTGTTATTTTACGACTGCTGCCTTCCCTTGCTTTCCTTTCTTCCTCTTCCTTCTTAAGAACTTGATCATATAAAAGAAATCATCGATTAGGGCTTTTATATCATCAGGAAAAGTGCATATCAGAAAGACACACCCCAGTAAACAAACCATTCATGCCTTATTAGTGTTCATTACACATAATTTTAACAGCCTTGGAAAAGTAACAGGTATGAAATTGCATTGATAATAATCAGGATATGAGCAACACATAAATGAAAAGCTAATGACACGTACGGGCGACATTTTCTTTAACACGCTGACGCCTTGCCTCCAGCATAGCCATTTCCTAAAAGTAACAAGATAAATTTTGTCAATAACTAAAGAATGAAATCCTGAATACATCTTTACAGACGAGATTTAGGTTATGTCCAGAAACCAGCTTAGTATGCCTTTTTAAGAAGATATAATAGTGCATCTAAGCTTCCATATGACCTCGATTGAGTTATTAGTTTAAGGATTTAACAAACAAACAACATTTACTTCACTATAAACAGCCAAAATATCAATCTGGTCAAACCAGCCAAAGGTGGGGATTTACCTCTGGTGTTGGAGCTACCTTGCGCTGCCCATTCAGCCAACAAATCCATTCAACTACAAAGACATGAGACCATCAAACTGTTTAGAGTTTGCAAGCTTTCAAGCATATGATAATTGTTAATAAACAACTAACATCCTTCTTTGAATAGACATTTCATTAGTTAGTTTAGTAAATTACACGTGAAAGTTGGTGCAAACCTAAGATTCACAATTTAAAGTTTCAGAAACATGACAAACTGTTGTGCTTCAAAGCACGGTATTGTAAGGCAAACTAAACACAGAACACTGCGGCACATTCAAATTCTTCCAAAACGTAAGCAAACAAGGCCCATGAGACGGAACTTGAGAATGAAACTTTAGAAAACCATTATCCTGCAATATTGAATTCCACCTCCTACAAATGGACCGCAACCTAAAAATCATAAAAGGCGGAACTCTAGCTAATATCTCGTTTAACAAATCCTCAGGCAACATAGCCCATATGTTATCTTCCATATGAACAACATCAGGAAGGTGTGCCTTAGTAAATGTAGCTGTCATTTCTTCATCTAAGCCTCTTGGTTTCGTCTTAACTGTTTTCGGTCTAGACGGACTAGTTATAATGTGATATCACAGGTGATATGTGATATATCACCATGTGATATCAAATGTGATATGTGATATCACATGTGATATCACGATATCACCGGTGACACACAATACGAGCTAACAAAGTTAATTACACATGTAAGCGCATTGAAATTAGCAGCTTATTTTAAGCAGATAAGCAATCATCTACCTAGAATCGCTATCTAATTCCATAATTCTCAAATAAGCACGCAGCTTCCTATTTTACCTCAAATAAGCAATCTAACAACTTCCTAAAAAGCCTTTGTGCATAAGCAAGCCCTGATTTAGGTCAACTCGGCCAAAATCGCTACGAAAACACTAATACCTATTCAAATCACACAATCCACATCATCCTAACAATACATAACTTGTGAATGAAATCGAAAGAAAAAGCAAAAATTAAAAAACTTATAAGCATAAACAGCACCTTCAATCGGAAGTGTTTCCTTCATCCTTTTCTCCGGAGATTTCGTTTTTTCCGATGAATTGATGAATTGATGAAATCGGATTGTCGATCCTTTTTTTTGTTGAGTAGTGTGTGTTTTTATTGTGTGTTAGTTAGAGAGAAATTATGAATCTAAGTGACCAGTAGTGGGGTGTGGGTTGTTGTAATTTTACGAAATTGCCCCTACGTGTATTTTTTTAAGTAGTAAGTGGATGATCTCAGCCATTGATCAAATCTAAATCAATGGATGGGAGTTGTCTCTTGGTATGTGAGGTTTTTATTGGTTGTAAAATAACTCCACTCTAATGATATGCCTAAACCAATAAATTCTTGTCACATAGTTTTCGGCATGTTTTTAGGCATGCGTATCATTTTTCTAAGCCATAAATCTCGATAAGCTCAAGCCCATTGAAAGGGGCTTATGATGCCTTATTGCTAGTTAAATTACTTAAATACCATTCAAAATATAACAGATTATCACGCAAAAGTCGGACATATATTTGAATTTAATTTGATGTATTTTATGCGATTTTACATTAATAAATTTCATTTCCAATTAATTCGTCAAACAGTTTTATAAAAAGAAAAGCTCCAGCTTTCGGCTTATAATATAAGCCCAGCCCTACCCCATTGCGCCAAACATACCCAAAATTGAAAGGAAACAAAATCATTATCTCTTTAATACAAACCAGACAAATATCCGTGCAAAACGACAGTATATAATTGCAAATAATTATACTTGACCTTGATTCTAGTTTGACCCTTTATGCAAAACTTACAGGTTCAATTTGTAGTTATTGCGAGAAAAAAAGTTTATGAATTTAAAACAATGGATTAAATCATATTTAAAATATATATTTAGTGGTAAATGTTGATAGCATTTTTAATCAAAGTATAATATTGGACTAACATTACTCAATGTTTAGCTCATTTTAAGTTTATAAATGAACATACACTCTCTATAGATATAAACTTAAATACAAAAAAGTAAATACTTAAAATTAATACATAAATTATTGCTTGCTAAAAAGTATTTCATTGTTTGTTATGCTTGCTAAAAGTGCAAGATATGTTCAACTTCCGGTTGTGGAACCTCTTTGTATGTGATTAATATGTTCAAGCATAATTTATGGAGTAACTCATAATTATTACAATTCATTCGATATCGTTGCGTCAACAGATCGAATACGAAAGTGTATAATATGAAAAGAAAATTGAAAAGGGCTTATTCTTTCTTATCATTTGAAACATGTATTTTGCATTCACACCAAAAAGACTTCTTGCTGAATGGTCAATTTCTGGAAACGTGGCCTTCAATTTGAGACCATTGGATTTGGAGATAAAGCAACTTTTTGTGCGCAAATAAATAAATGCGACGTGCCAATCTTTTTATTTATGATTCTTGGTGAATTATGTGAAACAGAATTGATCATATTTAGTAAATGTCGTTATTATTAACATCAGTTTTTTGGTTTAAAAGTAAATGCCGGAAAAACAGCCAACAAAAATATAAGAAATCAAAGCTGAATTGACTTTTCTTTAGAGCCACTTTGTTGACCGGTCGATACGAGTACATGTGATTTATCACGGGGCAATGATGCTATAGGTAGGATTGCACATGTTCACCTTAGGCTATGCACAACCGGCTGATAAAACTCGGTCGGTCGCTTCCATTTCATCAAACCGACCGATATCAAGGTCGGTCACATGGGTTGTGACAAATCGGTCAGTCGCTGTGCAATGCAAATAACGGTCTACAAATCGACCGAGTTTAAAATCCTATTTATCCTTCCAACCGTTGCATATTTATAAAAAAAAAAATCGGTCATCGACTGTGGCACTTTGGTCGCTTCTGGTCGCCGGAGAGATAAAGCTGACGTGGCAGCCGATGACCCAGGTCGCTTGGGTCAACGACTGTGCATAGCCTTAGTAAGGAGCTAGTACTGATTGTAAATCGCTTGATACATTTATTAGAGCATTTTTTTTCTTATCACTAGAAGATATTTAGCATAGAGGTGAGTTCACCGGAAAAAAACAAATTTTCGAAAGATCAAATGGTTAAATCCTTGTCGTTTATCGTTTATTCATTAAAAAAATAAATTATTTTTCACCTTTTATCTAATAAAGGGATAAGTATTCCGAGGCCGCCGAAGTTTTTAGTTTTTTTCATATAGGCCACCAATTTATAGAAACCAACTTATAAGCTACTGAACTATATGTTTATTTTCGTTCATCAATTTCGGTTAAATTTATTCTCGAGAACTCTACGAACAAATATGATGAACCAAACTCTATCATATTAAAACAATACAAACAAAAAAATATGTGTCCTTTAAATTAGATGTTACTCTATAGCATGAATGTGATTTTGACAGACTAAACTGAAATTTCACGTCTAGTTTTCAGTCTATATTATTTTATTATGTTAGTTTTAAGTTCATTCTTTCGATTTGATATAACATCCGACATAAATTTGGTGTAATCGTAAATAAACGCATACTTGGGTTACCTATTAGTTTGTGATAACAGATGCGTGGCTTATATGATAAAAACTGAAAAGTTAAGCGGTCTTCACATACATTATCCCAATAATAAGTGATTGTGCTTTTAATTTTTTTTACAATTTGAAAGGTAGTAGAAAGTAATGAAAAGGTGGGAAGTTTGAGTATTTTTCATTCAAAAACTTTTACCCTATTTTTAGAATGGTGAAAGAAATTTGGACATTTTTTAGGCAATGACATTTTTTATTTTATTTAATTTTTTTTAACTCACACAATTTTGAAACATATAAGTGAAGGGTAAAAGTGTATTTTTATATTTATTTATTTTATTTTAACTTTTAAAAAAATATTAAATAAAACATACTAACTTTTTTCCTCTTTCATTTTTCTTCTCTCTCTTCGTTTACTTAACATGCCCTTACTTCCTTTTCTTCGCAATTTCTTTTGAAAAACAGTGCAAGTCTTGATCTTAGTATAGATAAGCTACACACGTATATAATTAAAAGGAAACCGAATCATTATCCGCTTTAAGACATTTATAAATGTAAACAATGAACTTGTATTATATTTTATGTTTCAAGACATGGCCTATGCTTATAACGTGGAAGTTTAGTATATGACGAACATTCGTTCATACGTTTTTTGTTTAATACAGTTTGAATTTTCTATATTAGCATGATCATGATGATAAAAAGTTAAAAACAATATAATTCACAGCATGAGATTACAAAATTGAAGCTCAGATTCATTAATCCTCCAGCAATTCACTATATACATACATATATATATGGATATCAAAGAGTCAAAAAGATTACATGCAAACAAAATATTACTACGTAATATTCAGATCCAACTATTGAGTGTCATCAATATAATTTATGAGAATAATGAGACTGATCAGAGGACGATTCAGCTTCGTATATCGTAGACAAGCTAAGCCTAAAGGACCGAACAGCCAACCGAGCTTTCCTCGATGAATATCTTTGCATTTTCCTGATTGAACCTGATCTCGACACTCCTAAGCTCGAAGACGATTGTTGTTGCTTTTGATCCAACATTAAACGAGTTGTTGCTTCCTCGTCAATGATCACATTAATCTTACTCGTTTCCATTACCACAAAAGGAGATATCTTTGATTTCTTCTTATAACTATTACTCCTTTTCAGAACAACTCCTTTAGATTTCGAACAAGTAGAAGATGTTTTGGAATTAAGGGCGACGCTGGCCTTGACGGCCAGCGCGGCCATTTCAGAGGCACTAAGACGATCACGAAGTTTAGATATTGGTAATACAAAATAAATTTGACCCGCATCAAGCTCGTGTTGGGCATCCAATGCGCGTATATGCTGGTCATAAGACAAATCATCAGAGTTACATAAAAAGAAAGAAGTTGAAGAAGCCTCCATTTGATCAAGAACCTCAGAAACAAAGACAGGAGTAGAATATGGCCGTAAATCGCCTTTTGGCGATATGACAAAGGCCGAATTGTTAGACGATCTTACGGTAACGGAATCGCCACCAACGGAAGACAAACAACCACCCATGAATTGATTTATTGGTCGACGTTTTTAGAAAGATTTGAAGAGCGAATGAAAAGAAAAGTGTGTTTTGGTGTGTATATGGGATAAAAATATGAAAGTCAGTGTGTAAGGATGGGGTATATATAGACACAAAAGAGTCGATTTTTATGAATTGACCAAATATTTAATAATTAATATATATATATATTTGGATAGAAGTTACTTTTTTTGTTAGATGCTTAATAAGCAATGACGCGTGAATATTTTTATTACTCGAGAGGCTTGGTCATCAAGTTAGTGCTTTTGAACTTTCCTTAAATTTATTTTCTACTTTTAACTCACGGCATCCTATTCTTTTGCAAGAAGATATCACTTATGACTATTTGCTTATTCTATTTCTATCTTATATATTTTAACTTATCACTACAGTTGACCATACATGTCTTCACGTACTTTCGGTAAATATACTAGGGCCTACGTATTATTTTATTAACCTATATATAACAACATCGTTAAATAACCTTTATAAGTTTTCATATGTCAGTAGCAAGCATCAGTTAAGAGGTAAATATAAACGATTAGCAGTTTACTTCTAAAAAGTATTAGTAGGAATGCGGTTTTTTTTTTTTTTTTTTTTTTTTTTTTTTTTTTTTTTAAACTTTATAATTTAAATAAAAAAATAAGTTACCAAATAGGAGTTTTTTTTTTTTTTTTTTTTTTTTTTTTTTTTTTTTTTTTTTAAACAAACAACTATTGCTAACTAGTAAATATGACATCACTATTAACTAGAAGTAATAGTTTTGCTAAACGTATCCTAGCTCAATCGTCAATTACAACGACGGTCTTAGGAAACTGCAGATGTCCTATCATAGGACCACAATCATGAACTAATACTCGCAATGAGATTTATCTAGAATCACATGAAAAAAGAAAGAAAGAACCCAAGAGCGAGACGTTATGTCCTTATCAAAGACATTTGCATAACTTTATAATATGTTCGTTCCCCTGAAATAAATTGACGTTTAGTGCTTTTAAATATTTCAAAAACATAGCTCTTAAATAATAACTCTATCTATATAGCTAGCTAGATACGGAGTAGTATGTTTTTAATATAATTACCGATTTTGTTGATGTTGCAATTAAACTATGGGGCAGTTTATCCTGACACCCCCTATAGGGGTGTATGCAATCATTGTATGTAGCGGTCGGTTGTATTGTATGCTTCACAGGTTGTACATTTGACTAATAGGGGGTGTTAGGATAACACATCCCTTAAACGGTTAAACTATTCATGAAAAGGTTTAGATATTATTAACTGGCATTAATAAAAGTTGGTAAATTGAAGTCAATGTTGATCTAAAAAGAGAGGAGTGGAGTATGAAAGGATCACGGATAGATCAATAGTGCACACGGTTTTTTGATGTTGTTGATATTAGATAATTAAAATAAAGTAACAACTAGTGGAGCATTCCGCGTTAGATTATAATGAGTATGTCTCTAACAACATATATAAGCTACCTTCATGTTTCTTAATCTTTTTTCTTCCTGTCGCTATCATTTTTACGTTTATTAATCCACTGCCACGGACACAAATGGATATTTGATCTTTTACGGGTTATAGTTCCTAATACCGTCTTCCACGATGTATGAAGAAGATTGAGAAGTAGACAACCCTACCCCTACCAAAGGTAGAGAGGCTGACTCCGGTTATACAAAAGATATAAAAAAGATATCAAACTTTGCAAGAAGTAAAGATCGAACCTTTGACATCTGTCTCCAAAAACAAGGGTGTTAAATTAACCACTTGATTCAAGCCTTTCTTTAAACCTTCTTCCTCGTATATTATTATTATTATATTATCTAAAATACAGATAGGTTGATGTATCAATTAGAATCAATATTTTGGACCGACAGTATCCAACATGTTTTCTATTGTATCCCATACAAATTCTCTCATTTATTTCAGTTCATTCACCATAAACTTCATCTACCATTTTCAGTTTTTTAATAATTTTTTTTTATATATTTAGACCCACGTCCTTTGGGATTTCAGTTTCAATTTTATCGAATAAAAATTAGGTGGGCCGTCCCATGTAATATAATCGAAGAGAGAGAGTAGATAGAGAGGGTCTTTGGCTGAGCTAATAATATATAGGGCAAATGACAAAAAAATGTATGGAACTTGATATTTTTTGTGATTGTGTGTAGTTAACTAATTTTTTTTTATTGTAACACAAAACTTGACACTTTTTGTTATTGTATGTATCCACGTCAGCTAAACGTCATATTATTAGTCCTTTATACTAACGGCCGTTAGTAAATAACTTACAATTCCATTTTCTTACGTTTTTATACATTTTCATACGTTTTCGTCCGTTTTTTTACGTTTTCGTTTGTTTTTACACGTTTTCGTCCGTTTTCTTACGTTTTCTTACGTTTCCTTCCGTTTTAATACGTTTTCGTCCGTTTTTACACGTTTTCGTCCATTTTTATTCATTTCTTACGTTTTCGTCAGTTTTTACACGTTTTTGTCCGTTTTTATACGTTTTCATCCGTTTTTATATGTTTTCGTCCGTTTTTACACATTTTCGATCGCATTTATACGTTTTCGCCCATTTTCGTCCATTTTTATACGTTTTCATTAGTTTTTGCACGTTTTCATCTATTTTTATACGTTTTCATCCGTTTTTATACGTTTTCGCCTGTTTTCTTGCGTTATCATATGTATTTGTCCATTTTTATAAGTTTTCGTTCGTTTTAGTATACTTTTTACGTTTTCATACGTTTTCATCAATTTTTTGCGTTTTCATCCGTTTTTATACGTTTTCATGTGTTTTCGTTCATTTTTGCACCTTTTTTTTCTGTTTTTATACGTTTTCGTTCTTTTTTATACGTTTTCATATGTTTTTTAAAAACGTATAGAATGAATGAAAACATATAAAAACGAGCGAAAACGTATAAAAATGGACGAAAATGTGTAAAACGAACGGAAACTTATGAAAACGAACGAAAACGTATAAAAATGGACGAAAATGTTTAAAAACAGACAAAAACGTATAAAAACGAACGAAAACAAATGAAAACGTATAAAACAGACGAAAACGTGTAAAAACCGACGAATACGTAAGAAAACATGCAAAAACGAAAGAAAACATATAAAAACGGATGAAAACTTAAGAAAACGGACGAAAACGTATAAAAACAAATGAAAACGTAAGAAAACGGATGAAAACATGTAAAAACGGACGAAAACGTATAAAAACAAATGAAAACGGACGAAAACGTGTAAAAACAGACAAAAACGTAAAAAAATGACGAAAACGGATGAAAACGCGCAAAAATGGACGAAAACGTAAGAAAACGTATGAAAACGTAAGAAAACGGAATTTTAAGTTAATTACTAACGGCCGTTAGTGTAAAAGACTAACGATGCGACGTTTAGCTGACGTGGATACATACAATAACACAAATTCAAAAGTATTGTGTTACAATGAAAAAAAAATTAGTTGGCTACACACAATCACAAAAAGTGTCAAGTTCGATACATTTTTTTGTCATTTACCCATATATATATAGCGAAATTTGCATTTATACTTACTTTTTGTCATATTATTAAAACTATTGCAAAATAATGAACAATAATAAGAGCACAAGAACAAGAGGATGAAGAGAGAATTCTTATTAAGTGATCATCATAGATACAATTAGGAGTTATATATAAGGCTAATAAGAAAACCCTAACTTGTTACTAATTATTAAGATGAATAGCCATAAGCCCAATAATATTTTACAATACTCATCCTTGGATATTTATCGTTGATTATACGCTATATACTACCTCATTAAAAACCTTACAAAGAAAAAACCCAATGAGATAAATACTTGATGAAGGGAAAAAGAGTGCAGTGCGCATAATGCTCATCCTCAAATATATATTTCAAGCATCGAATGCTAATCTTCTGAACGAGTTGCTCAAATACTCTTGTTCGCAACGGTTCTGTAATGAAGTCTACCAAAAATTTTGGTGATATGGATAATTCCTGCAAAGATGACAAAATATATGTGTAACTTCTAACCTAATATCAATGTATTGATTGGAAGTATATAATGCTAATGTAAATAAAGTTTTACAGTCGTGTTACGCATATTAATTGCAAAATAGACTTCAAAGCCTTAGTTGCACTTATGTATGGTACTTAAGGACCAATTATTTCTTTGAGACATGTTCAATAGCAATTCTTATAATATGCGACCAAATGATTTTGATCATATAAAGATTAAATTTGATCAAATGGAGTTCTTGAGAATTTTATTAATTGCTTCTTGAAGTTGAAGTTGTTAGGCATGCTTGAGGCATTACATATTCTTCATGGAATATGATAGCTCTAATAAAACCCATTTAGAGCGAATTAAATACTTTTATATTGACTTTCTCACAAATATCAATAAGATATTTACATCCACCACGAGACAATATGTCTTTTAATAATCAACTTCGTATTTTTGTGAATTTATTTATTCACAGTTCATGTCTTAAAGGACATAACTTTAGAGCTTTTGAGAGCATGGTTTCAGAGGAGGCTATGGTGGATGAGCAGATGGATGAGCAGGTTGTGTATGAGAGTGATGAATTTGTGGTAGCTGATCAACAAGGAAATGAAGTGGTTTTGGATGATGCTGCTAAGTCTGTTAAGACTGTTGGGTTAGTTGTTGAGAAGGTGGTTGAAGTGGCTAAGTTAATGGTTGATGCTGCTGATGTTAATGCTGCTGATATATCAGTTAGTGCTGCCAGTTCTAAGATTACTGTTGCTGGGCAACAAGTTAGTACTGCTGTACCAGAAGCTAGTGCTGCTGCTCAAGAAACAACTGCTAGTGTTGTTGAAACAACTTTTATAGATGATGAAACCATTTTGGCTCAAGCTATGATAGATTTAAAGAAGTCAAAACCACCAGTCAAAGTGGTTATCATTAAAGAACCATCTTCAACAACAACAACAACAACCATCACACAAAAATCACTAGGGAAATACAAGTGTAACACACCAACCCGGCAAGGGTAGAAGTATCACATTAATGGTTTCATATCATATCAAAACAAAGCATACATTAAATAGTAATACAAGGATTCTCCAAGGTTACAAATGAGATACTGAATACACACGGCTACAAAGGAAACAAAAGCCAAATACTAAATCTGCAAATGCAAATCCTTCTAATAACTTCTACTTCAGAATGACTATCAAGGTCTTCTAAGTCCAAAAGTCTCTTCACTCATACCCAGCTTCCAACTAAAAACCTGCCGCGAGAAAGGAAACGCGGCTGAGCTTAAAAAGCCCAGTGAACAGATATATAATAAACGGAAACGAAAGCAAATGAAATGAACATGTATGGTGTAGTGCATTGGGACATATAAGTCATAGGCAAAGAATATAATAAGAATGGAAAGAAAATGAAAGAAAAGGGTTAGAAATCCTCCATGAGCCCGAACAAATCAAATATAGTAACCCTGTACGCAATCTAGAGGGGATGCCTCTCAAGTAGTCCGATAATATGAGGGGTGTCCTCATGTATCAAATTGGAGTGATCAGCTCCTGAACTTTGTGAAAGACGTGGATTGCACCCAGCATCAGTCACCGAACAATATAACATATCCATTCATGTTAACTTCACTAATACAAACACGAACCTAGGATGCATCCATACGCCCCCCGAACAATAATATAGGCCAATAATAAATATAATGTGCACGTTACGAACAATATGGGGACGGTGTGGAACATCACTTAACCACACTAAAGTTATGCCATTGGTGCATCAATGACACAACCACGTTACCTTCATGGCTAGGAAACGAACTTGGCTCGGGTATCAAACTGAAGGGTCGAAAGTCAAAGGTTCAAATCAAAGCAAAGGTCCAAAAGGTCTAAGTCACCGAATCATGGTCAAGTCCAAATATCAAAGGTTCATGGTAAAGGGTTCACGTCAAGATATTTCAGAAGTAAATGACAAAGATTCAAAATCCTTCAAAACGGTTTTCATAAAGATAATCTTACAAAATGGTCTTCATAAAAATGGTCCTTTTTAAAACAGTTTTTCATAGAGACAGTTTTGATAATAGTTTTCTTAAAAACACTTCCATAAATAATCAAAAAGGTTTTCTCATCCCATTTCAATATCCAACATATTTGGGTTCAAGTCAAAGTTTATGGCAAAGTTCCTATCAGAGTTCACAGCAGGGTTCAAGGCAAGGTTCAAAACAAAAGATCAAGGCAAAGGTTCACAAAACAAGGGAACATAGCAATGGCTTTGGGAAATCCTAAACGAATCAAAACAAGAGGTCAAGAGAAACGAAGGCACCTTACAAGAAGGGCAGAATATCTGTACCTTATTACGAATGCAAAACAAAACGAGAATAGAAAGCACTGAACGGATCAAGACCTCTCTTTCTTCACACCTAAGGAGTAGAAGAGAATTACTATTGATTCTTAATTACTCATTTTAGCTTGCCTTTTCATTTTAAGTAACTTTCTATTTTTAGTAACTTTCCAGATTTAGTAACTTTCCATAATTAACAGATTTCTATATTTAGCAAGATTATAATATCACAAATTAGGTTAAGTCATTAATTAAGCCTTATTATGGAATTTAGGTATATTTTAACAAGTTACAAAAGTTCAGGGTTAAATATGACAAGTTTCCATAAATTAGGGTTTTAATTGTAAATATTCCAAAGTTAAGGGTTTTAAATGAAACCATTACAATTTACTACTATTAAACACATAATTGATTCAGAATCACACTTTAGTCCTTTAAGTTTCAATATTTACAATTTACACCCTTTAGTTATTAAAATTACAAAACAAACCTTATAATTACATAATTTACACTTTAGCCCTTACTATACTCATAATCACATCACAAGTCCTTATATTTAGTAACTTACAGAATATGCCCTCAAACTTTATGTATGGTATGAATTAATCCCCAAGTTTCACATAATCACACATTTGGTCCCTTTAGTTTATAAAACATATAATTTAAGTCATAATTCCATAATACTTACACATCAGACCCATAATTACCCAAAATTACATATTATCTCCCTAATAATATTATTTACACAAAATAATCATAAGTTTCCTGAATTTACACTTTTAGTCCCTCTAATTAATTATGTTGATGCAAATAATGTTCGAAAAAAGTTATTTATATATTTCGATTACTTCACGTTTTGAGGATGACAAAATGTGAACTCACGTTACGTTAAAATTAACGTTAACAAGTTTTTAATCGGAAGATCCCGTTTCTACGCAAATCACTCTAGAACAAAGTTACAACTTGAACTAGTGATCAAAGAAGTGATTTTTTGTTCTTGAGAATTCGCATTTTAAATGTGACAAAACATTTTTTTCAAAAATATACATGACAAATTATTTTTGAAATATTAAGAAATGTTTTAATGGAAAAATTAGTTTGAAAATCATAACAGCTATTTTTCCCCCCAAAATCAGCTCCAACCTTCCCCAAATAAGTTTTCACCAGAAAAGACAAAAATTTGAGCGTCTTTGTCTGGCACGGCTCCACGGTTCCACTAAATTTAGTGGAGCCGTATGGTATTTAACGGAGCCGTCCGTACAGAATTTCTTTGTAACGTTCAGATTTTCTTTGCCTATAAATACCCACCTCTTTCACAGTTTTAGGCACCCTTCACACACAGAAAAATACCTTAGCTAAATCCTCTCACACCTTTCACTTCTTAGGTTCATTTAGATTAGTTTTTCTTTGTTTCAAGAGTGATCCAATCATCCTTCAAGTGATCCTCTTCATACCTCTTCACTAGCAAGAGAAGAACACAAGTATCCAAGTTGATACAAGGTGTTGTCATCCCTCTTCATTAGCAAGAGAAGAACTCAAGTAATCAAGAAGATACTAGAGTTATAGTTGATAGGTTTTTGTAACACTTGTTACAACCTTGTTGTGTCTTAGCATACATCAAGTTTATTTCCTTTTTGTGAGTGTGAGTGAAGATCAAGTGTGATCTATAGAGATAGTGAACATCTCTTGAAGCCATTGGGCTTGTGTGATTGATCAAGAAGATCAAGGGTCATTAGGTTAGTGTTAGTTGAGTAGAGTGAAGTGAGTGTTGATCATTGTGATCGTGTTGAGATCTTGGTGATCTCTTGAAGCCACTAGGCTTGAGTGTTTGGTCACGTGGACCTTGGTAGATTGGTGCTAGCTAAGATTAGCACTCGACATCTAGCTTAGTGTCCGTAATAGGACAAGCGACGTGTACGGTTTTCTTCGCCTGAAGGGAGATTGTTGATATAGTGTTTGAAACTCTCGAGTGTGGTACTCGGGGTGTGGAGTAGGGCGAAGAAGAGCTTCGTAGCCGAACCACTATAAATCCTCTGTCTCGGTTTGATCTTTCCAACTCTACTCTTTACTTTTATTTGTTATTATTACTTAGCTTAGTGTGTAGTTCATATTGGTGTTGATTGATTACACATAGAGTTCGAATCAAAGTTTCCAATAGCATACTTTTAAAACAAGATTTTTAAAAGAAGTTTTTAAACCAGTAAACTATTCAACCCCCCCTTCTAGTTTCCCACAATTGGTATCAAGAGCCACGTCAGTCAAGATTTTAAAGTATATTGTATTTTAAAACTTGAATCGATCAATGGATTCTGACAAATATCTAGAAGGGCAATCTATGCAAAGACCACCACTTTTCGAAACCGATTGTTTTATTTATTGGAAAACATGATTCGAAACGTATGTGAAATCAAAAGACATTGATCTTTGGCATGTTATTACTGAGGGTGACTTTCAACCTATTCAAAAGAATCCGGAAACTAAAAAGGATGAAATAGTTTCTTATGATAAACAAAGTGATGAACTAAAAAGGAAATTAGCCAAAAATAATGAGGCTAAAATGATGATTTATAATGCTTTGCCTAAAAAGGAGTTTGAAAGAATTTTCATGTGTAATACGGCAAAAGATATTTGGAAAACCTTGTTAGTCACTCACCAAGGTAATAACCAAGTCAAAGAGAACAAGATAGATCTTCTTGTTCAACAATATGAACAATTCTCCATTTCGGAGGATGAGTCAATAGATAATGCTTTTGCTAGATTTAATACTATTATCACTAGTCTTAAAGCTCTTGATGAAGGTTATTCTAGTAAGAACTATGTTAGGAAGTTTCTTAGAGCTCTACATCCTAAATGGAGAGCAAAGGTCACCGCCATAGAAGAGTCAAAGGACTTGGCGGCATTGTCACTCGATGAACTTATAGGAAACTTGAAAGTTCACGAGATGATCATCAAGAAAGACTCTGACATTGTCAAAGGCAAAAGCAAGAGAGTTAGATCTCTAGCATTAAAAGCCAAGAAGGAGTCTAGTGATGAGGAATGTTCGAGTTCCGGTAGTGAAGATGGAGAGTACGCACTAGCCGTTAGGAACTTTAGAAAGTTCTTTAGGAGGAAAGGTAGATTTCCTAGACAATCTCGCGATGAGAAGAAGTCATCCCAAAGAAATCATGATGAAAGAAAAGGGACAAGTGATAGGAGATGCTATAGATGCGGAGATCCTAATCACTTCATAGGAGAATGTCCTAAGCCACCAAAATCCAACAACCAAAGAGCCTTTGTAGGAGGTTCTTGGAGTGATAGCGGTGAAGAAGAAGAGAAGAAGCCTAACGATGAAACGTGCCTAATGGCTCAAGCTTCTAACGAGGTACATTCCGACTCTTCTTATTATAGTGATAATAATTCGTCAATAGATGACAGTGAATTACATGACGAATACAACAAACTATGCGTAGTTAGTACTAAGATCTTAGGTAGAAACACAAAGCTAAAATTAAAATTAAAAGAACTAGAACTACAAGTCTTAGAACTAAAAGATCAAGTCAAGAGACTTGAGAAAAACAAGGAAGTAGACTTAGGAATGCGGTTCATGTATAAGTCTTCAAGTAGAAAATGAAAAACTTAAAGAAAATGCTTTAAGAATCATTAAGTTTGATGAAGGAGCTAAAAAGCTTAATGATATACTTGAAAATATTAGATATAGTGAACATGACCGTTCGGGTTTAGGATTTGACCCAAATCAGGCTTCTACAAGTGGTACTAAACAAGTAAAATTTGTAATGCCTAAAAAGTCCATGTCTGAAGGCGACGGCACCATTAAAGGTACAGACGGCACCACTAAACTTAGTGGAACCGTGGTACCGTGTGGTGCTGAGGACAAAACTGGGTCATTTCTGAAAAGTAACGTAAGTCCTAAACCAAGTCAAGTAGTTGTAAATAGAACTAAAGTGTCTACTCCAAGTAGAGAGGAAACCAAAGGCTTTAACAAACCATTGTCATCTCCCGAACATGGATTTGTAAAGCACGACACTAGGTCAACTACTCCTCCACCTAGAAAGGTAAACTCTCCCAAACCTCGGTCTAGAACTCCTCTACCGAGAGGTAACTTTAGAAGACAAAATCATCCAAGTAACTTTACCGTAACTTGGAATGATTGTGTAAGGAATTAGATATTCCATAGATTTGATGATCAGAAACAAGAAGAATGAAACATATTGTATACTGAAATGATAAGCAAAATACGCTAAAGTGATGGTACTGCTAGTGTATTTTATGGTACTGATGGTCCAAAGAGCAAGGTACTGCTAGTTCAAGAACAAGGTACTGCTAGTTCAACACAAAGGTACTGCTAGTACAACAAGGTACTGCTAGTACAAAATGAGACTGCTGCTAGTGTAACAACCTGCTGCTAGTTCAAGTTGAAGGTGCTGCTGAATCAATGAGTCACTCTGCTGCTACAAAGATAAGAACGAAGAAGATATTATTTTGTATGAGTCATGTTTATACAAATATAATATCTAGATATTTTATCAAGTCATCAAGTTGAACACTCAAGATACAAGTTGTATCTTATTGACTTGACACATGTAAAAGCAAGTGGATGACTAAAGACTTATCAATTTGTAAATGATCTCCTTATGTTATAAAAGGAAGATCATACCCCTTAGATAAAAGTGTGTCTTGGTTGTGATTGAAACAATCAACACCAAAGTGCTTCGTACTCTCAAATTACAACAACACAAAGTTGTGTTAAAATGTAAGAGCACTTAAAGAGTGTGTGTGGGAACGTTAGACATGGGGTCTAATGTTGTTAGGTTTGTTTAGCCTCAAGGATCTTTGATCCCTGATTAGAGTGTAATCGTACTACCAATGATCAAGTAGTATTGGGGCTAATGAAATAACAAACGGTGAATTCCACAAAACCTTGTTTTGATAGTATTGTATTCTTTGTTTGAATATTCTGCCAATATTATCATTGTTCTTAACATAGTAATAATCCTAGATCAAAGGCTTAACAGCCTAGAGCCTACAAAACTCAAGCGTAACTTATTTTAGTAGATGCGAGTCGGTCTAAAATAAGTTTTCACAGTTGGTATATCTTCCCCTATTTGATGATTACAAAACAAACACTTTCTTGTACGAATTTCCCTAGACGAAGTAGAGAAATTAAGATAACTAAATCTCACCATGAATGAAACTATATCTTCCCCTTAATGTATGCTATCCACCACGTCTCTTCCCCTTTTTGTTATCAACAAATAGAGAATCTTACAAATATGATTTTTACAACTATGAATTAATACTACGCATCTAATCTATCCTTCTAACATCTCAAATTGCCCTCTATTAAGCTTTTCGCGTTAAAAATGAACTTGAGACATCAAAATTTTAAACTATCAGTACAATACAAATAAAAAGTAATAAGAATCAATAACTTTCTCTTGTGGTGTTTGCACAAATACAATAAATATTTAAACATCTTTAACATTGAAGCTTCCCCTGAAACTAATATGTTAACCATTCGAATCTCCATTCTGTAGGCTTTTATGACTGATAAAGAAAAACCAATCATTACCAACTTGTTGATGAAGCTGAATAACCCAATCTTGTGTCCTATATCTTGTACTAAAACAGATTTTGAATCTTGACTAAATCCTCATTTCCTATGAGACACTGAGCGCGACAAAGCAACTCCTTTAAGTGATAGTTAACTAGGTCTTCGTCCATCCTCCCCTTGACCTATGAAAACTAGATTTAACAAGTCGTAATCATATGAAATTGTAGCACAAACAAGTTATCTTTTCTTCCAAAGATATGACAAAACACAATCTTGAAAAATACAACCTCAACTTCAAATAAGCAACAAATAACCTTTTTCACCAATAATGAATTGATAAACAAGCCTTTTTATCTTTTAAGAACCAACTCTCTTCTGTGTGTGATTCTTCCCCTGTGTGTGTGTAAACCAAGAAAGAAAAACAAAAAATTCGATAATACCTCAATTGTTTCTGCAGCAGTTTTCAACGATGCATATCTTACAACTTAAGGATCAGATTGAAGATCCCTCCGGTGAGAATCTACCTTGATATGTCAAGAACCTTCAACAAAAATTTCAGCCTGATCCAACGGCTAACGAAGGAGTTATCACCTTTTGAAAACAGCTCTGCAGTGAGTTACGAAAATACGAACCAGATCCGAATTTTTCTTCTTTCTTTTGCTAAAACCTTTTCTTTTCCTAAATCCAGAGCCCCCCGCTCTGATACCAACTGTGGAAACTTATTTTAGACTGACTCGCATCTACTAAAATAAGTTACGCTTGACTTTTGTAGGCTCTAGGCTGTTAAGCCTTTGATCTAGGATTATTACTATGTTAAGAACAATGATAATATTGGCGGAATATTCAAACAAAGAATACAATACTATCACAACAAGGTTTTGTGGAATTCACCGTTTGTTGTTTCATTAGCCCCAATACTACTTGATCATTTCAATATACTATTTTTCAAGTCAAAGTTTATCAAAGTTCCTTGAGTTAACATCAAGCAACAAAAAGATTAAGGCCATGTTACAAACAAGGATACAAGCAACTCTTTAAATCCTAACATCAAAACAATGAGTGTTCAATTGAGAACGAAGGCACTTACGGTGAAAATTTGTTTCAATCAAACCAAACGAAATTAATGCACTAACGGATCAAGATCTTCTTTTTCAACTAAGGAGTAAAGAATTTACTAATTGATTACTTAAGTATACTATTTTAGCTTGCCTTTTCATTAAGTAAACTTTTATTTTTGTAACTTAGATTTGATAAATTATCTTATATTAACTATTTTATATTAGCAAGATATAATATCACAAATTAGTTAGTTCATTAATTAACTTATTATGCAATTTAGGTTATCTTTAATCAAGCACAAAGTTCGTTGAATAGCACAAGTTTCGCTAATTAGCGATTTCATATTGTAAATATTCCAAAGTTAAGTTTTTGAACATTACAATTTGTGTTGAAACTACATATTGATTCATGAATCAACTAGTCCTTAGTCATTTTGACCATTACACCTTTAAAATTACAACACATACCATAATTACTAATTAATTTAGCTTATCATTCAGTATCACAAAATGTTCATTACTTTTAGTTTCTGATACCTCAAATTATGTAATTATAATTAATCCCTACAGATTGTCCCCATAAATCACTACCATTTTGTGTCCCTTTAATTATAAACTAAGAACTAATGCGTAAATTATAATCTTAACAAAACCCATTTACCCAATGAATTATGCCCTAATAATTTTTACACAAAATTTAGTTTCCTAAAACACTTTTAGTTAATAATTATTTGGCAAGTTCTAAAAAAGTATTATATCTTTCGTTACATCACGTTGAGAAATAGACAAGATCGTGCTCACGTTAGTTAAATTAACAGGTTAACAGTTTTTATCAAGTTTTAAGCAAACACTCTAGAACAGAGTTTAAACACTAGTTGATAAAAGAAGTGATTTGTAGTGCTTGAGAATTAACATTTTAATGGAAAAACATGTTCAAAAAAACAGACAAATTATTTTAACATATTAAGAATTTAATTGGAAATTAGTTGAATCATAACAGCATTTTCAAATCAGCTCATTCAAGTTTCACAAGAAAAGAAAAGAATTGACAGTCTTTTCTGCCTGGCCCGGTTACTAAATTTAAGGAGCCGTATTAAACTATGGTCCGTACAGAATTTTTGATAAGATTAACAATATATTCTTCCTAAAATGCCCATCTTCCAGTATTGAACTTCACAAGAAAATCTAGCTAAATTCACACCATTTCACTTTTAGGTTCATTAATAGTTTTTCTTGTCAAGTAGTGTCCAATCATCCTTAAGTGTTCCTCTTATCCCTTTCACTAGCAAGGAAGAAACAGTTCCAAGTTATAAAGGTGTTGTCATCTGTTCATAGATACAGAAGAACTCACGAAACAATTGATACTAGATTATTAGTTGATAGGTTTTGTAAACTTGTTTACAACCTTTGTCTTGCATAATCAAGATTTGCTTTGTGAGTGTGAGGAAGATCAATGTGATTTGAATAGTGAACATTCTTGAACCCAATTCTCTGTGGTTCACAAGAAACAACATTAGTTAGCTATTTTGAGTAGAGTAAGCGAGTTACACAATGTGTCGTGTGAGAGGATGACTCAAACACTATGGGATTGGTCACGTGACCTTGTAGATTGGTAGCTAGTCAAGATAGCACTAGACTTTGCTATAGTTTGTCAATAGGACAAGCTCATGTACGGTATTCTTCGCCGAAAGATATATATTTCTCTCGAGTGTGGTACCGAGAAGGAGAAGAGCTTCTACTGAAAATAATCTCTGTCTCTACTTCAACACCTTTACATTTTTAGTAATGACCTTTATATTATTCATTTGGAATATTATTGTCATAGTTCTCAAAGTTCCATATACATGACTTTTCAAGTATTTATAACCGAAGTATTTTCATAATTTTCTTGGAAATATTAAGTCATTTCCGGTCATACCATTACTGCTTCTTCAATTCCAACTCTTAATGTCTTTTGGAATTATAGTTTCTTCTGGGAATATTGACGCATCTAATAATAATGCGCGATTCATACCCGGGGTAGAATATTTCAGGAAATTCGTCCCAGCAATCAGCGTATCTCATTCTTGACTCGCGATATTTCACTTGTATCATTGATACGTCATTGGGTAACGTATGATCCTCATAATTTGCAGATCCGCTCATGACCCTCGAATGTTTGCTGTAACATTGAAGTCAATTCTTACAGTTGCCCATACATTTATAAATCCCAGTTTTCACATGCTGTACATACCATGAAATTACAAAATAACATAAGTACAATCCCATATATTATCAAATCCAACAAATTAAATAATAATGCATGGAAAAATATTATTAGTCATCCTCCTTAAACACAACTCATAACTTCTATTTATTTCACGGGAAATACTAGAAGTAAATCCTCATCCAATGACAACTAGTCAATTTCCTCGGAAACACTAAGGTCATTTCCGGTCATCCCATTTAATCATCTTTCGTCAAAAAGTTTATTAGGTATAAACTTTTTCCTCATGTCAAAAAGTCTTACTAAATAAGTAAGATTAATCAGCCAAAAGTCAAAACAGAAGAAAAACTGGACCATCAGACATATGGCTCCACTAAAGAGCTACGGCTCCACTAATGTTTAGTGGAACCGTGTAGCGTGCATCTGAATAAACGCGCCCAGTTACTCTTTTCTTCTGCAAAATTTTCCAAACACACAAAACCACTTCCACTTGCTATCAAAACCGAACCATAACACCATAATTCAATTAATCTTTTGCAAATCAAGATTGAGGCATTGAAATTAACAAATCCTAACCACAACATCATCAATTGTAAGTAATTCACTCTTAATTTCTTTTAAATTGAGTCTAGGGTTTGTTCTTGCGTTTAAATCCAAATTGGGGATTTTCAAAATTTGTTAAACCCTTGTGAAATTAAGACTAGGATTAGACAATGTAGCATTCACATGATTCCCTAAACCTAGGATTTCCAAAAACCCATTTGTGTTGCAAAACCTAATCCGAAATTAACACTAAAATCGGATTATGATTGATTGTTTTTAGTGGAATCATGTTTAGGATGATTAAAATTAGATTAGGAACGTTTTGCATTAAAGCTTTTCAAACTTAAGCTTTTTGGCGCCACAATGAGTCGTTTGCCAAACATCCCCATTAGAAATTTTTCTTTATTTTCACAAGTCTAGGATCATGAAACCTTTTTCATGCATTGTTGATGCAAATTAAAAACGCTTTTGTATATAAGCACGGACCCTAAAATGTGGAACGAATTGCATAACTAATATGCATTATTCGACATATTTGATTGAGTAAAAGTGAAGTTAGGAGCGTTTGGGTAATCTCATATTTTTCATTTTTACAGTCGAGATTACTACACCTCCACATTGGTTGCATATAAGCACACACTAGGCACTTATGATTAAATGAAATCTTTAAAATCTTAACCATAAATAAGTGTTTTTATAGGTAACATGAGACTTCACATGTTTGATTACGACCATGAACTCATAGAAGAGTACATTCCCACACCATCACTTGAACCTGAAACCCCACCTTCTCACATTCAAACCTTTCGTCAACTTGAGTCTCGTCTCTTCCACGAAGGACGTATTGTTGAACCCTCGTTCCTAAACCATGATCACAGTCAAACCATGTTTCAAGGAATCGGATTCGATTGCTTGTTTAGAGTCAACGATCACATCTGTCCTCGTTTCGTCCTAGAGTTTTATAGACAAGTCAAACTCGTACATAACGAGGATCAAACTTTGTCTATCCAGTTTGTCATTCAAAACCAACACATCTCACTCACTCTTGATCAATTTGCCAACATTCTTCAAGTGCCTAACTATGGACAATGTTCCTACACTGAAAGTTGGTCACTCAAATTTCTCACAAGTCACCCAATCGAGTCGGGTCCTTATAGTACTCCTATTCCCACTCCTCGTGCCATTAAAGAGCACATCTGTCTTCCTCAAAAATTTCACGGTTTTCTTAAAGAAAACGGTGAAGTTGAGTTTCGTGAGTCTCATGTGTATGACTTGGATCTCCTTAAAATTTGTGTTGATGAAGTTCATCCACACTTACGGAGATGGATAGAAGTCATCTCGTGAAAATGTCTTTTGTCTTCCTCACAACCGTGAACAACTTCCGGCGTGTTGTGCTCACATGTTGTATTGTCTTGTCACCAAGCAACCCTACAATCTTGCATACTTTATGGCAAGAAGAATTGCCGGCGTCAGAGGACGAGTCGATAAGGCAATACCCTATGGCATGTTGCTAACTCGTCTCTATCATTTTGTCATGAACACTTTTCCCCATCTCCGAAACAATAAATATATTTTTGTCGAACCCGTCATGTCACCTCTAACCCAAAACACCTACACTTCTCTATAGTGGGAATGTACATCATCTTGAAGTGATCATAATGATGATCCAATCCCGTACTATGATGTGTCATCAAGCGATGATGAATGAAGGTGTGATGAAGTGAAGACATTAGAGGAGTTGAACTTAAGTAGTATAACTGACTTAAGTATTATTAGTTACTATTAATATGGTCTTGTGCATGACCATCTAACTCTAACTAGTATGAATTACTTTAATATATCTTGCTTAATATTGGTTACTTTGACAAATTAATCAATAGCAATATATTATGAGCTTTGCCTAGTTCATGCATGTTCTATTATTTTATTACATGCACTAGATGTTAAACTTGCTTGTATTCATGCATGCTTAATAGTTGCCTAAATACATAGATGATCACATGATCACATTAGTTTCTAGTTTAACTAGCTTTAGGAATTCTATGTGCTTAGTAATTTGAGGCTTTGAGATTTGCAGGCAATGGATTCCCCAGAAAATTACCCCATTTAGGCTGCCTAAAACCTGCAGACCTGGAAAGAAGGTCAAAAGAGCCCACGACTCGACTAAATTTAGTGGTGCCGTAGCACCTTTAATGGTGCCGTGCCTCTGGAAGACGAAAACTGCTATTCTCTTCCACTTTTTGACTTCTTATCCCTGAAAAACTGCAACCATAACCTGATTCCCATGCACCCAAATCCCCAAATCCAACATTTCAAACTTGCATGCTTATGATTTGGCTATTTAAGCTAACATTATGCATTGCCATCCTTACACCCATCCTTACACCTTCACACTCACCATACCACCATCATGGGATCAAGGGTATTCAAGAAACAAAGATTCTACATCAAACCAACAAATGAAACCACTCAAATTGATCAATGGATCAAGAGTACTCACACATCACAAGTCTCACCAAACACCAAAGAGACAATTTTCATTGATCTCACCTTGGATGATGAAGATGATACACACACACCCATAACCTCAACCAAATCATCATCTTCTTTTACTACACCCCATGCTCCATCCAAGGCAACATCAACCAAACCAACATCCTCATCCTCCACAACCTTTAGAACCAACACACCTTTAACCTTCACCCCATCATCTTCACCATCACCACAACCTTTAGCCCTCACACTAGCCCTATCACCCATATCACCTTTTGAACTTACCACCAACACATCATCATCTTTCCAATCACCATCACCTCAACCTTTAATGGGTAATCCCATCCTTTATCCCCTACAACCACACACCTTGAGTTGTGCTTGTTGTCACCACAACCAACTCCTTATCATGGGCCTTAAAGATGAATTGAGTCTTCAATTCTCCTACCTTGAACACCTCCTCACACCACCACAAGGACCCATCATTTTACCACCTCTACCACCACATAGCCCAACCAACTAAACATAGTCATGTTTAGTTTTTCCCAATAAATACCTAGGAACCCTTTTGAAGTTGGAAGCAAATCTAGAAGCCTCATGTTACTTTAGATGTTTATGTGTCTTCTTGTTAGTTTAATTTGCTTTCCTATTGTAGTCATACTTATGTATGACATTTATTTTATATTTATGTAATGGGCTTTTCATTTTGGCTACTTAGCCATAATTTTTCTTGTGGTTGGACATTTGTCTAATGTGCTACTTGTTAGATATTGTTTATTTTTCGTCTAACCCTGTTTTGTAGCACGAATCATTGCTCGATTCCTTTGTGTTCTCCAAATGAGGGGGAGTACACATCAAGGGGGAGCCTTAACCACCTTTTTGATTTGACAAAAAGGGGGAGAAATGGGAGTAAACTCATTAAAAACTTGTTAAAACTAATTTTAACCTAAAATGAGTTTATATTTTGTCATCATCAAAAAGGGGGAGATTGTTGATGCAAATAATGTTCTAAAAAAGTTATTTATATCTTTCGATTACTTCACGTTTTGAGGATGACAAAATGTGAACTCACGTTACGTTAAAATTAACGTTAACAAGTTTTTAATCGGAAGATCCCGTTTCTACGCAAATCACTCTAGAACAAAGTTACAACTTGAACTAGTGATCAAAGAAGTGATTTTGTGTTCTTGAGAATTCACATTTTAAATGTGACAAAACATTTTTTTCAAAAATATACATGACAAATTATTTTTGAAATATTAAGAAATGTTTTAATGGAAAAATTAGTTTGAAAATCATAACAGCTATTTTTCCCCCCAAAATCAGCTCCAACCTTCCCCAAATAAGTTTTCACCAGAAAAGACAAAAATTGGAGCGTCTTTGTCTGGCACGGCTCCACGGTTCCACTAAATTTAGTGGAGCCGTATGGTATTTAACGGAGCCGTCCGTACAGAATTTCTTTGTAACGTTCAGATTTTCTTTGCCTATAAATACCCACCTCTTTCACAGTTTTAGGCACCCTTCACACACAGAAAAATCCCTTAGCTAAATCCTCTCATACCTTTCACTTCTTAGGTTCATTTAGATTAGTTTTTCTTTGTTTCAAGAGTGATCCAATCATCCTTCAAGTGATCCTCTTCATACCTCTTCACTAGCAAGAGAAGAACACAAGTATCCAAGTTGATACAAGGTGTTGTCATCCCTCTTCATTAGCAAGAGAAGAACTCAAGTAATCAAGAAGATACTAAAGTTATAGTTGATAGGTTTTTGTAACACTTGTTACAACCTTGTTGTGTCTTAGCATACATCAAGTTTATTTCCTTTTTGTGAGTGAGAGTGAAGATCAAGTGTGATCTATAGAGATAGTGAACATCTCTTGAAGCCATTGGGCTTGTGTGATTGATCAAGAAGATCAAGGGTCATTAGGTTAGTGTTAGTTGAGTAGAGTGAAGTGAGTGTTGATCATTGTGATCGTGTTGAGATCTTGGTGATCTCTTGAAGCCACTGGGCTTGAGTGTTTGGTCACGTGGACCTTGGTAGATTGGTGCTAGCAAAGATTAGCACTCGACATCTAGCTTAGTGTCGGTAATAGGATAAGCGACGTGTACGGTTTTCTCCGCCTGAAGGGAGGTTATTGATATAGTGTTTGAAACTCTCGAGTGTGGTACTCGGGGAGTGGAGTAGGGCGAAGAAGAGCTTCGTAGCCGAACCACTATAAATCCTCTGTCTCGGTTTGATCTTTCCAACTCTACTCTTTACTTTTATTTGTTATTATTACTTAGCTTAGTGTGTAGTTCGTATTGGTGTTGATTCATTACACATAGAGTTCGAATCAAAGTTTCCAATAGCATACTTTTAAAACAAGATTTTTAAAATAAGTTTTTAAATCAGTAAACTATTCAACCCCCCTTCTAGTTTCCCACAAATTAATTTCCAATTCGAACCATATATTAACAATTAAATCATTATCTTGCATACTTTACACATAAGGACCCCATGTTATATTTTTTTTTATACATTTGTACGGACCTAATTAACATTATAAAAATAACCTTTATGTTTCAGGAATGACGAAACATACCCTTCTCAGTTTATTTCAAATCGTATACACTTTTTAATATACAAAACAAAACCCTAATTCATCCAATCGTCAAATAATCATGACAACATCATTAATGAGCATTAAATGTCCAGATTTAAGCTTAAAACCCTAACCCTAAAATCGTACCTAGGTTTCCTTTTATTTTCTTTTATTTTCTTATGAATCCGATTACAAAATAATTAGACCACGACAATTCTAGGCTTCTATAAATCGAATCACTATTTTTCCCAGGTCATGTGGTTCGTATAAAGTCCAAATAAAATAGGTTTCGAACTCATAAAAATCGTATAGCTTATCTTGGAATTTTTATACGTTTTTGCTTTCAAAAATCATTACGATTTATATATCATGTATGGTTCCGTTTATATATTTTATTTAGGTCTTATAGGATACTAAGAAATAAGAAAATATTTACTTGAAGGATCGAACGAGCAGAAGGGATATATAGGATTTTGTACCTCTCGGATGTAATATTCGACAAACCAAAAATGTGTAGCGAGCAAGCAAGTAAACCCACGACCTTCTAATCAATTTTCCTAGCTTCTTTAGATGTTGAACAATACCAGAAAAATGTCCCACGAATTTTCTCCCAGTCGAATGAGCAGAATCGAATTTTGTTAGGGTTTTTAAGGTTTTCGGTTTAGTGTATATATAGAATAAATAAAAGAACGTGTATATGGGGGGGGGGGGGGGAAGAAACAAAGATTTCGGTCCAAGAATATCAATTGGGATCAAATACTGATTTTGGAGATTTTCCATATTTTATTTTGTATTTATCTTGTAGTTTATATAATTTAAATTGAATTAAAATTAATAATATTAATACGTAAATAAGTAAATCGGCCCTAATAATTATTTTGTATATTTTGAACATTTCTAAATGTTAAATTGTAGACATAAAATTTATTTTACTTCACACCTTGTTCATTCCCGAAGGTTTGGAATTTATTTGGTGATTTATAAGCTTTTTAATCAAATTTTTAATTATAAGGGCAATTTGGTCATTTTGCACATTTTGGATTTTTAGGTATTACAACTTCTTCCCCTCTAAAAGAAAAATTCCATCCTTGAAATTTGCAAGGAAACGGAAATGAAATAGAACGGAAAACGAACAAAGACATACCGGATCAAAATACGAAATGCGGATAACTAGCTGGTATCGATTCCTCGGTTTCCCAAGTAGCCTCACGCTCTGGGTGATTCTTCCAAAGAATCTTTACGAATAGAATAACTTTATTTCTCATGACTCAAATCACAACGAGGTGGGTTCAAATTCCTCAGAAGGAGACAAATAATTTGATTTGATTCAAAAGGTCCATGCAACATAAAATGGACGATAGGTGAAACTTCAGGATCTCCTATGGGATACGAACAAGAGTTCAAATCAAATTGATTGTGCCAACCGAAGAGAGCTTTACAAGAATTTAAGATTTATAGCTGAGGTCAACAGAATGCAAAACGAGGTTCTAAACTCATCCAAATATTTAACGAACGAAGGTAGAGTGTACGCATAGGTAGAATGAACTTAAAGTCTTACTAACCACGAATAATCCAACGGAGATCAAATTCTAAACTTCCTAGGTACTCCCAAGATATCCTATGCCCACAACAAGTGCACGTTATATGATGTAAGTATTATCACGTTGGCCAGACGTCATAATACTGGCATCATATAAATATGCCCTCATGATGGTCATACTTTATCTCATGTCGTAATCAAAACCACCTATCTTAATCCACCTAGTACTTCTACAGTCTCAGAGGTCCACAAAATTGAATGCCATAGTCAAGAAGAAAAACAAAACTAATCGCAAGAGTATCAAAATCTCAGATTGCCTAGCAAAAGTGAGGCACGCCATCACAAACATCATATCTTCCACAATTCACCAAAATCTCTAAAAACAAAACTATCATCGAACATACGAAAAATAAACACGAACAGAAATGCTTCTAGGAAACTTAAATCATAAGAGGATCTTATCACGATATAACGAAACTTAAGAGGGTCAGCTGAAATGAAAATTAGTCACCAAGAACTTGGCCTTCATAGATTCAATTCTTCCAATCATACAGAGTCTTTTTCAAATTTTCGTTCATTCAAAACATCCAATCTCCTCAAGTCCAGTTAATTTGTCTTCGTTTGTCCATCAATCGGAAAGTGAAACCAAAATCAGGAACTTGTGTCTGGTTCGTCGAACCTCCTAGCAGTTCTTCTTGGAATGTGATGGAGCTATGTGAATTTCTGGCACGATCTTTGAATCTCTTCTTCATCTAGTCTGCTTCCGCTCTCAATTCATCTTAGTACAACCAAGATGAACAGGGAAGTGAGGCTGTATGTCTTCATCAGCTCCAGGTTCACCATCTTGACTAGAATTTCTTCTTCTGCATTTCCGATACTTCTACCTTGTAAGGAATGTCTTCACTCTTCAGGGTAGCCCGCCGTTGTTGTCAACTCCCGGTCAGGCAAGGAAATAATTCTTCTGATATGTTTCTAGTTGTCTCGATGCATCCGAAGACTTCCTGTGCGGCAAGGGAGTATCACCGAGTCTCTTTCTGATTTATCCAAAATTGTTCCGCTTGAAGGTATGGCAGCTAATTTCTAATTCAGCTTCTCCAAAACTCCATTCTCAACTAAGTTGTTTCCATCTGTTCACGAAATTTCTCAATGGTACCATAAATTGCAAACATCTTCCAGAATTCTTCTGCAGAGTTCAAAAGGTTTCAGTTCTCCATTCTATTATTGGTTTTGACCACATGGTGATAGTTTTCAAAACTTGCAGAATTTAGAGAGGTATCCTCAATTAAGAACATCGTTGTCTCAACAAATATCTATCTCTCAGAATGTGCAAATGATCGACGAATTTCTTAACAAAGTGCAAAGATGATTTTCATGCTCTTCCTCGTCTCCGAACGTACTTTTTTTTTTAAGTCATACAATGACCATTTGCCCAAGTACTCACGAGAAAAACATTATTTATCAAATTCACCAAACAGTCAGAGTTTTAGCTAATACCATTAGCGTCACTAACTGTCATAGCAGTCGTTACGAATACGGAAGGCGATTCCAAGATACTCTCAATTCATACTCCCATCAGAAGTAAACTTCGCGCTCTGAAATTGAATAGATACGTAGTCGTCTTCAGGGTGGAGGAATATTGGCTCCTAACAGTAATACGGTTCAGCTATCTCCAGTCACCATCCTTCTTTATCGCGAACGAAACTAAAACACGCCCAGAATATACACTTAGGTAAACTCACTTCCTGGTCTTCGGTTGCTGCTCTTCCTGGTTGCTCAAATCAATTTATATGATCCCGGACACATCTGAAAGACACCTTCGCTTGGTGACTAGACAATCTCTAGGTAACATGTCAAATCCTACTTCACGCTTCGGTGGAAAGTTTGGTGGTTAGACTAGGGATCAAATTAGAAAACTCAGGGTGCCAAATAACTCTCAAGATGAGGTTCATTCATTGGTGCACGAAATGGGTTCTAGGAAGACTTCAATACTCGGAACTTTTAAGGGGTATCTTTAATGGATGCCAGAAAACCAAGGCAACCATGGGAAATCAAAGTTCTGGCTTTCATAGCCGAGATGAGCTTGACAGACTTAAAAGGTTGAGAACCATGATACACACATATCACACATAAATTATTCTAAAAATTGCTCAAGCCTTATTATTAAATACTCGGGAAAACCCCATAATCCAATGGAGTCCGTACAATATTAATGCCAAAAGAACCTAAGACAAAATTCTAAACAATAATAACACACACATGACTCGAGCTCTATCCCTATGCCTAGATCGTGTTACTCGCGGTGGACTCCAAGTCTGTATCCACTTCATCTTCTTCACTAAGCCACCCGTTTCGGTTCCCCTCGAGCTGTGGCAGCGGTCATCTAGCAAAACCATCCTCAGGGTTCCTTCCTTCATCCCCTACGTCATCCACCAACCCATACAAATTGCGAGGCTCAGCCCGCACTACTCCTCCTTCTTCTATGAACTTGGGACACCTTCCCGGGTACCTAGTCACGAAGCCGTCTCCATTGGTTACCTCCGTCTCGTGCAGATGTATCTCCTTTCCACTTATATTTACCACGGTCATCCTTTCTTCAATCCGGCATGGCCACATACTAGCAGGGATCAACATCCTCCTGTTAGTCCTCCTCAACTTACCAATCCTTTTTCGACCAGTAGCGACAACAGTTGCCCAACATTTCCTGCTGCTTGCGGGAGGTGCCATACTGAAATGACATACACGATACTAAGTACTAGAACCCGATAGATGTCTAAACTACTCATAAACTCAAGAAAACTAAACATGTAAATATCACCTTCACACATAGGCCCTAAAGCAACTATATGAGGGACTCCTAGGTCATAGTCTAGGTTCAACCACTTTCGAAAATGATTAGCAAAGTAGGGGAAATAAGCACAAAAGGAACAACAAAACAGAATCCTAATGTCTACCCAATTTCTCGCCGGTCAAAACTTACGTTCCTATAGGGAAATCTTAAAGCAATTTTCAAAGGTTGTCTTACGAGCGCCTACAGGGAAAACTTAGTGGTCCTAACTTACACAGGTCAAGGGTAAATGTATTACGAAAAGCAGCCTGTCGCTCTGATACCATAATTGTAACACACCAACCCGGCAAGGGTAGAAGTATCACATTAATGGTTTCATATCAGATCAAAACAAAGCATACATTCAATAGTAATACAAGGATTCTCCAAGGTTACAAATGAGATACTGAATACACACGGCTACAAAAGAAACAAAAGCCAAATACTAAATCTGCAAATGCAAATCCTTCTAATAACTTCTACTTCAGAATGACTATCAAGGTCTTCTAAGTCCAAAAGTCTCTTCACTCATACCCAGCTTCCAACTAAAAACCTGCCGCGAGAAAGGAAACGCGGCTGAGCTTAAAAAGCCCAGTGAACAGATATATAATAAACGGAAACGAAAGCAAATGAAACGAACATGTATGGTGTAGTGCATTGGGACATATAAGTCATAGGCAAAGAATATAATAAGAATGGAAAGAAAATGAAAGAAAAGGGTTAGAAATCCTCCACGAGCCCGAACAAATCAAATATAGTAACCCTGTACGCAATCTAGAGGGGATGCCTCTCAAGTAGTCCGATAATATGAGGGGTGTCCTCATGTATCAAATTGGAGTGATCAGCTCCCGAACTTTGTGAAAGACGTGGATTGCACCCAGCATCAGTCACCGAACAATATAACATATCCAATCATGTTAACTTCACTAATACAAACACGAACCTAGGATGCATCCATACGCCCCCCGAAAAATAATATAGGCCAATAATAAATATAATGTGCACGTTACGAACAATATGGGGACGGTGTGGAATATCACTTAACCACACTAAAGTTATGCCATTGGTGCATCAATGACACAGCCACGTTACCTTCATGGCTAGGAAACGAACTTGGCTCGGGTATCAAACTGAAGGGTCGAAAGTCAAAGGTTCAAATCAAAGCAAAGGTCCAAAAGGTCTAAGTCACCGAATCATGGTCAAGTCCAAATATCAAAGGTTCATGGTAAAGGGTTCACGTCAAGATATTTCGGAAGTAAATGACAAAGATTCAAAATCCTTCAAAACGGTTTTCATAAAGATAATCTTACAAAATGGTCTTCATAAAAATGGTCCTTTTTAAAACAGTTCTTCATAGAGACAGTTTTGATAATAGTTTTCTTAAAAACACTTCCATAAATAATCAAAAAGGTTTTCTCATCCCATTTCAATATCCAACATATTTGGGTTCAAGTCAAAGTTTATGGCAAAGTTCCTATCAGAGTTCACAGCAGGGTTCAAGGCAAGGTTCAAAACAAAAGATCAAGGCAAAGGTTCAACTCTAAGGTTCACAAAACAAGGGAACATAGCAATGGCTTTGGGAAATCCTAAACGAATCAAAACAAGAGGTCAAGAGAAACGAAGGCACCTTACAAGAAGGGCAGAATATCTGTACCTTATTACGAATGCAAAACAAAACGAGAATAGAAAGCATTGAACGGATCAAGACCTCTCTTTCTTCACACCTAAGGAGTAGAAGAGAATTACTATTGATTCTTAATTACTCATTTTAGCTTGCCTTTTCATTTTAAGTAACTTTCTATTTTTAGTAACTTTCCAGATTTAGTAACTTTCCATAATTAACAGATTTCTATATTTAGCAAGATTATATTATCACAAATTAGGTTAAGTCATTAATTAAGCCTTATTATGGAATTTAGGTATATTTTAACAAGATACAAAAGTTCAGGGTTAAATATGACAAGTTTTCATAAATTAGTGTTTTAATTGTAAATATTCCAAAGTTAAGGGTTTTAAGTGAAACCATTACAATTTACTACTATTAAACACATAATTGATTCAGAATCACACTTTAGTCCTTTAAGTTTCAATATTTACAATTTACACCCTTTAGTTATTAAAATTACAAAACAAACCTTATAATTACATAATTTACACTCTAGCCCTTACTATACTCATAATCACATCACAAGTCCTTATATTTAGTAACTTACAGAATATGCCCTCAAACTTTAAGTTTGGTACGAATTAATCCCCAAGTTTCACATAATCACACATTTGGTCCCTTTAGTTTATAAAACTTATAATTTAAGTCATAATTCCATAATACTTACACATTAGACCCATAATTACCCAAAATTACATATTATCTCCCTAATAATATTATTTACACAAAATAATCATAAGTTTCCTGAATTTACACTTTTAGTCCCTCTAATTAATTAATTTCCAATTCGAACCATATATTAACAATTAAATCATTATCTTGCATACTTTACACATAAGGACCCCATGTTATATTTTTTTTATACATTTGTACGGACCTAATTAACATTATAAAAATAACCTTTAAGTTTCAGGAATGACAAACATACCCTTCTCATTTTATTTCAAATCGTATACACTTTTTAATATACAAAACAAAACCCTAATTCATCCAATCATCAAATAATCATGAAAACATCATTAATGAGTATTAAATGTCCAGATTTAAGCTTAAAACCCTAACCCTAAAATCGTACCTAGGTTTCCTTTTATTTTCTTTTATTTTCTTATGAATCCGATTACAAAATAATTAGACCACGACAATTCTAGGCTTCTATAAATCGAATCACTATTTTTCCCAGGTCATGTGGTTCATATAAAGTCCAAATAAAATAGGTTTCGAACTCATAAAAATCGTATAGCTTATCTTGGAATTTTTATACGTTTTTGCTTTAAAAAATCATTACGATTTATATATCATGTATGGTTCCGTTTATATATTTTATTTAGGTCTTATAGGATACTAAGAACATAAGAAAAATATTACTTGAAGGATCGAACGAGCAGAAGGGATATATAGGATTTTGTACCTCTCGGATGTAATATTCGACAAACCAAAAATGTGTAGCGAGCAAGCAAGTAAACCCACGACCTTCTAATCAATTTTCCTAGCTTCTTTAGATGTTGAACAATACCAGAAAAATGTCCCACGAATTTTCTCCCAGTCGAATGAGCAGAATCGAATTTTGTTAGGGTTTTTAAGGTTTTCGGTTTAGTGTATATATAGAATAAATAAAAGAACGTGTATATGGGGGGGGGGGGGGGAAAGAAACAAAGATTTTGGTCCAAGAATATCAATTGGGATCAAATACTGATTTTTGAGATTTTCCATATTTTATTTTGTATTTATCTTGTAGTTTATATAATTTAAATTGAATTAAAATTAATAATATTAATACGTAAATAAGTAAATCGGCCCTAATAATTATTTTGTATATTTTGAACATTTCTAAATGTTAAATTGTAGACATAAAATTTATTTTACTTCACACCTTGTTCATTCCCGAAGGTTTGGAATTTATTTGGTGATTTATAAGCTTTTTAATCAAAATTTTAATTATAAGGGCAATTTGGTCATTTTGCACATTTTGGGATTTTTAGGTATTACAACAAGGGTAAAAGTATTTTGGTTGAAGCTGAAAAAGATCTTGTTCTGCTTTCAAGAAAATAGCAACTTAAACTGGGAGAAGAAGCTGCTAAGAAATTACAAGAAGAATATGATGCTGAACGTCAAAGAATCTTAGCAGAAAGAGCTCAAAAAGAAGAAGAAGACAGTCTCAGAAAATGTTGAGGCAGATGTTTTATTAGCTTAGAAATTACAACAATGGGATGAATGGGATGATATTCAAGCCAAGATTGAGGCAGATGTTTTATTAGCTTTGAAAATGTTGCAAGAAGAGCAAGAAGAGCTATCAATGGAAGAAAAGGCTAAGTTATTTATGGAGCTCTTGGAAGAAAGAAGAAAATATTTTCTAAGAAAGAAAGCTGAAGCCAAAAGGAATAAACCACCCACCAAAGCTGAACAAAGGAAAGTAATGAGTACATATCTGAGAAACATGGATAGTTGGAAGCCTAGTCAATTGAAGAATCTTAATTTTGAGAAGCTAAAAAATCAGTTTGACAAGGTATTCAAGAGGGTAAATACATTCATTGCTATGGATACAGAGGTGGTGGGTAGTTCATTAAAAAGAACTGGAGCAGAGTTAGAGTCTGAGGTTGTTAAGAAACAAAAGGTAGATATGCCAATAGCAGAGCAAGAGCAAGAGATTGAGCAGACAGAGCAAGAGCAAGAAGATGATGAAACAGCTAATCTACTACAATTGACAGAACTTGCTTTAGATCATGATGATGAGATTATTGATGTTGTTCCTTTGAAGACTAAGGTACCTATCATAGATTGGAAATTTGGTTATCATGGAAAGACTGCTTGGTGGGAGATAATCAGAGTTGGTGGACAATCTCAAAGGTTTGTTACTTTTGCACAAATGCTCAGAAAATTTGATAGAGAAGACTTAGAAACATTATGGAAGCTAGTAAAGGATAAGCACGTGTCGTTGGCTAAGCTCGTGCGACGGATAAGTCGTTCGGGCCGCTATGAAGTACAATTCCCATCAAGTGGCGGGTAGAATCCTTTGAAGACAACTTAAATACGCGACGGGGTATTGTAAGTGGCAGAGTGGCCTTGCTGCCACGATCCACTGAGATTCAGCCCTGCGTCGCTCAGATTCATCCCTCCCCCCAAAACATCCTACTCCATTTTGGTTTTTTGCACTTTGCCCAGAGGTTTACCTACATACAAGCGGAAGAATTTTACCAAGTGTTGAGAAATTTGTTCATAAATCATCGGGCGATAACGTTGCAAGTGTTGGTGGTTTCGTGACGTGTGGCCATCCATCATCCCTGGTTAGACATCGTTAGAAGTAATGGTGGTTGCTTGACGTGCAGCAGTCCATTATTCTTCCCTAAAGGTTAGCTATGCAAGAACTCGGAAAGACCAAGTGTTGTGCAACATTTTTGAGAAACCGTTGGAGGGATGCTTACGTGTTGGTGGTTCATAGACGGATACCATCCATTATTCGTAGTCTCAAAAGGATTATGACGACCTCGGAACCACCAAAAGCGAGTAAGAAGGAAAAAAAAAGTTGTGATGTTCGGATTCAAAAAAAGGGGTGTAACACGAGGACTTCCCAGCGGGTCACTGATTCGTTGAAATCAATATATATATTTTTTCAAAGGAAACACAAAGGAAGTATGTGTATCCCGGTTCGTTATCCCGACGAAGGTGTGAATGGAATATATGATTCGGATCGTGAAACGTGTAGTGAATGGATATAAAAGTGGGATTCTGGATTTTTAACTAAAATGATAGAAATATTAACTAGAAACAATTAATTAACTAAGGCAAAGATGAATATAAAACACTTAAGGTCAAAAATATAAAGGAAAACTAAACACGTGTTTAAACCGGGAAAACCCCGAGCCTAAAACGTGAAATCTAAGAAATATAAACTCTACGGGTACAAATCAATTTTTCCTAGGTTCTAAATATTAAAAGAAAATTTTGAAAAAAAAGAATTATATTATTTTTGACTTTTACTTTATTTGTTATGAATTAAATACTGAATTAAAAAGAAAAATGAATTAAAAATACTAAATGGAATTGGAAAATTATGGAAAATTTAAGGAAAGTCCTAAATGACAAGATGATTATAGGAAAAATAAGTCCAAGATGTCAGCTTATCCAGATAAGCTGGAATAAACCAAACTGATTGAATAAGCTAAATGGACTGAAAAGGCTTAAAAGAAAAATGGTGCAAGGCCTTACTGAAATAAGACCCTAGGGCAGATGGTGATGGTGTTGCCTTGTGAGTCAGGAGACC
This sequence comes from Artemisia tridentata subsp. tridentata, assembly GCA_021014915.2. Taxonomy (NCBI): domain Eukaryota; kingdom Viridiplantae; phylum Streptophyta; class Magnoliopsida; order Asterales; family Asteraceae; genus Artemisia; species Artemisia tridentata. The sequence continues at coordinate 4,351,763 of CP139501.1, forward strand.
AGGGTTCGAACTTGGTTTTGGTCTTTTTACTAACTATTTATTTTTTTGATTTTTATTTTAAAAACTTAAAAAACTAACAAATATAAGCAACTTTTGAAAAGGAAGTATTTTTAGAAATCAACAATAAGCTAGGAAAAAGCTGTTTAATGTCTAATCAGTGGATTATTTTGAAATAATAAGTTAGGACTTGGTTCAAAAATCTGATTAAGCTTAAAATAAGCTAAACTGGGAATAGCAATTAACTAAGTAAATGAAAATAAGCAAGAATGAAGATGAAAAAGCTACAAGAACACATAAAATAAGCACTGAAAAGAACAAAATAAGAAAAAAGGCATTAAAGGGTCTGCTGAATCAGTCTGATTTATCAGTTGGGATTATATGACCTAAATGCCTTCAATTCTTAATGAAACTGATTTTGCAAGTTTAAACTAGCACTAGCCAATTTAAGCTATAAATCTGATTCAACTATGATTATGTAACTTAATTTAACTCAGATTATCAGTTTTTAAATTCTAAATAAGCACTAAATAATCTATACTAATATGGACTGTTTTTAGCTTTTTATGGTTTTTTTTAAGAACTAAAAAGAGATTAAGCAATAAATTACTATCAAATAAGCTCAAACAAGAACAACTAAGCTACAATTATTCTAATAAGCACTATAAAATCAGAAATAAGCAAAGGAACAGTAATAAGCTAAAAATAGCAAAAATTGGAAAATTCTTACAATTGCATTTAACTGAGAATAGGTTGAACTATTAATCACACAAACCCAGGCTTGTTAACACAAGCCAATAAACCCCATAAGCTCTTCCATGAGCAGCTTATCATCCAAAATGGCTTAATCTTTTGCAGTTGACTTTCATTGACTATTTTTGAATTTTTTGAATTAATATGTTTTTAATCTAATATAAGCTTACAAAAAGCTATAGTGAGCTTATGTGAGCTTATAGGAATGGTGAGGAACACTGGTGAACTTATGTTAACAGTAACTTAGCTTAATTCGAATTGAGAGATAAACTTGAATTTCTATTAAGATTAAAATTGAGTATAACACTGATAAGTTTAGAACAATTACACTAAAAACAACTTGAATTAAACACTGGAACTTTCAGAATTACAATGGCTACTTGATTACTACTAAATCGACTATCAATAATTAACCATATGCTCAATTGGCTTACAATACATGACTATTTATACTACTAAAACTAGGGTTTCTTCCTTGTCTTCTTCTCTGATCCTTTTCTGACCCTTAGATAAGCTTGAATTGATGTCAGCCCTTAAAACCAATTTTGGCGCCAAAAAGGTGATAGTGGAAAAACCACTTGGTCCTGATAACTTGTGATGGGAACGAAGCATTAAATGCTTCTTGGACTGTTAGGTGGAGTGTAGTAGGAGGAGGGGTGAGGTGATGGGTGGTTTTGTCACCAGACATGGTTTTGGCGGGCAAGTGGGGGAGAAGAAGGTGGGTTTGACTGAGGATTTGACCGGGTTAACTGGTTTGGTTAAATAAAAGAGTTGGGTCGGGTTGGTAGGATATGGGTTGGGTTGGGTTTATTATTAAAAGTGGGCCGGATATGTTTTTGGGTATTGGGTTTATATTTGGTTTAATTGGTTTAAGTTTAAAGGATTAAACTTTTAAGGACCATTTGTGTAATAATCTAAAAATCCAAGGACCAAGGCTGCCAAAAATCAAAATTATTTTGAAGGACCATTTGTGTCATTTTGGTATTTTTGGAGGTTGACTATGACTTTTGACTTTGACTTTTGTCTTCACTTGATCAAATGCACAATTGTAGCCGAGTCGATCCAAAAATGCCCGTTTTCGCTCCGTTTTCAATCCTTTGTACCTGAAACACATAAAAACACAAACCAAGGATATCTGCAGTATAATTTGGGTGTTTTTGGTCATTTTTGTGTCTTTTATGGGTATAAAATGATGAGTATTTACACACTCATCAATCCCCCACACTAAACTATTGCTAGTCCCTAGCAATCCGATCATATAAAGTAATGAAAGGATCAAAAGAATACAAAGCATACCCCGTTTTGACTTTTTATTTGATGCAAGAAATTTAAACTAAAAATAAAAATAGATAACAAGCTTGATTTCTAAAAATGGTATCATGGAACGGGATTCACACAAAATGGGTGTCTCCAGGGAATTGAAATCGTCATCCTCTTTTTTATACTCCCAACTAAGCTTAAACTCGATGTGCAAATGTTTTTGTAAAATGCTAACGCTACTTATACTAATAATCTATGTAAGCCGAGACTTGACTTTTCACTCCCACAATTATTTAAGTTAGGTGACTGTGCTTATTTTCAGAATTTTGATCACAAAAATCGACGTTTTTATAAGATTTTGACTAATACTAGTTGAAAGATAGATTTAAAATTTACAACAAGCAAGTTTCAAAACTTTATTCAACACATCAAAATTTATTGCATTTTGCAATGTCATTCCATTTTTGCATTTTGCAATATCATTCCATTATATTTTATTTTTTCTTTTCATTTTTTTATCATCATTTTTTTTTTTACTTGTGCAACATAAACTACCGGAGTTTCACGGGAACCAAGACCTTACACCTTCCGGAATAAAGGATCCAAGGGCTGTTACAACGGAGAGTTCCAAGACTCTAAACATTCTTGAAATGAGGATCCAAGGATGTTAGACCAAGACCTCACACATTCCTGAATTAGAGGTCCAAAGGCCGGTGTAAGAGGGTAGCCAAGACCTAAACGCCTTCCAGAAATAAGGATCCAAGGGCCGATCTTGAACCATAGCTTTTTTAGCACATACATTTATTACTTAACTTTTGCAATTATGACATATGCTTGTTCCGAAGTTTAAATAAATCTTTGAACTAGTATTTTTCAAAATCGTATAAAAAATGATTTTTTGTGTTCAAATGTTTGAAAATAAGCACTTATTAAGTCAGATTAGTTATCTCCTGGGAGGAAAAGCCATAGATTACTTATATAAGCTCTTAAAGAAAACCAACTATTCTACGCTTAACATTTTCATTTGCACATTTCGTAAAACCTTAGTCTAATCGTTAAGGAAGCAGCCAGATCAACACTCTGGCAGAGTCGGGATTCCCTTTGTTCTAACCTAATCAAGACTAAACACTTTTTTTTTTATTCTCTTTTTTGGTGCAAAGCACTTCTTTTTCATGCAATTTCTTATTAAAAAACGCAAAAAAAAAAAAAATAAATAAATAAAAAAAAAAAAAAAAAAAAATTGGCCAAAACGGGGGTACTAGGGCACTAGAAGGTACAAATGTGACAAAATTCGCAAGAATTCCCCCCCACACTTAGAATTGAATATTGCCCTCAATATTCAAAGTACCGGCTCTTATGCCGACGCTTAGAACGTAAAAAGGTAATACTAATAGCCAAGTGTGGAAAAGAAATCTCTATTTTCACAAACAGGATTAAAAAGATATCCCTAGATAAACGTTAGCAAAAAGATCGGATATTGGGCGGCTGGATTGAAAACAGGCGCAACAATCATCACGATCTAAGGGAAACCTGCAAACACGAGCAAACAACACACAAACAAAGCACAGTAGAGGAATCCCCCCACACTTAGTGTCAGAAAATAGAAAGAAGTCAGAAACATGGGTAGTCACCCATGAAATGCTAATGTTTTTGTTAACCGAGTCACTAGCTTGACTCGACCCCGAATTCATTGGTCCATGGGGAAAGTTTAGAGATCCGGGACAACCATGGGTGGTATGTCCCCTCCAAAGTAGTGCTTCAACCTATGACCGTTCACCTTGAAGTTTGGTCCATCGGTTTAAGATAACTCGATGGTGCCATAAGGAAAAACTTGAGCAACGGTGAATGGTCCAGACCAACGGGTTTTTAACTTGCCCGAGAAAGCTTTAATCGAGAATTGAAGAGGAGGACTCGATCACCAACGTTGAAAACGCGGTTTTTGATTTTGGAGTCATGAATCCTCTTTGTCTTCTCTTTGTAGATTAAAGAGTTCTCGTAGGCTTGATCCCTAAGCTCGTTTAATTCTTTTATTTGAAGCTTTCGGTGATCACCCGCAGTCTTGAGGTCGAAATTTGCATGTTTTAAGGCCCAATAGGCCTTATGTTCGAGCTCAATGGGCAGATGGCATGCTTTTTCGTACACTAGCTTGTAAGGAGTACACCCAATGGGTGTTTTGTATGTTGTACGGAAAGCCCATAGTGCGTCATCTAACTTATCAGGCCATGAGGCCCGATTTTCACCAACAGTTCTTTCCAAGATACGTTTTAATCCACGATTTGAAACCTCGACTTGACCGCTTGTTTGCGGGTGATACGCGGTAGAAAGACGGTGAGTAACTCCGTACTTAAGCATGACCTTTGCGAATTGGTCATTGCAAAAATGGGTACCGCGATCACTTATAATAGCACGAGGGGTTCCGAATCGGGAGAAGAGATTTTTTAAGAACTTCACAACAACTCGGGTGTCGTTAGTGGGGAGCGCCTTTGCTTCAACCCATTTTGACAAATAATCGACGGCCACGAGGATATATTTGTTCCCTCGCGAAGACGGGAATGGCCCCATAAAATCGATGCCCCATACGTCAAAGATCTCGCAGACTTGAATTGCATTTTGAGGCATTTCGTCTTTTTGCGGGTTTTTCCTTGACGTTGGCAAGAGTCACATGACTTTACCAAGTCGGGCATCACTGGTAGATAGTTGGCCAAAAGAAACCGGAATCAAAGTACTTTTTTGGCGGTGTAGTTCGGGCCATGATGTCCCCCGGTGGGTCCATTGTGGCAAGCCTTAAGAATATCAACGGCTTCTTGGCCGTGAACACACCGCCGGATGACTTGATCCGCACAAACTTTAAACAAGTAGGGGTCGTCCCAAAAGTAATGCTTAACATCTTTGAAGAATTTCTTCTTTTGTTGGGACGACATCCCTTTCACAACAAAATTCCCCGCATGGTAATTTGCAAAGTCGGCAAACCATGGGGTACTTGGATCATCCTTTAATGAAACCATCCCAAGTGTCTCGAGAGGAAATGTTTCGGTAATTTCCTTTTTCTCGAGAACACCTTGATGAGGGTTCTCTAATCTGGACAAATGATCGGCGGCGAGATTCTCTGCTCCTTTTTTTATCACGAATTATAACATCAAATTCTTGGAGCAGGAGAACCCACCGAAGTAATCTCGGCTTAGCATCTTGCTTAGCAAGGAGATACTTTAGAGCCGAATGATCCGTATACACTATGGTCTTTGATAAGACAAGATATGGTCTAAATTTCTCAAAAGCATAGACAACGGCTAATAACTCTTTCTCAGTAGTGGTGTAGTGAGATTGAGCATCGGTCATTGTCTTGCTAGCATAGTGTATCGGCTGAAAGTACTTAGATTTTCGTTGCCCCAGGACTGCCCCAATAGCATAATCACTCGCATCGCACATGAGCTCGAATGGCAAGTCCCAATCGGGGGCAACTAAGATCGGTGCTTCAGTTAGTTTCTTTTTAAGAATTCCGAATGCTTCAATGCATTCGGGAGAGAAGAAGAATGGAGCATCTTTTTCAAGAAGATGGGTCAGAGGCCGGGCGATTTTAGAAAAATCTTGAATAAATCGACGGTAGAAACCAGCATGACCAAGGAAACTTCGAATTCCTTTGACGGTGGTGGGATGAGGTAGCTTAGCGATAACATCGAAATTTAACTTGATCTACCTCAATCCCGGCACTGGAAATCTTATGGCCGAGGACAATGCCCTCGTTGACCATGAAGTGGCACTTCTCCCAATTTAGAACAAGATTGGTGTCTTCACACCGTTTTAACATTTTGTCTAAATGGGAGAGGCATGATGAGAAAGAATTCCCATAAACCGAAAAATCATCCATAAACACTTCCATTGTTTTCTCGATCATGTCATGGAAGATGGCTATCATGCACCTTTGGAACGTGCCCGGAGCGTTGCATAAACCGGAAGGCATATGTCGGTAGGCAAACGTACCATAAGGGCAAGTGAATGTGGTCTTTTCCTTATCTTGTGGATCAATCAGGATTTTGAAATACCCCGAAAAGCCATCGAGAAAACAATAGAACTCATTTCCCGCTAAACGTTCAAGCATTTGATCCATAAAAGGAAGCGGAAAATGGTCTTTTCGGGTAGCATCATTGAGTTTTTGATAGTCAATACACACTCTCCATCCAGTGACGAGACGCGTGGGAATCAACTTATTTTCTTCATTTTCAATGACGGTCATACCCCCTTCTTGGGTACACAATGGACAGGACTAACCCACGGGCTATCGGAGATAGGGTAAATCATCTCGGCATCAAGAAGTTTAAGAAATTCATTCTTGATAACCTTGTGAATTTTTGGGTGTACCCTTCTTTGTTGTTGCACGGTGGGTTTGAAATCATCCTCCATTAAGATCTTATGAGTACATAATCTAGGGTCAATACCCTTTATGTCAGAGAGCTGCCAAGCGATGGCACTCTTGTGCTTTTTGAGCACATCAAGAAGTTGGGTCTTCTCCTCATCTTTAAGATCTTTAGAAATAATGACAGGAAATTTGTCGTTATCTTCTAAGAAAGCGTATTCCAAATGAGGAGGTAAATCCTTGAGCTCGAGCTCCGGAGGATTAGACGGCCTAATCTCTTTGATTTCTTCGATTTGAATTTCCTTCGTAGGGTAAGAAGATGACAGATCATTGTTAAGCAACTTCTCGAGGAGGAGAATGTCTCCCTCCGGATCAAAGTCTGAATTATCAATTTCCGGAGAAATCGATTCATCTTTGAGACAAGCATCGATCTCTTCCAAAATGAAATCACTTCCCTCAAACGGAGTGAGAGAAGGGGAAGAGTCGGAAAGAATAGATTGAGAAGAAGGAGTGGGATCACCACGCGAAGAATTATTGGAGAATCCAAAAACTTCTTGAGAATACTCCTCCGAAGCAATGTCAATAAAGTCAATTCGATTAACCGAATTAGAGTCGTGGTTGGAGGAGTATTTGAAAGTTCGATCAAGATTAAAGGTCACAGCCTCATTATCAACCCGAAGTGTTATTTCTTCGCCATAAACATCAATCAAAGCACGCCCGGTCCTTAAAAAGGATCTCCCGAGAATGAGAGGTACTCGGGGATCGCATTCGAAATCCACAACTACAAAATCGGCGGGGAAATGAAACTTTCCTACTTTGACAAAAACGTCTTCAGCAACGCCTTTAGGAATAGTAACAGTGCGGTCCGCCAATTCAAGAGTCATCCTTGTAGGAGTAAGTTCCGAGAGTGAAAGCTTTTTCCAGACGGAAAGAGGCATTAAATTGATGCTAGCACCGAGATCGGCCAAGGCGTAGCATTCAACCATTCCCGGGAAATCACATGGGATAAGAAATTTACCAGGGTCTCCTAATTTTTCTAGAAGTTTCTTAAGGAGTACAGCTGAGTAATTCTCATTTAAAGGGGTTTTTGTCAATTCAAACAATTTCTCCTTGTTGCTTAAAAGACTCTTGAATTGAGAAGCGAATTTCGGCATATACAGCAAGGCATCAGCAAAACTAATATCGAAGTGTAATTTCTGGAAAATTTCCAGAAATTTCATCATTTGGGTGTTAGTTTTCTCATGGAGCCTTTGATTATTAAGCCTTGAAGGATATGGAATTGAAGGCTTAGGATTTGTCTTCGGAACTTCAGGTTCCGGAATTGGAGTTGGTGGGATTGGAGGTAGGACTGGTGCTGTAGCTTGTGGGCTAGCAGTTTGTTCCTTGTCCTTAGTTACCTCAGTCTCTTGTTCCATTTCCCTCACCGGAGAGGGAGTAGGAATCGAGGGTCCATCAACTTTCTTACCACTTCTTGTTGTGATCGCCTTCACATCGCTCCTCGGGTTAGCGATCGTGTTGCTAGGAAGAGTTCCTGCGCCCGAGGGTCGATCATTTAAAGACTTCTTGATTTCCGAGATTTGATTAACCAACAACCGATTGGTTTCATCTTGGGATTTCATGAATTGCTTCAAAAATTCATCCGAGGACGTTTGGTTTTGATTAAAATTTTGCCCTCGGTTTTGATTTTGAACATTCCCTTGATGTTGATTAAAATTTCCCTGATTTTGACCTCGGATTTGATTACCTTGATTTTGAAAACCTTGGTTTTGGTTTTGATTGTAATTCCCTTGGTTTTGCAAACCTTGGTTCATCCGATTTTGATTTTGATTGAATTGGGAATTTCGGTTTTGCACATTCGGATTTGGATTTTGGTTAAATCCGGGTGGTCCGAGAAAATTGTTAGAACGGTAGCTGAGAAGATTACGGTCTCCTTGCGGTTGGTAACCATTACCTCCCGTGTTAAAGGTTCCCATAGCACAAACGTTCTATTGAGTGTAGCCACCAGAGGCTGGAAACTCGAAATATGGATGAGGACCACCACATGTTTCACAACTTTGATTCACAACATTTACTTGATGATTGTTGTTGTTTTGAATCTGAGTTTGATGTATTTTCAAGACAGCAGTGGACAAATCATCCATCTTTTTGGTGAGTGAAGCTATCTCGGAAGTAGAAGAAGAAGCAGTGATAGATCTAGTAGACTCATTTCTATCGGTAGAGGAATCCCAATGATTATGATGGGTGGACATGTTCTCGATTAGATCATAGCACTCTTGTGGTTGTTTTTTCATGAAAGTACCACTGGCTGCAGCATTAATCGTGTCACGGTGTCTCAATGTTAAACCATTATAGAATGTGTCTATAATGGTGACTAACAACATGTTATGGTTTGGACACCGATCAATCGAAAGCTTATAGCGTTCCCATGCCTCAAATAATGATTCATCGGGAAGTTGACGGAAGTTGCTTATGTCATTTCTCAACTTCGTCACCATCGATGGCGGAAAATATTTTGCCAAGAATTTTGAAGTCATTTCATCGAAACTATGAATTGAATTCTTGGGAAGACGATCGAACCATGTGGTGGCATGATGCGTCAAAGAATAGGGGAAGAGATATAGACGAAGGGCGTCATCGGTGACCCCATTTTGTTTCATGCTCTGGGTGACGGTAAGGAATTTATCAATATGTTTGTTTGCATCGTCACCCGGCAATCCGTGAAATTGGCAAGAATTTTGGACTTGTTGGATCATGTAGTGTTTAAGTCCAAAATCCGCGGCTTGGATATTAACGGGAGCAATCGAGCCACCCCGTCCGTCCATAGTCGGTTGGCACAACTCCTCCATTGTTCGGAGATCGGGAGCTGGCTCATCATTGTTTGTATTGGTATCCATCTCTTCTTCGTCTTGAAAATCAAGACGTCGACCTCGACGAATAATTCTTTCGGGATTTGAAACTGGTGAAAGAAGATTGGGTGTAGAAGAACGGGTGTTCATGCACCACAAAGAAACAAAAATTTAAAAAGAAACAAAATTTGAAAATGAAAAAATTTTTGGATTTTTATTTTAAAGAAAGATTACACAATATTTTTAGGATCGATTCGTCAATCGAAATTCGTTTCTCAAAAAACTACTCGCAGAGTGGCGGAGGAGCAAAGGTCCGCTCGAAAGCTGATTAAAAACCCGCCTCTTTCGGTTTGTCAATTTAATGTCAAACCATCCTTAAACCACTTGTATAGGTTGTAATTTCAAGATAATCCGAAAACAATTAACTTACGATTTGTTTTGTTGGATATTTTTATGGTATTGTAAACACTTTAGGAAAAGTGTTTGTGGTGTTTTTATAATTTTTATTATTTTTGAAAATATTCACAAAAATAATGAAAACTTCACAAAGAAGGGTTTTCAAAACACGAATCGAGAAATTAAAAATTCGCTTCAGCCCTCCCCGGCAGCGGCGCCAAAATTTGATTCGTTGAAATCAATATATATATTTTTCCAAAGGAAACACAAAGGAAGTATATGTAACCCGGTTCGTTGTCCCGACGAAGGTGTGAATGGAATATGTGATTCGGATCGTGAAACGTGTAGTGAATGGATATAAAAGTGGGATTCTGGATTTTTAACTAAAATGATAGAAATATTAACTAGAAAAAATTAATTAACTAAGGCAAAGATGAATATAAAACACTTAAGGTCAAAAATATAAAGGAAAACTAAACACGTGTTTAAACCGGGAAAACCCCGAGCCTAAAACGTGAAATCTAAGAAATATAAACTCTACGGGTACAAATCTATTTTTCCTAGGTTCTAAATATTAAAAGAAAATTTCGAAAAAAAAGAATTATATTTTTTTTGACTTTTATTTTATTTGTTATGAATTAAATACCGAATTAAAAAGAAAAATGAATTAAAAATACTAAATGGAATTGGAAAATTATGGAAAATTTAAGGAAAGTCCTAAATGACAAGCTGATTATAGGAAAAATAAGTCCAAGATGCCAGCTTATCCAGATAAGCTGGAATAAGCCAAACTGATTGAATAAGCTAAATGGACTGAAAAGGCTTAAAAGAAAAATGGTGCAAGGCCTTACTGAAATAAGACCCTAGGGCAGATGGTGATGGTGTTGCCTTGTGAGTCAGGAGACCAGGGTTCGAACCTGGTTTTGGTCTTTTTGCTAACTATTTATTTTTTTGATTTTTATTTTAAAAACTTAAAAAACTAACAAATATAAGCAACTTTTGAAAAGGAAGTATTTTTAGAAATCAACAATAAGCTAGGAAAAAGCTGTTTAATGTCTGATCAGTGGACTATTTTGAAATAATAAGTTAGGACTTGGTTCAAAAATCTGATTAAGCTTAAAATAAGCTAAACTGGGAATAACAATTAACTAAGTAAATGAAAATAAGCAAGAATGAAGATGAAAAAGCTACAAGAACACAGAAAATAAGCACTGAAAATAACAAAATAAGCAAAAAGGCATTAAAGGGTCTGCTGAATCAGTCTGATTTATCAGTTGGGATTATATGACCTAAATGCCTTCAATTCTTAATGAAATAACACGAAATCTTGAATTCTCACTTAAAACACTGATATGAACTTAAGTTTGCCAAAAGTAGAGATCACATAAGCTCAGGCTTATCACAAGCTTATATGATCAGATTAGGACCTATATTTGTGATTATCCACTCAAAACCTCAAAAGGCTTTGGAACAGCTAAATACCTACTGAAATCAGCTTATATAGCTTCAAATAAGCTCAATCAAATCTAACCTATTGGTCAATGAACAGTAACCAAGAGTTTTGACCCGAATTAAGCTTGTTCCAAACATCCTATTAGAAACTGATTTTGCAAGTTTAAACTAGCACTAGCCAATTTAAGCTATAAATCTGATTCAACTATGATTATGTAACTTAATTTAACTCAGATTATCAGTTTTTAAATTCTAAATAAGCACTAAATAATCTATACTAATATGGACTGTTTTAGCTTTTTATGGTTTTTTTTAAGAACTAAAAAGAGATTAAGCAATAAATTACTATCAAATAAGCTCAAACAAGAACAACTAAGCTACAATTATTCTAATAAGCACTATAAAATCAGAAATAAGCAAAGGAACAGTAATAAGCTAAAAATAGCAAAAATTGGAAAATTCTTACAATTGCATTTAACTGAGAATAGGTTGAACTATTAATCACACAAACCCAGGCTTGTTAACACAAGCCAATAAACCCCATAAGCTCTTCCATGAGCAGCTTATCATCCAAAATGGCTTAATCTTTTGCAGTTGACTTTCGTTGACTGTTTTTGAATTTTTTGAATTAATATGTTTTTAATCTAATATAAGCTTACAAAAAGCTATAGTGAGCTTATGTGAGCTTATAGGAATGGTGAGGAACACTGGTGAACTTATGTTAACAGTAACTTAGCTTAATTCGAATTGAGAGATAAACTTGAATTTCTATTAAGATTAAAATTGAGTATAACACTGATAAGTTTAGAACAATTACACTAAAAACAACTTGAATTAAACACTGGAACTTTCAGAATTACAATGGCTACTTGATTACTACTAAATCGACTATCACTAATTAACTATATGCTCAATTGGCTTACAATACATGACTATTTATACTACTGAAACTAGGGTTTCTTCCTTGTCTTCTTCTCTGATCCTTTTCTGACCCTTAGATAAGCTTGAATTGATCTCAGCCCTTAAAACCAATTTTGGCGCCAAAAAGGTGATAGTGGAAAAACCACTTGGTCCTGATAACTTCTGATGGGAACGAAGCATTAAATGCTTCTTGGACTGTTAGGTGGAGTGTAGTAGGAGGAGGGGTGAGGTGATGGGTGGTTTTGTCACCAGACATGGTTTTGGCGGGCAAGTGGGGGAGAAGAAGGTGGGTTTGACTGAGGATTTGACCGGGTTGACTAGTTTGGTTAAATAAAAGAGTTGGGTCGGGTTGGTAAGATATGGGTTGGGTTGGGTTTATTATTAAAAGTGGGTCGGATATGTTTTTGGGTATTGGGTTTATATTTGGTTTAATTGGTTTAAGTTTAAAGGATTAAACTTTTAAGGACCATTTGTGTAATAATCTAAAAATCCAAGGACCAAGGCTGCCAAAAATCAAAATTATTTCCAAGGACCATTTGTGTCATTTTGGTATTTTTGGAGGTTGACTATGACTTTTGACTTTGACTTTTTACTTCACTTGATCAAATGCACAATTGTAGCCGAGTCGATCCAAAAATGCCCATTTTCGCTCCGTTTTCAATCCCTTGTACCTGAAACACATAAAAACACAAACCAAGGATATCTGCAGTATAATTTAGGTGTTTTTGGTCATTTTTGTGTCTTTTATAGGTATAAAATGATGAGTATTTTCACACTCATCAGTCACCCAAGCCAGTACTACTCTCGCCCAAGCACGCTTAACTGCGGAGTTGTGATGGGATCCGGTGCATTAGTGCTGGTATGATCGCACCCGTCATAGTGTTCGCAATCTATCCTTTTATACAGTAGGATTCCAAGGCATGCAAGGAACTAATTACGTCCAATGTATGAATGTCGTTCCTTTGGCTCGACGGTACGCGGCCGACGTTGGTGAAACAACTGATCCGGGCAGGTCTTGTTGCAAAACCCGAGAGTTATGGTTGCCCGCCGAGTTTCGCCGCAACGAATACACGTAAAACCCGAAAGTTGCAAAACCCGAGACTTGTCGATCATGCCAAAGCTCAAATATAATTTCTCGCAAAAGTATCTATCATTCTCAAAGTGGTTCGTTGATATCAAGAACACAAAATATCATCGGATACTCTCGAGTAACGATCGTCGTGTGAATCCGTCAACGCCATCGGATAGATCTCGAAAAAATATGAAACGTCAAAAAAAAAATGTTAATACAAATATCGTACTAAAAACGTTATTTATATTTTACCATCTTTACTTAGTTTTTTTAATGACAATTACAAAGTATATCTTTTAGCAAATTATAAATACTAGCTAAAGTCACTTTAAAACACATTTTACATTTCACAAGATTACTTAGAATTACATTTTACACATCTACTAGTTTATTTCCTTAAAAGGAAACTTTATTTTTAAAATGATACAATGACATCATGGCATGCATCATACATAGATTATGTGATATCTTAGTTAGATCTTCAAGCAAGATAGTTGACTTTGGAAGATCTTGATATGACAACACAAAGATATGGAAAGATTGTGGAAGATTTGGAGAGATTTGAAAAATCTCTTAGCTGTCATTTTGGCGGAACCAAACGACATCAAAGACGGATCCCTTTTATGGGATCCGCCGGCTGTTCACCAGCTTGCCTATAAATAGCAAGCTGATCATTTGGACACACCATCACTCATATAGCCTAATATTCATACTCATTCATTTACATATTATCTTCATTCATTTCATTTGATCTTTCCTTTTGTAGCAAAGGAGATTAAGCATCAACGTTCAACACAAACGTGTAAAACCTTTAGCATAGTTACTGTGTGATAAAGTGGTAGTTCACACATCATTATTTGTATCATTTATCTCAGTGAGTGTGGTTAGTGTTTTAGTCCTCAAAACACAAAGAGTGTAGGGAGTGGTTGTACCCTTGTGAAAGAACCAAACGGGAGTGGTTGAACCCTTGTAAAGAACTCGACATCTAGCTTAGTGTCGGTAATTGTATAGGCGACGTTAGGTTGGTTCTGCCTTGAAGTAGAACTCGGTGTTTAGCTTAGTACCGGAAAAGGAAGTAAGCAACGTGTAAAGGTTTTCTCCACCTAGAAGAGAGTTTGTTTCTTAGTGAAGGATAACTCTCGAGTTAGAGGCTCGAGGAGTGGAGTAGGGCAAGGAAGAGAGTCCTTGTAGCCGAACCACTATAAACATCCGTGTTGTGTGGTTTGATCTTTCCTCTCTTTACTTTTCATATATATATTGTGTGAATATTTGTTTGTGCTTGTTTCCGTTGAAATAACAGAGAATAACAAAGCGAATTAATTTTAAACGGTAAAACTATTCAACCTCCCCTTCTAGTTTTCCACAATTGGCATCAGAGCTACGTTACTCAAGATTTTCAAAATATATTGTATTTTAAAAACTTGAAACGATCAATGGATTTTGAAAACTTTAAAGAAGGGCAATCTATGCAAAGACCACCACTATTTGAACCAAATTGTTTCATATATTGGAAAAATCGCTTTGAGACATATGTGAAGTCAAAGGACATAGATTTGTGGTATATAATTGTAGAGGGTGATTACAAGCCCATTAGTAATGATATTTCAAGTGGTCGGGATGTAGGTACCTCTCTTACTCGTCACAGTGATGAGCAAAAGAGGTTGATTGCCAAAAATAATGAAGCCAAAATGATGCTCTACAATGCCTTACCTAAGAAAGAATATGAAAGAGTTTTTATGTTTAAAACGGCTAAAGATATTTGGCAATCACTTATTATAACTCATTAAGGGAACTCACAAGTCAAAGATAAGAAAATTGATCTTCTTGTTCAGCAATATGAACAATTTGTTATCTCTGAAGATGAGACCATTGATAGTGCATTTGCTAGGTTTAATACAATTATTACATCTCTTAAAGCACTTGATGAATCTTTTTCTAGTAAGAATTTTGTCAGGAAATTTCTAAGAGCACTCCACCTAAAGTGGAGAGCAAAAGTGACAGCTATTGAAGAATCCAAGGATCTTTCAAGCATGACACTAGATGAGCTCATAGGAAATCTTAAAGTTCACGAAATGGTGATGGAAAAAGATTCAGAAATAGTTAAAGGCAAGAAGGAGAAAATGAAGTCCATTGCTTTGAAAGCTAGAGCTGAGTCAAGTGATGATGAAGAGTCTTGTTCTAGTAGCGAAGATGAAGAATATGCCATGGCCGTAAGAGATTTCAAGAAATTCTTCAGGAGACGAGGAAAGTTCATAAGACCACCTCGTGAAGAAAAGAAATCCCTCCGTAAAGACCGTGATGATAGAAAAGGCAAGTTAGAGAGGAAGTGCTATAGGTGTGGAGATTCTGGTCACTTTATAGGTGATTGTCCAAAGCCTCCAAAGAACAAGTCTCAAAAAGCATTTGTTAGTGGAGCTTGGAGTGATAGTGAAGGAGATGATGATAAGCATAAGAACAACGAAGTTGCCCTTATGGCTCATGACATAGAAGAGGTACATTCTGACTCATACTCCTCTATAGATGATGAAACCTAAGAAGTAGAATATAACAAACTATGTGATATAACATTAAAAATCATTAACAAAAACAAATTCTTGAAAACTAAAACAACAATTTTAGAAAATGAAGTGTATTGGCTTAAAGAAAAAGAGATACGAATGGAAAAAGGCAAAAATAGTAAAGATACATGTGTCTCTTGTCAAGAACTAAAATTAGAATTAGATGCACTAAAAACCACACAGGAAGATCTCATTAAGCAAAACTCTAAGTTTAAAAGGTTTGATAAAAACATAAGTTGTGCAGATGAGATAATGAAGATGCAAAAACTTCCTCATGATAAAACCGGACTAGGTTTTATGAAACTAGGAACCTTAGGTGACTTTAAGAAACAAACTGTGAATGAAAAAGAAACTGTTTCAACCAAGTCAGAAGCCCACGGATCTGACGGATCCAAAGTTTTGGATCCGCCTGTTGTACCCAAGGGATCCCGGGTACAGAAGTTGAACAGAAGGATCTTAAAACGAACCGTACTGAATTTGTTAAGGTCACTAGAAAACCTAGTACTAGTATAACTAACAACAAGCTAAAACCAGCTGTTTCTATAGGAAGAGGTCAAGCTAGGAATGAGTATAGAGTTAAAACAACTCAACAGAGACCTCAAACTAGTTTTCCAAAACACCCCTTTCCTAAGAGTAATGTTAACTCACAACATCATTATCAAAATAATTGGAACCAAAATATGCCTAGAAACTTCCAAGGTCCCAATTACATGCCATGGAACAATTGTCCTCCATTTGCTTACGTGAACCATGATAATGTTATGTTTAACCCAAACGGACCCATGAGATATTGGGGACCAAACGCTTGAGTCTTTCTTGAACTTAGGTATGCTTAAAAGTTGAACTAGAACCTGATGAGTGGATCAAAGATAGTGGGTGCTCAAGACATATGACGGGAAACAAAAGCCTTTTCTCAGACTACCAAGTGTACGACAGAGGTAATGTCACATTCGGTAGCAAGCTTAAAAGTAAGATCATCGGAAAAGGTACGATTTCTCATGACTCTCTCACTATTGATGATGTTGCTCATGTAGATAACTTAGGATTTAACTTGCTTAGTATTAGTCAATTATGCCGCAAAAAGTATAACGTTCTTTTCAGTGAAAATGGAAGTAAAATACTTAAAGATGGCATAACTGTAGGAAAAGGTGTTTTGAAAAATAACGTTTACGTTATGAAACTCGACAAAACATCTAAAGACAAGCTTTGTCTTACCTCCCTGGACGAAAACTCAACTCTATGGCATCGACGCTTAGGTCATGCTAATATGAGGTTAATTCAATCCTTATCTTCTAAGGAACTCGTTAGGAACCTACCCAAGCTTGAAATATGACCAACACTTTTGCGATGCTTGCAAAATAGGAAAACAATTTCACAATAGCCATAAGGCTAAAAACATGGTGTCAACATCTAGGTGTCTAGAATTATTACATATGGATTTGTTTGGTCCATCCGCTATACAAAGTTATGGGGGAAACTTCTATACCTTGGTTATAGTAGATGATTACTCTAGGTATACATGGACTAAGTTTCTAAAAACTAAAAATGAAGCGTTTGATAAGTTTGAAATCTTGAGTAAGAAAATTCAAAATCAAATAGGAGGTAACATAGTATCAATTAGAACTGACCATGGTCGTGAATTCGATAACGAATTCCAATTCGGAGCTTTTTATGATGCCAATGGCATAACTCATAATTTCTCGGCTCCTCGAACCCCTCAATCTAACGGTGTGGTAGAACGCAAAAACAGGACCATTCAAGAAATGAGTAGAACCATGTTAAACGAACAAAACGTACCTCAAAAGTTTTGGTGTCACGCTGTAGATACATCTACATATATTCTTAATCGAGTTCTAATTAGACCATTCTATGGAAAGACTCCATATGAGTTATATAAAGGCAAAAAGCCTACTTTAGGGTATTTTAGAGTGTTTGGAAGCAAGTGCTTCATTTTAAACACAAAGGACTATCTCACCAAATTCGACCCAAAGTCGTATGAAGGTGTATTTCTAGGATATTCACAAACTAGTAAAGCATACATAGTTTTGAACAAGGAAACCTCAAGAGTCGAGGAATCATTGAATGTAACATTCGATGAAAGTCCACCTCCCTCTAAGACATCACCTTTGGTAGATGATGATTTAGTTGAAAACCAAATGGTTGATAATCAGGAAAATGTTGAAAATGATAAAGAAGATGAACCAGTAAAAAGAGATTTATTCAACATCAAAGAAGCTAAAAGTCATCCATTATAAAACGTCATAGGAAAACTCAATGAAAGAACATTAAGGTCTAAAGCTCAAAATGAAAGTAATTTCTTTTGTTTTATTTCAACTATAGAACCTAAAAATGTTAATGAAGCAATAAAAGATGAATCTTGGGTCATTGCGATGCAAGAAGAATTAGATCAATTTGTTAGGAATGACGTTTGGACATTAGTTCCACAGCCTAAAAATCAAACCATAATAGGTACAAAATGGGTTTTTAGAAATTAAATGGATGAAAATGGCATTGTGTCTAGAAACAAAGCTAGGTTAGTAGCTGATGAACTCAAATAAGTACATTTTATTACTATCATTTATCCTATTAATTTGACTTGTTTTACTATATTATGTATGAGGATTGATACTTAATCGTTTACTTTTGTAATTCTCAGGTAAAAACAAGCATTTGGTGAAACTTAGCGATTTTGGACTAATTATGGAGCAAAACATGCATAAAGTTGAAGGTCTACTGACATGGACAAGATCAAGTCAATTCTGCTCCAGATGCGCCGCATCTCACTCTCGACATGCGCCGCATCTCTATCAAGATATCACCAGATACGATCCAAGATACAAGAGGACATGCGCCGCATCTAATCATGGAGTTACGCCGCATCTTCTGGCGGTGTACGAATATTCCTGAATATTATAATCTTGGACCCCACGCGAAGTTAAGTACATGCGCCGCATCTACTTAGTAGATGCGCCGCATCTTCCCTTAGACAGAAACTATAAATACCCCGTAGACCAGACGAATTACAAGTCCGAAAAACCTAAAACCGAAGTTCGAACAGGAGAAACAAAGGACGAATTCAGTTAAGGAGGCAGCACAAGACACACCCAAATCAAAGATACAAGAGCTGTAAGAAGGTGCTGCATGTGTTTAATTCATTAAGTAGTTTTGTTTTATTGTGTTAGCAAACTTTAATTCATCAGGATTGGTGGCTTGTGTAATGTGACAACGAAAGATTGCACTCCCTTTAATACTTGCTTTCCCATCAATTAAAGTTTATATGTTGATGTCTTTGGTTACTACTTATTAGTGCATTGATAACCTCTGTGTTTATTAGTGGCTTGCGGGCATTTGACTGCGGGACATAATGTGGCTCCCACGGTTATTACTAAATTGATCACTTAGGAATAACTTTTAGACATAAGTAATCATTAAGGGTTTACTCGCCGATAAGATTAGGACCAACGAGAAAGGGTTAACTACATACACTTCATATAAAGCTATCAATAAAACAAGTGACAATCTACTTAATCATAAGGACAGCCCTCTTATTGTCTCAAGTATTTATCTGTGTACGTTTGTGCTACTTGCTGATTCGTGCCTTTTGGTTTATTTTATTATTTAATTGCAAACAAACCGTGCCAGTCTCTCAGGCTGAAACCCCCTTGCGTTAGGATATTAAAATACTGATTAAAATAACGAGATAATACGTTCCACTCTTAGTGATCGACACTCTACTTACTATTATCTTCATACTGACCGGGTACACTGCTCTTTAAGTGTGTGTGTTATTGATAAGTCGGCTAAATATAAATTTAAAACTTGAGTAGGCATTAAAACTGCTAAACCGCAACGACACATCACGCGCATCAAGTTTTTGGCGCCGCTGCCGGGGAGTGAATTGTTATTATCTGTTAATTTAATTAGTATTTTAATTAGGTTTTTCTTTTTATTAGATTAATTGCATCATTGTACTATTTTGCATATTTGTTGTATTGTGTGTTATTTGTTTGCTTTTATTTTTGTGTGTTTATTTTTTGTTTGTGTGTTTAATTTTTTGTTTTTATTTTTCGTATTTTTCTGTTCTGCTATCGTTGTACTGTGCTAAATCAAACGATACGGCGCATCTGATCTCTCAGATACGGCGTATTGCGTTTAATTTTTTTTATATACAACGCGTTTAATTAATTCGATACGACGCATCTTTTCCCCAATATACGGCGTATCTGTTTTTAATAAGAAAATTTTTCTAAGCGATAAAGTAATACGACGCATCTGCTTTAGCAGATACGGCGTATCTGTTTTCGATAAAAATAAAAAAAAAAATTTCTAAACGTTAATGCCATACGACGCATCTGCTTTAGCAGATACGGCGTATCTATTATTTTAATTAAAAACAGTTTGCGAATTATTAAACAGATACGGCGTATCGATCTCTATCGATACGGCGCATCTTTCTGAATCAAAAATCGATATTTTTTTTTAAACGTAACGAAAGTACGGCGCATTAACTTTTGTTAATACGACGAATATAATTTGATAAATATAGTTGATTTTTGATATTTACTTTGATCGGTCCGCTACTCTCGTGTGCAAGTTGTTTATTTTCAGGATAAATGATGACTCGAGCATCACCAAGAAGGATTACATTCTGAACCAAACCAAGAGACGCTAGCTGAAGTGACCAAACATAAGACGACAAGAGTGGAGGAAAACTCAGTACTGGTAACATTGAACTTCTTAAATTCTTGAAATAGAATCCCAGGTAAACTCTACGATAATTCAACTGCCCAAAGGAAAGTTCTCTACACTATGATCTCAGTTTTATTATCCATATTATAAATCTGATTCAAATCGTAATCTTAATTTTGTATGCTCAAAAACGATATTTGTTCCTAACCTCGGAATAAATCCTTATCCACTAAACAATAAGATTACAATTATTAATGAAACGTTTATGCCTATTGCTCTTATTTTGAATTCATCTATATGGTGTGCCGTTTAACCCAAATTTGATGTATAAGGAACTGTGTTGCGGAGGCCAAGGTACGTTCTTCATTTAAATTTCGTTAACTAACATAGAGATACGGCGGATCTAAATATCCAAAGCGCCGTATCCCTGACCAACTAGGACTTATTGACTAGTCAACGAAATTAAATAGATACGGCGCATCCTAATTTTCTAATACGGCTCATCGTGTCGCCCTATAAATACGACGGAAATGCGCCGCATAAACACACACAGTTAAGAACACACACTAAAATTATACTCGAATCCCGATCATTCTTCTTTAATCCACCTCTAATCCGATCTAGAATCTTTCTCCTAATCGTCAAATTAAGGTAATTACTCAATTTCGATTTAATCTTGTTTAGAACGAAAATTAGGGTTTATATGATTGAATCGATTCGTGCTTAAATGATATAGAGATATGATTAGGATTTGCTCTAGATGGTTTCCCCTGTATTTAATTTGCATGAGTAATTGAACTTATAACCTAATTTGATTTAACCGAAAATTTAGGTTTTGGGTTTGATTTTGAATATTTAGCGGGAAGGAGAATTAGCAGTGGTAGATTGAGATATTAGAACTGATATAAGGAGCATATAATACTGTGATATTTAGTGGTAGTTTACGTCACGGATACGGATTCTTGAAAAACGTGCCTAACCCTTTATTTTATACTGATATGCTTTTAGATGCGGCGCATCTAGGTTGATTAATGCGGCGTAACGACCTATTTCAAAATTGATAAAATTCTAGATACGCCGTATTGATTAATCTAGATACGACGCATCTCAATACGCCGTATCTATTGTCTTGCACCGCATCTCTTATACTTTATATAGATACGCCGCACTGATTAAATCAGATGCGCCGTATCTACCTTATTTGCAGACTGTTTACTGACTGTGAATATCTATTTCAGATGGCATTACCAGAGGTCACACTTAGGCATCAGTGGCTACAATTTGAGAACATGGGACTTACTCCTGCCGCTCTAGAGGATTACTTGCATAGGCTTGACTCGATTTACTTCAAGAAAATATTCAGAGTCCAGGTTTTGAATTTTGACGATGTGGGGTTGATCGGTGGTGGACATGCAGCTGAGAGTTTACATCATCGAATGGAGATGGTAGTTGCTGGAGACGATGAGGAGGTAGTGTTTAGGTCTAGTGCTTGGGAGAGACTATTTAGGATTGACGAGCCTCTGATTAGGGAGCTCATGCTGGAGTTCTTTAGCACGATTCATTACAGGGAGACGGATTTGGAGATTGATACAGCTGACACTCTGGTATTCAGGTTAGGAGGTGTGCATAGGCAGATGTCGATGAGGCAGTTTATTTTGGCCATGGGGCTACACACTGAGGAGGAGATTGGATCTGCTAGGTTTGCCAGATACTGGGCTGAGAGTTTACGGGTTGTCCCTGACAGAGGGGTATTCAGTGACTACTGGGTTAGGATTTCTTCGATGGGTGACATCATTACTTCCACCCCATCCTACACATTGATCAGAGAGCCGATGAGGCGGCTATGCCACCGTTTGATTGCACTCACCATTGCTGGGAGGGGTCAGTCACCTGAGAAGGTGACCACTCTGGACCTCTTCCTCTTGAGGAGTATGGATGAGGGGTTGTCGGTGAACATCCCCCACTTTTTAGCGCACTACCTCCACCGATCTGCTGCAGGGAGAGATCGGAGGAGCCAGATGACTGGCGGGCATTTTGTTTCGAGGCTGGCCCGCCATTTTGGAGTTATTGGAGCTGAGATCCCAGCGGGGCTGGAGGTTATTGTGGCCCGTCTCCCGGTTATCGATAGGGACTATTTGGTTAGACTCGGGATCTGCCAGGTGGCTGCGGGAGGCCACTTTTGGGCAGCATTAGGGCCTGCCAGAGCTGCAGGGCCAGAGGCGGAGCATGGAGGACCTCAGGAACCTCCGGCTGCTGCTCCTGCCGACGAGGAGGTGCCACAGGCACCAGTACCCCCGCGCACCATTGGTCAGAGACTTGAGGCAGTCGAGGGAGAGTTGAGAGCCCTGAGGAGAGACTCAGAGTGGGTGGTCATGAGTGTGAGCAGACTATTAGAGCAGCAGGGTATTACACACGTTCGTCCAGATGGTACTGAGGTTGCGGGGAGTGAACACGTGCATACGAGCGCAGAGTCCGCCAGAGGACTGATGGAGCCAGCACTTCCGGGACCCATCCAGACGACCACACTCACCCATGACCTTACTCTCTTGATTTCATAGACATTGTTCCACACATTATTATTACTTTTTGGATTGTACTAATCGCTATTCTTATGTTTATATTTAATGTTTCAGTTTATATTTCTTGTTATGTTTGATGAAGACTGGCATTAAGTTCAGCATGAGAGTACGAGAGGACATATGAGATTAAACCGTGGAACGAGTCATTTTACAACAGACTGTAATCAGTCTGTTTGATTACTACATGCGCCGTATCTGCTCTAAACAGATGCGACGCATCCTATCCTTTATTTCGTTTTATTTTGTTTCCAGGCCGCATGAGGATACGGCGCATCTCAATTCTGAGATGCGACGCATCTCCTGCAATGGTCATATCTTATTTTATTTTTCTGCATTTTTATTTTCGACTTTTAAACTCTTTATCAGTTTATTTTAATGCGGCGCATCCCTGGTTAAGGATGCGGCGCATCTTTATTCTGATCCGTATTAATTCCAGGCTCGATACGGCGTATCTTCTTCAATAAGATACGGCGCATCGACTGACCTGATGATTTTCAGTTTTAATTTTTAAGTTTTATTTTTTCCTAACTACTAATGTATTATGCAAGCTTGAACCTTTCTTATCTTAGGTGTGTTTTAAAGTGTTGGTGGTATTATAGTTTCCTGGATTTCCTGTGGATACATCAAGTATGAAGCTTTAACGTTCTAATCCACAAGAAGTTGATTTTTGCTCTTATACTAATGGAGGATCATACCGAGCAAATCTCAGGGGAGTTTTTCTGTTCTAATTCTTTTATTTTCCAGTTTTTAATCTTTTATACAAACAACGAGGACGTTGTTTAACTTAAGTGGGGGGATTGGAGAATTAGAACACTTAACAATTACTTGTCCTAAACTTTTTCAAAAATTATGCTTAAAATGTGCTTAATATATCAAACTTAAAAAAATTTAGCATGTTTTTGTTTAAGATCTAAGTTGCATAACTGCACACATGACGTTATTTTCAAAAATTGTGATTTTTCAAAATTCACAAATCTATGAGTGTGCCGGTGACTTGTAAACTTTAGAACTTGGCTTGTATACTATTCGAGACCACCATAATAAGTATTATTTATATAATTGGAGTGACTTGTCTAACTTGGTAAATTCTAGGATTACACCCAAATAGCCTATTATTTGTTATGTGTTATTAACTAACTACACTGGTTAGTTAACCCCCGTATAAACCTTTTGTTACTCTCATTTTTAGAGTAAGATACCCCTAGAAAAACCCTCAGAGCCATTCCTTTCGTTTCTTACACCTATGTTTAAAATGTTTCGTTACACCCTTACACCTTAGCCTACCCTGTAGATTAGAATCCGTGGTTGGTTGATTGCTATAGGCAAAGTGTGTTTCCTTACATTACCTGTGTTCGCGTGCGTAATTCATTATCTTGGTTAGGTCGGGAAATTGCACAATGCAATTGGAGTGAAAGTAAATATTGTATATCTTTGAGTTTATTTTTCGTGTGTTTACTACTTTCACTATTACCATTATTTCTGAAGTCATGAAAAGTATGGAAAAATTATCCGGAAAGAAAGTTATAGTGATGTGGTGAAATTTTACACATCTATGTTTATGTTTAATAAATAAAAAAAAAAAAAAAAAAAAAAAAAAAAAAATCGAAAAAATGAGAAAAGAAAAAGAAAGAAAGAAAAGTTGGAAGTTAGTTTTAACCAACTTATGTAAAGTTATGTAAGTGGTCGATATCACCACTATTTGTTGTACTATATCTATGGATTGAATGGGAATTGGCAGTTATGGGAACGCCAATTAAGGTTTATTCTTTGATTAAGATCTTGTTGAGTATAATTCGTGTCTACCTAAAGCGTGTGTTTCAAGTGTTAAAGCGTGAGTTATTCGATGATATGAGTCTTATTCATGGGATGGTTGGGATAGTGATTAACCACACTTAGGATTTTATTTATTTGTTTTGTTTATTTTTCATTTTACACCAATTTATATCCCAAATGTTATCCATGCCCTTTATTATTCTTTATCCAACCAAACCTTTGATTTATTGAGATTAGGGATTTGAGCAATCTTAAGTATCGTAGTCGTGGATTCGGCTATGTATTTATGATTTTGTCGCCCTTTTTGATATATTATTATTGGTGAAGTTTGGACCTATCTTTAGCCTATTCGAGTTAAGGATTTGAGCAATTGCAAGTATCGTGTTCGTGGATTCGATCATGTATTTGTGATTTTGTCGCCTTTTCTGGAATTTGAGATCGATAGTGAAAGAGAATAATTAACCCTTAAGCCTAAAAACCCTTTTTAACCGCTTTAGACTTGTTACTCCTTAGCTTTAGTGGTGGAGATGTGTATACTTGCCAAGCTTATGATAGAATATTCGTCGCGACTGGACAGTTAAACGATTAGATTTGCTTTTATCGACTTATTTTATTTTACTTCTGAATCGTTAAGTGTTTAGTTGTGTGATTATGAAATGAACGAATACATGCTTAAATATAAAAATAAATCCTAACATCTTTTAGGATACATTTTCATAAAAGAAATTCAAAGGTTTACTTGGGACAAGTAAAGGTTAAATGGGGATATTAGATGAACTCAAATAAGTACATTTTATTACGTAGTCATTTATCCTATTAATTTGACTGTTTTACTATATTATGTATGAGGATTGATACTTAATCGTTTAGCTTTTGTAATTCTCAGGTAAAAACAACATTTGGTGAACTAGGCGATGTTTTTGGACTAATTATGGAGCAAAACATACATAAAGTTGAAGGTCTAGCTGACAGGGATCAAATCAATCATTCTGCTCCAATGCGCCGCATCTCACTCTCGACATGCCCGCATCCTATCAAGATATCACCAGATAAGATCCAAAGACATAGAGGACATGCGCCGCATCTAATCATGGAGTTACGCCGCCATCATGCTGGCGTGTACGATAGTCCTGAATATTATAATTTCGGACCCCGACGCGGAAGTTAATACATCGACGCATCTACTGTAGTAAATGCGCCGGCATCTTCCCTCAACAGAAACTATAAATACCCCGTAGACCAACGAATTACAAGTCCGAAAAACCTAAAACCGAAGTTCGACAAGAAAACAAAGGACAATTAAGTCAAGGGAAGGCAGTAACAGACACACCCAAAATTAAAGCTACAAGAGCTTAAGAATGTGCTTGCATGTGTTTAATTCATTAAGAGTTTTTGGTTTTTATGTGTTAGCAAACGTTAATTCATCAAGGGGGAGGAGGAAGGAGATTGGTGAGGCAGTTTAATGTACTACGACAAGATTGCACTCCCTTTAATACTTGCTTCCATCAATGAAAGTTTATATGTTGAATTCTTTGGTTACTACTTATTAGTCATTATGAACCTCTTGTTTATTAGTGGCTTTGCGGGCATTTGACTGCGGGACATAATTGTGGCTCCCACGTTAGACTAAATTGATCACTTTGGAATAAACTTTTAGGACATAAGTATTCATTAAGGGTTTACTCCCGATAAATTAGGACCAAACGAGAAAGGTTAACGACATACTCTTCAAAAAAAGCTATCAATAAAACAAGTGACAATCTACTTAATCATAAGGACAGCCCCTCTTATTGTCTCAAGATTTATCTTGTACGGTGGTCTACTTTGCTGAAGTCGTGCCTTTTGGTTTATTTTATATTAATGGCAAAAAACCTGCCAGTCTCTCAGGCTGAAACCGCCTTGCGTTAGGGATTTAAAATACTGATTTAGAATAACGAGATATTAACGTTCCACTCTTAGTGATCGACACTCTACTTACCATTATCTTCATAACTGACCGTACTCGCTCGTTTAAGTGTGTGTGTATTGATAAGTCGGCGTAAGATATAAATTTAAAAACTTGAGTTAGGCATTAAACTGCTTAAACCGCAACGACACATCACGCCATCAGTAGCCCGAAGGCATAATTCAACAAGAGGGTAATAGATTATATGATAGACTTTTGCACTCCGTAGCCTAGACTTGATCAATTAGGATTTTACTTGCATATGCATGTGCATAATGACTTTAAGTGATTTAAAATGGATGTCAAGTGGCATTTCTAAACGTTTCATAAATGAAAAGTATATACAACGCGTTTAATTAATTCGATACGACGCATCTTTTCCCCAATATACGGCGTATCTGTTTTTAATAAGAAAATTTTTCTAAGCGATAAAGTAATACGACGCATCTGCTTTAGCAGATACGGCGTATCTGTTTTCGATAAAAATAAAAAAAAAAATTTCTAAACGTTAATGCCATACGACGCATCTGCTTTAGCAGATACGGCGTATCTATTATTTTAATTAAAAACAGTTTGCGAATTATTAAACAGATACGGCGTATCGATCTTTATCGATACGGCGCATCTTTCTGAATCAAAAATCGATATTATTTTTTAAACGTAACGAAAGTACGGCGCATTAACTTTTGTTAATACGACGAATATAATTTGATAAATATAGTTGATTTTTGATATTTACTTTGATCGGTCCGCTACCTCGTGTGCAAGTTGTTTATTTTCAGGATAAATGATGACTCGAGCATCACCAAGAAGGATTACATTCTGAACCAAACCAAGAGACGCTAGCTGAAGTGACCAAACATAAGACGACAAGAGTGGAGGAAAACTCAGTACTGGTAACATTGAACTTCTTAAATTCTTGAAATAGAATCCCAGGTAAACTCTACGATAATTCAACTGCCCAAAGGAAAGTTCTCTACACTATGATCTCAGTTTTATTATCCATATTATAAATCTGATTCAAATCGTAATCTTAATTTTGTATGCTCAAAAACGATATTTGTTCCTAACCTCGGAATAAATCCTTATCCACTAAACAATAAGATTACAATTATTAATGAAACGTTTATGCCTATTGCTCTTATTTTGAATTCATCTATATGGTGTGCCGTTTAACCCAAATTTGATGTATAAGGAACTGTGTTGCGGAGGCCAAGGTACGTTCTTCATTTAAATTTCGTTAACTAACATAGAGATACGGCGGATCTAAATATCCAAAGCGCCGTATCCCTGACCAACTAGGACTTATTGACTAGTCAACGAAATTAAATAGATACGGCGCATCCTAATTTTCTAATACGGCGCATCGTGTCGCCCTATAAATACGACGGGAATGCGCCGCATAAACACACACAGTTAAGAACACACACTAAAATTATACTCGAATCCCGATCATTCTTCTTTAATCCACCTCTAATCCGATCTAGAATCTTTCTCCTAATCGTCAAATTAAGGTAATTACTCAATTTCGATTTAATCTTGTTTAGAACGAAAATTAGGGTTTATATGATTGAATCGATTCGTGCTTAAATGATATAGAGATATGATTAGGATTTGCTCTAGATGGTTTCCCCTGTATTTAATTTGCATGAGTAATTGAACTTATAACCTAATTTGATTTAACCGAAAATTTAGGTTTTGGGTTTGATTTTGAATATTTAGCGGGAAGGAGAATTAGCAGTGGTAGATTGAGATATTAGAACTGATATAAGGAGCATATAATACTGTGATATTTAGTGGTAGTTTACGTCACGGATACGGATTCTTGAAAAACGTGCCTAACCCTTTATTTTATACTGATATGCTTTTAGATGCGGCGCATCTAGGTTGATTAATGCGGCGTAACGACCTATTTCAAAATTGATAAAATTCTAGATACGCCGTATTGATTAATCTAGATACGACGCATCTCAATACGCCGTATCTATTGTCTTGCACCGCATCTCTTATACTTTATATAGATACGCCGCACTGATTAAATCAGATGCGCCGTATCTACCTTATTTGCAGACTGTTTACTGACTGTGAATATCTATTTCAGATGGCATTACCAGAGGTCACACTTAGGCATCAGTGGCTACAATTTGAGAACATGGGACTTACTCCTGCCGCTCTAGAGGATTACTTGCATAGGCTTGACTCGATTTACTTCAAGAAAATATTCAGAGTCCAGGTTTTGAATTTTGACGATGTGGGGTTGATCGGTGGTGGACATGCAGCTGAGAGTTTACATCATCGAATGGAGATGGTAGTTGCTGGAGACGATGAGGAGATAGTGTTTAGGTCTAGTGCTTGGGAGAGACTATTTAGGATTGACGAGCCTCTGATTAGGGAGCTCATGCTGGAGTTCTTTAGCACGATTCATTACAGGGAGACGGATTTGGAGATTGATACAGCTGACACTCTGGTATTCAGGTTAGGAGGTGTGCATAGGCAGATGTCGATGAGGCAGTTTATTTTGGCCATGGGGCTACACACTGAGGAGGAGATTGGATCTGCTAGGTTTGCCAGATACTGGGCTGAGAGTTTACGGGTTGTCCCTGACAGAGGGGTATTCAGTGACTACTGGGTTAGGATTTCTTCGATGGGTGACATCATTACTTCCACCCCATCCTACACATTGATCAGAGAGCCGATGAGGCGGCTATGCCACCGTTTGATTGCACTCACCATTGCTGGGAGGGGTCAGTCACCTGAGAAGGTGACCACTCTGGACCTCTTCCTCTTGAGGAGTATGGATGAGGGGTTGTCGGTGAACATCCCCCACTTTTTAGCGCACTACCTCCACCGATCTGCTGCAGGGAGAGATCGGAGGAGCCAGATGACTGGCGGGCATTTTGTTTCGAGGCTGGCCCGCCATTTTGGAGTTATTGGAGCTGAGATCCCAGCGGGGCTGGAGGTTATTGTGGCCCGTCTCCCGGTTATCGATAGGGACTATTTGGTTAGACTCGGGATCTGCCAGGTGGCTGCGGGAGGCCACTTTTGGGCAGCATTAGGGCCTGCCAGAGCTGCAGGGCCAGAGGCGGAGCATGGAGGACCTCAGGAACCTCCGGCTGCTGCTCCTGCCGACGAGGAGGTGCCACAGGCACCAGTACCCCCGCGCACCATTGGTCAGAGACTTGAGGCAGTCGAGGGAGAGTTGAGAGCCCTGAGGAGAGACTCAGAGTGGGTGGTCATGAGTGTGAGCAGACTATTAGAGCAGCAGGGTATTACACACGTTCGTCCAGATGGTACTGAGGTTGCGGGAGTGACACGTGCATACGAGCGCAGAGTCCGCCAGAGGACTGATGGAGCCAGCACTTCCGGGACCCATCCAGACGACCACACTCACCCATGACCTTACTCTCTTGATTTCATAGACATTGTTCCACACATTATTATTACTTTTTGGATTGTACTAATCGCTATTCTTATGTTTATATTTAATGTTTCAGTTTATATTTCTTGTTATGTTTGATGAAGACTGGCATTAAGTTCAGCATGAGAGTACGAGAGGACATATGAGATTAAACCGTGGAACGAGTCATTTTACAACAGACTGTTATCAGTCTGTTTGATTACTACATGCGCCGTATCTGCTTAAACAGATGCGACGCATCCTATCCTTTACTTCGTTTTATTTTGTTTCCAGGCCCGCATGAGGATACGGCGCATCTCAATTCTGAGATGCGACGCATCTCCTGCAATGGTCATATCTTATTTTATTTTTCTGCATTTTTATTTTCGACTTTTAAACTCTTTATCAGTTTATTTTAATGCGGCGCATCCCTGGTTAAGGATGCGGCGCATCTTTATTCTGATCCGTATTAATTCCAGGCTCGATACGGCGTATCTTCTTCAATAAGATACGGCGCATCGACTGACCTGATGATTTTCAGTTTTAATTTTTAAGTTTTATTTTTCCTAACTACTAATGTATTATGCAAGCTTGAACCTTTCTTATCTTAGGTGTGTTTTAAAGTGTTGGTGGTATTATAGTTTCCTGGATTTCCTGTGGATACATCAAGTATGAAGCTTTAACGTTCTAATCCACAAGAAGTTGATTTTTGCTCTTATACTAATGGAGGATCATACCGAGCAAATCTCAGGGGAGTTTTTCTGTTCTAATTCTTTTATTTTCCAGTTTTTAATCTTTTATACAAACAACGAGGACGTTGTTTAACTTAAGTGGGGGGATTGGAGAATTAGAACACTTAACAATTACTTGTCCTAAACTTTTTCAAAAATTATGCTTAAAATGTGCTTAATATATCAAACTTAAAAAAAATTTAGCATGTTTTTGTTTAAGATCTAAGTTGCATAACTGCACACATGACGTTATTTTCAAAAATTGTGATTTTTCAAAATTCACAAATCTATGAGTGTGCCGGTGACTTGTAAACTTTAGAACTTGGCTTGTATACTATTCGAAACCACCATAATAAGTATTATTTATATAATTGGAGTGACTTGTCTAACTTGGTAAAATTCTAGGATTACACCCAAATAGCCTATTATTTGTTATGTGTTATTAACTAACTACACTGGTTAGTTAACCCCCGTATAAACCTTTTGTTACTCTCATTTTTAGAGTAAGATACCCCTAGAAAAACCCTCAGAGCCATTCCTTTCGTTTCTTACACCTATGTTTAAAATGTTTCGTTACACCCTTACACCTTAGCCTACCCTGTAGATTAGAATCCGTGGTTGGTTGATTGCTATAGGCAAAGTGTGTTTCCTTACATTACCTGTGTTTGCGTGCGTAATTCATTATCTATGGTTAGGTCGGGAAATTGCACAATGCAATTGGAGTGAAAGTAAATATTGTATATCTTTGAGTTTATTTTTCGTGTGTTTACTACTTTCACTATTACCATTATTTCTGAAGTCATGAAAAGTATGGAAAAATTATCCGGAAAGAAAGTTATAGTGATGTGGTGAAATTTTACACATCTATGTTTATGTTTAATAAATAAAAAAAAAAAAAAAAAAAAAAAAAAAAAATCGAAAAAATGAGAAAAGAAAAAGAAAGAAAGAAAAGTTGGAAGTTAGTTTTAACCAACTTATGTAAAGTTATGTAAGTGGTCGATATCACCACTATTTGTTGTACTATATCTATGGATTGAATGGGAATTGGCAGTTATGGGAACGCCAATTAAGGTTTATTCTTTGATTAAGATCTTGTTGAGTATAATTCGTGTCTACCTAAAGCGTGTGTTTCAAGTGTTAAAGCGTGAGTTATTCGATGATATGAGTCTTATTCATGGGATGGTTGGGATAGTGATTAACCACACTTAGGATTTTAATTTATTTGTTTTGTTTATTTTTCATTTTACACCAATTTATATCCCAAATGTTATCCATGCCCTTTATTATTCTTTATCCAACCAAACCTTTGATTTATTGAGATTAGGGATTTGAGCAATCTTAAGTATCGTAGTCGTGGATTCGGCTATGTATTTATGATTTTGTCGCCCTTTTTGATATATTATTATTGGTGAAGTTTGGACCTATCTTTAGCCTATTCGAGTTAAGGATTTGAGCAATTGCAAGTATCGTGTTCGTGGATTCGATCATGTATTTGTGATTTTGTCGCCTTTTCTGGAATTTGAGATCGATAGTGAAAGAGAATAATTAACCCTTAAGCCTAAAAACCCTTTTTACCGCTTTAGACTTGTTACTCCTTAGCTTTAGTGGTGGAGATGTGTATACTTGCCAAGCTTATGATAGAATATTCGTCGCGACTGGACAGTTAAACGATTAGATTTGCTTTTATCGACTTATTTTATTTTACTTCTGAATCGTTAAGTGTTTAGTTGTGTGATTATGAAATGAACGAATACATGCTTAAATATAAAAATAAATCCTAACATCTTTTAGGATACATTTTCATAAAAGAAATTCTAAGGTTTACTTGGGGACAAGTAAAGTTCAAGTGGGGGGATATTTGATGAACTCAAATAAGTACATTTTATTACTATCATTTATCCTATTAATTTGACTTGTTTTACTATATTATGTATGAGGATTGATACTTAATCGTTTACTTTTGTAATTCTCAGGTAAAAACAAGCATTTGGTGAAACTTAGCGATTTTGGACTAATTATGGAGCAAAACATGCATAAAGTTGAAGGTCTACTGACATGGACAAGATCAAGTCAATTCTGCTCCAGATGCGCCGCATCTCACTCTCGACATGCACCGCATCTCTATCAAGATATCACCAGATACGATCCAAGATACAAGAGGACATGCGCCGCATCTAATCATGGAGTTACGCCGCATCTTCTGGCGGTGTACGAATATTCCTGAATATTATAATCTTGGACCCCACGCGAAGTTAAGTACATGCGCCGCATCTACTTAGTAGATGCGCCGCATCTTCCCTCAGACAGAAACTATAAATACCCCGTAGACCAGACGAATTACAAGTCCGAAAAACCTAAAAACCGAAGTTCGAACAGGAGAAACAAAGGACGAATTCAGTCAAGGAGGCAGTACAAGACACACCCAAATTAAAGATACAAGAGCTGTAAGAAGGTGCTGCATGTGTTTAATTCATTAAGTAGTTTTGTTTTATTGTGTTAGCAAACTTTAATTCATCAGGATTGGTGGCTTGTGTAATGTGACAACGAAAGATTGCACTCCCTTTAATACTTGCTTTCCCATCAATTAAAGTTTATATGTTGATGTCTTTGGTTACTACTTATTAGTGCATTGATAACCTCTGTGTTTATTAGTGGCTTGCGGGCATTTGACTGCGGGACATAATGTGGCTCCCACGGTTATTACTAAATTGATCACTTAGGAATAACTTTTAGACATAAGTAATCATTAAGGGTTTACTCGCCGATAAGATTAGGACCAACGAGAAAGGGTTAACTACATACACTTCATATAAAGCTATCAATAAAACAAGTGACAATCTACTTAATCATAAGGACAGCCCTCTTATTGTCTCAAGTATTTATCTGTGTACGTGTGTGCTACTTGCTGATTCGTGCCTTTTGGTTTATTTTATTATTTAATTGCAAACAAACCGTGCCAGTCTCTCAGGCTGAAACCCCCTTGCGTTAGGATATTAAAATACTGATTAGAATAACGAGATAATACGTTCCACTCTTAGTGATCGACACTCTACTTACCATTATCTTCATACTGACCGGGTACACTGCTCGTTAAGTGTGTGTGTTATTGATAAGTCGGCTAAATATAAATTTAAAACTTGAGTAGGCATTAAAACTGCTAAACCGCAACGACACATCACGCGCATCAGTAGCCCAAGGCTATAATCAACAAGAGGGTATAGATTATGATGAGACTTTTGCACCCGTAGCTAGACTTGAGTCTATTAGGATATTACTTGCATATGCATGTGCATATGACTTTAAGTTATTTAAAATGGATGTCAAAAGTGCATTTCTAAACGGTTTCATAAATGAAGAAGTATATGTAGCACAACCTCTCGGCTTTGCCGATTTTGAAAAACCTAATCATGTCTACAAACTTAAGAAAGCATTATACGGACTTAAGCAAGCACCAAAAGCCTGGTATGATCGACTTAAGACCTTCCTAGTTGAACATAAGTACACCATGGGCCTAGTAGACAACACTCTCTTTACCAAGAAAAAGGGATCACATATTATCATCGTCCAGATATATGTGGATGACATTATATTCAGCTCAACTTGTCAAGAGTTATGCGACGATTTCTCAAAAATCATGCATGACGAGTTTGAAATGAGTATGATGGGGGAACTAAACTTTTTCTTAGGTCTCCAAATAAAACAATTAGAAGATGGGATATTCTTCAACCAATCAAAGTATATCAAGGATATGCTTAAGAAGTTTGGTCTTGAAGATTCTAAACCTATGAAAACACCAATGTCTTCCGAAACCAAACTCACAAAGGATGAAGAAAATGAATTCGTAGATAGCACTAAATATAGGGGAATGATTGGTAGTTTACTCTATCTTATGGCTAGTAGGCCGGACATTATGTTTAGTGTTTGTCTATGTGCACGTTTTCAAGAAGATCCCAAAATATCCCATCTTGAAGCCGTTAAACGGATATTTAGATACATTAAAGGTACTACACATTTAGGATTATGGTATCCCAAAGGAACGGGTGTAGAAACCATAGTGTATGCCGATTCAGATCATGCTGGTGACTATGTTGATAGGAAAAGTACTAGCGGTATTTGTACTTTTGTAGGACATTGTCTCACCTCATGGTTCGCTAAGAAACAAACGGCCCTTGCAATTTCAACAATCGAGGCAGAGTATGTGTCTGCAGGAAAGGTGTGTCAACAAGCACTGTGGATGAAACAAGCTCTCGTAGACTATGGAATTGAACTCAACGACATCCCCATTCTTTGTGACAACAAAGGAGCTATCGACCTCAGCAAAAATACGGTCCAACACGCTAGAACCAAACACATTGAAATACGTCATCATTTCCTACGTAACAATGTTCAGAAGGGAAACATCTCAATTGAGAAAGTTTCCTCGGAGGAAAACATTGCCGACATCCTCACAAAACCTCTCAAGAGAGAACCTTTCAATTATCTTAGACTTGGATTAGCATTAATGGAACCTAGTGATTAGATAAAACAGTAGCGTAAATCTTAGTTTAACCAAACTCGACACTAAACCAAAAATTGTGTTCTGATCCCGCGGATCCAAACGATAACAAAGGCGGATCCTTTGTCTTGGATCCGCCGGATCCGTCACATGCACAGGTTGTTTTATTATATAATAAACAACACCAAGTACTATTCATCACTCTCCTAAAACTTATCACCTACTGAATTCGTTTCATACTTCAACACAATCATAATTTAGGTTATTTTCTTCCACAAATTTGTGCTCCAAACATCACTGTAAGTATCCTTATCATGTTTATACTCCTGATCTGCGTCTAGGATTTCTATTTCATGCACAAAATCAAAGCTTGGGGAATATGCATAATTCTTGTAAAATCATGAAACATAGTTACTAAATTGCACTTCAAATCATGTTTTTCTTAGTTAGGAATTGCATCTTGTAGTACATTATCATTATTCATCAAAAACCCCATGAGAAATTTTTACTAAAATCTTCTCACGACTAGGAAAAATGGTTTTTGGACATTTTTCATACAAATACAAAAACGTTAGGTTTTTAGCATCACTTGCATAATGTCTCTTGAATGCTAAAGGGAATACATAACTAATATGTATTTTTGGGTGCATTCAAATGAAGCTACATTGAAATAGGAGCGTTTGGGTTATCTCTCATTTTAGTATAAAACTTGCATAAACTATATTTTCATGCATCAAAAGGAGTCGAGATAACTGCACCTCCACATTGTCCCCATGTAGGCACACACTAGAAATTGTATCCTTACATAGATTATTTCAACTAAAACTATATAATTTTGTGTTTAGGAAAATCATGCCTCCCACAACCAACTATGATCACAAACACACCGTCAACTACCTACCCAAACACCACAAAACCAAAGGACTAACTGATGCCCAAGTCAACATCTTTAAGGCTCTAGAAAAACATTATGTCCATGAGGGTAGGGTAGTAGATCCCTCATTCTATGAAGACACAAATCTCCGCGAGCAATTAGCCGCAATTCATTTTGATGGCCTCCTAGATATTGATGAGCCTATAGTACCTAGGTTCATTCTTGAGTTCTATGCCACCATAGGACTTAGTTTAAGTGACAATGGTCTTATGAGCATTCACTTTTGCGTCAATGGAGCTTTGTTTAATATTCCCCTAGATCAATTCAGTGAAGTCTTAGGAGTTCCTAATAGAGGAACATGTGTGTATTCGGATAAGTGGTCATTAACCATCTTAGACTCCAACTTTGATAGAACGGCACCATATGCCACTCCTTTTTCCGACAAGGAAACCATTAGGCAACATCTCTTCCTTCCTAGGAACAACCCCATTAGGATGTATCGAGGTAAAGAAGTTGCTAGAGATCCATTTGCTATGGAGCTAAATGAACTCAAGCCCGAGTTTAGGAAGTTGGAAGAAGTTTTGAGAGCTAATGTCATTAGTACGGTAGGAAACCGAGATCACATCAATGCTTGTCTATGTTACATGATGTATAGTGTTTCCACCCGTCAACCTTTCAACCTTGCATACTATATCGCCAAACGAATGGCCGATATTCCGATTCAAGGTAACATGGCAATGCCTTATGGAATGCTCTTAACTCATCTCTATAGAGTTTTGCACCCATTCCTAAAAATGCCCTAGGTTTTGTCCCCGACCATGATGAAATCCAACACACCTTCATTTCCTTGAGCGACTTTAAGGTAGCGGTTGACAAGGGCAAACGTCCTCGTGCTCAAACATCATCATCATCATCCATGAGTGACGATGATGGGTTGCCAAACTCTAGGATTCCTCCTCCGGAGTACTTGAGCCAACTTCCACTAATCCCAAATGAATCAGCTGAGTATCGCAACATCAAAGGAATGGTGAAGAATTTAGGACGTTGGATGATGAAGCTTCATAAGGTCATGAAGAAATTGAAGAAGAAGTTGAGTTGAAGGAGTGTTTGGCTCTAAACATTATTAGAAAATGTAGTATTAAAAATGGTTGTTTCTTAACTTGTTATGTTGATATTTTATGTGTATATGAACTAACTAAGAATTGTTGGTCGATAACACTTGATGTTATCAATTTTCCGAGTTTAAGCCTATGTTTGGCTTAACTCCTCTTAAGGTAAGTTCCCATGAATGGATTAATCTATGATTAAACATGTGTTAGTATCATCATATTTAGTTTTTTTGCATTACATATTAGATGATAGATATATTCTAGGAGAATTTTCGGGTTTTCGTCGAAAAACAAAAAATATGCACATCTCTCTGTGAAGTTTTAGCACCTCTCTCAAACGGATATGGCGGAACCCAAATTTTGGATCCGCCATGTGCTAGCCTTGGCTCCGCCATTCTTCAACCTGCGGATCAGGCGGATCCCAAAATTTGGATCCGCACGCCTTGTCGATTGGATCCGTAGGTATAACAGTAAATTTCTTAAAACTTTTCGACTCATCCCGATTCTTAGATTTTAGTTTCTAGTGTTCTTTAGAATAGGTTCACTGATCATTATACATCTTAGAATGATTTAGAAACTCTTAGAAACTTAAGAACAACATTTCCCACCAAAATTTGAATTTTTCAAATTTTAGGAGTGAGTTACCTTTCTGATACAAACAAGGAACCCTTTTTAGGGATCCGTCAAATCCGTGGGAACATCACATCAGAGGATTTTCCACTATCTCTTTGCATTTACTGCATATCTTCATCATATTACTCAACATAAGTTCTATGGATTGACTTATGTGATGTGATTTGCACAAATTTTTGTTCCAAATCATTAGGAACCAATATTTTCTATTAGATTTACATCAAATCCAAACACTAGTTTCTATAAACCATCTGCCTATAAATTAAGATCATAACTTAGAGCAAAACTCACTCATTCACCTTCTTCACCACATATAACCTGTACATCTTAGTTCTCTTAGCTCACCATGACCAAATCAAACAACTCCTCCACCTCTAGACCTCCAAAACGCACTGCTCGCATTAGTGTTAAGCCCTGTTGCTTCATCAATCTTGCTAACTCATCATTAGAGGAATCATCTCCTCTTAATATCTCATCTCCTATTGCAAGTGAGAATTTCCTCACTCTATCAACACCTACACCATCCAATGTGGTCATACAAACTCCTCCTCCAACAATCACACCTATAGCAACCACACCACCACCCGCTCCATCACAGACTGTCAAATCCCAATCACAACCAAACTCACCCAAACTCTAACCTATGAAACTCTTTAGGACTCCACCTACATCACCTCATCCATACCTTAATGACTTAGAAGATCTCCCACCTAGATAAAACAATCCTCCACCCATGAACTTTGAAGGTCAAGAGCCTATGCTTTTTCATCCGATTTTCCCGGATATCCATGGTCCTTTATACCATGATGCACCATCATCTCAACCTCAAATACCACCTCTCTCACCCACATCAACTCTCATTGCCATAGACGAGGCAATGTGGATCAATTTGCCTCAAACCCAAGAGGAGATTAGTGAAGAACTCAACCGTCTCTACACTCTCTCGGGTATGGTAGATCACCGCCTAAATGAAGCCATGGACCTCCAAAACATCCTCATGAACTCCATTCAAACACCACCACCAACCAATGAACAAGCACAACCACCACCACCCAACAACCAATCACCACCACCACCACCACAACCAAATGAGTCTACTCTTCCGCCCGGTTTTCCTCGCCATGATTGCAACATGTGTGAAAGAACCGCTCACATAGGTCAAAGGACAAAAATTTTGGTGCACGAGCTCCAAAATGAAATGAGGTTCATATTGAACCACATTCTTGAGCGTCTAAATGCCATCTCTCATCCTCCTCAATAGGAGGGTTTTTGTCTCATTATATAGGACCTTTTAGATGTTGTTGTAGGACTTTTTATTTTTAGGATGTATTTTTCATGTAACATCATATTATGTTTGTGACTTTTGTCACATAATTTTAAATGAATGAATGTGATATTTTAATGCTTATGAGTGATCAACATAGAGCATATTATCATTAGTTAGGTAAATAACATCATTAAATAGCTATTTGGAATCTATATTATACTTTGATCGTTTGTACTTTAGGTACAAAATTTTGATCAGACACTTCATTTTGACTTTTCAAAGTCAACTAATTTGAAAGTCTTGTTTAGATGACTATTTCATATGCATTATACTTCTCCATTGAAGTAATTTATCACTAACATTTCTTTTGTAGCATCTCATACCCTTCAAATGTATACGTTGGTACTCTTGTAATGGGGAGTATACATCGAGGGGGAGCATATCATATTCTAACCATTTGTTTTGTAGGATCATGCATCATTACCTTGTTACTCCATTTAGGGGGAGTATAAAACAAGGGGGAGCTCTTAAAGTTCTCAAAATCGCATTCCGCTACGCAACTCTTCTTTTTGTTTCGACAAAAAGGGGGAGAAAGGATTAAGTTTGCATAACTGTGAATCATCACAGTACATACACTTTTGCATAAAAATATTTTTTTAACTCAAATAAAACAAACTTAATCTACATTTTAAAGAACTCATGCTATATTTATTCCTTTGCTCAAAAATATACTTTATGTTTTGTCATCAACAAAAAGGGGGAGATTGTTAATACAAATATCGTCCTAAAAACGTTATTTATATTTTATGATCTTTACTTAGTTTTGTTAATGACAATTACAAAGTATATCTTTTAGCAAATTATAAATACTAGCTAAAGTCACTTTAAAACACATTTTACATTTCACAAGATCACTTAGAATTACATTTTACACATCTACTAGTTTATTTCCTTAAAAGGAAACTTTATTTTTAAAATGATACAATGACATCATGACATGCATCATACATAGATTATGTGATATCTTAGTTAGATCTTCAAGCAAGATAGTTGACTTTGGAAGATCTTGATATGACAACACAAAGATATGGAAAGATTGTGGAAGATTTGGAGAGATTTGAAAAATCTCTTAGCTGTCATTTTGGCGGAACCAAACGACATCAAAGACGGATCCCTTTTATGGGATCCGCCAGATCCGCCGGCTGTTCACCAGCTTGCCTATAAATAGCAAGCTGATCATTTGGACACACCATCACTCATATAGCCTAATATTCATACTCATTCATTTACATATTATCTAACCCTCATCATTCATTCATTTCATTTGATCTTTCCTTTTGTAGCAAAGGAGATTAAGCATCAAGGTTCAACACAGACGAGTAAAACCTTTAGCATAGTTACTATGTGATAAAGTTGTAGTTCACACATCATTATTTGTATCATTTATCTCAGTGAGTGTGTTTAGTGTTTTAGTCTTCAAAACACAAAGAGTGTAGGGAGTGGTTGTACCCTTTTGAAAGAACCAAACGGGAGTGGTTGAACCCTTGTAAAGAACTCGACATCTAGCTTAGTGTCGGTAATTGTATAGGCGACGTTAGGTTGGTTCTGCCTTGAAGTAGAACTCGGTGTTTAGCTTAGTACCGGAAAAGGAAGTAAGCAACGTGTAAAGGTTTTCTCCACCTAGAAGAGAGTTTGTTTCTTAGTGAAGCATAACTCTCGAGTTAGAGGCTCGAGGAGTGGAGTAGGGCAAGGAAGAGGGTCCTTGTAGCCGAACCACTATAAACATCTGTGTTGTGTGGTTTGATCTTTCCTCTCTTTACTTTTCATATATATATTGTGTGGATATTTGTTTGTGCTTGTTTCCTTTGAAATAACATAGAATAACAAAGCGAATTAATTTTAAACGGTAAAACTATTCAACCCCCCTCATAGTTTTCCACAAAAAAATCACCTCAATCCGACGCTCGAGTCAAAAGTTATGCCACTTTAAAGGTTCCTCGACGTCGTAGACCAACTTTCCTATGCCGACGTAAACCTGCCCCGACGGTTCCTAGGCCGACGTAGAACGACGAGGCCTATTACGAAGCGAGCAAGGTTCCTAGACGTCGTCAAGTAAATCCGTCAACGCCATCGGATAGA
Source organism: Artemisia tridentata subsp. tridentata (assembly GCA_021014915.2). NCBI lineage: Eukaryota > Viridiplantae > Streptophyta > Magnoliopsida > Asterales > Asteraceae > Artemisia > Artemisia tridentata. The sequence continues at coordinate 4,393,000 of CP139501.1, forward strand.
TCTACAAAAAAATATGAAACGTCAAAAAAAAATCACGTCAATCCGACGCCCGAGTCAAAATTTATGCCACTTTAAAGGTTCCTCGACGTCGTAGACCAACTTTCCTAGGCCGAAGTAAACCTGCCCCGACGGTTCCAAGGCCGACGTAGAACGACGAGGCATATTACGAAGCGACCAAGGTTCCTATACTTCGTCAAGTAAATCCGTCAACGCCATCGGATAGATCTCGAAAAAATATGAAACTTCAAAAAAAAATCACGTCAATCCGACGCCCGAGTCAAAAGTTATGCTACTTTAAAGGTTCCTCGACGTCATAGACCAACTTTCCTAGGCCGACGTAAACCTGCCCCGACGGTTCCTAAGCCGACGTAGAACGACAAGGCCTATTACGTGGAGACCAAGGTTCCTAGACATCGTCAAGTAAATCCGTCAACGCCATCGGATAGATCTCGAAAAAATATGAAACTTCAAAAAAAAATCACGTCAATCCGACGCCCGAGTCAAAAGTTATGCTACTTTAAAGGTTCCTCGACGTCGTAGACCAACTTTCCTAGGCCGACGTAGAACGACAAGGCCTATTACGAAGCGACCAAGGTTCCTATACATCGTCAAGTAAATCCGTCAACGCCATCGGACAGATCTCGAAAAAATATGAAACTTCAAAAAAAAAATCACGTCAATCCGACGCCCGAGTCAAAAGTTATGCCACTTTAAAGGTTCCTCGACGTCTTAGACCAACTTTCCTAGGCCGACGTAAACCTGCCCCGACGGTTCCTAGGCCGACGAGGGCTATTACGAAGCAACCAAGGTTCCTCGGCAAGGTTTCTCGGACCGAGGTAAACCTGCCCCGATGGTTTCTCGGCCCGTCGTAGCGACTTGGGGAAAAAGTATGATTCCTCAAAAAATCAATGTCTGTTCCTGTCACTTAACTTTTTGTCCAATAAGTATATATAGGGGGTGGTAGTATTTGGAGGCAATGATGTGCGGGCACCGGTCGGCCTATGGAACCACTGTTGTGTGCTCCGTGCATTACATCGAAGGCAAATACGCCCTCTAATCGGTGTGGTCTTGCACGCATCGGTGGGGCTTGATAGAAATTCAAGCCTCGACGCTGAACCCTAACGAGAAAGCGATGATGAGCTGCTGAGAATGACGAATCGTGAAAGCGATGATGACCCGGTGAGCCCCAAATCGTGAAAGCGTTAGGCGAAAGCGTCGGCATTAAGTTGGTTGCGTCTTCCTGGATCGTTGTCAACCGGGCTTGATTGGTTCACAAGCTCGTGATGGGTACCGTCGCTTGTGGGTTCCGTTGCTGCCTGGTCTTGCTTATATATATGTGCGTGTCTGGACTTGTTTATCATGCCTCGTTAGCGATTTGAATCCATCGCTTTTGATCAAAGGCCTGTGCGTTGATTAAGTTGAATGGTCTCGTTTCTTTAGGTAACTTGATTTGATGATGATGTTACTGTGCGTTGATTAAGATACACGATTAATATTTTTCCATTAAACTTTAACAGCTCCTACTTGGAAATCTATTAAAGTGTAATTGACATTGGTTAGCGTCTAGCAACACGCCAATGCCCCTAGTACAACTCGGGTTGTGGTCTCCTGGAAACACCCCAACCCAACAAGGGTAAAGATGTCACACTGATGGTTTCATATCAGATCAAAACAAAGCATACATTACAGTAATACAAAGATTCTCAAGGGTTACAAATGAAATACTGAATACATAAGGATACAATGGAAACAAAAGCTAAATACTAAGTCTGCAAATGCAATTCTTCTAATGCTTCTACTTCAGAATAACTATCAAGGTCTTCTAAGCCCAAAAGTCTCTTCACTCATACCCAGCCTCCAACTAAAACCTGCCGCACACGAAAAGAAACATGCGGCTGAGCTTAAAAAGCCCAGTGAACAGATATATAATAAACGGAAACGAAAGTAAACGGAAATAAACAGATGTAGCATAATGAATGAGATATAAATAAGATACAAGAGTAAAGGTTTAGGACAGTCATCCACCACGAGCCCAAACAAATCAAATCATATCATATCGTAACCATAATCTTCAAATCATATAGAGGGGAGACCTCTCAGATAATCAGATAATATGAGGGGTGTCCTCATTCTTCAAATGGAGTAGCTAGCTCCCAAATTTTGTGAAAGACGTGGATTGCACCCATCATCAGTCACCAAATCAAATCATATCATATCATATACAAAGCAAATCTAGGATGCATCCATACGCCCCCCAAACAAATCATATTGGCCATATCAAATCATATCATAGTGAGCTCATATCAAATCAAAATGGGGACGGTGTACAACATCACTCGAGTACACTAGAGTCATGCCATTGGTGCATCAATGACACGGCCATGTTACCTTCATGGCTAGGAAACAAATTTGGCTCGGGTATCAAACTGGGAGTCAAATACCATATCATAATCAGAGTGTTATATCAAAAGGTTCATATCATAAGGTGCGTATCAAAGGTTCATAATCAGAAGTCCATATCAAAGGGTTATAGCAAAAGTACTTTTCAGAGGTTTCTATCAAAGTTCATTTAAAACAATCTTTTAATAATGGTTTTCATAAAAATGATCCTTCAAATTAGTTTTCATAAAATGATCTTTCAAAACGGTTTTTCATAAAGATAGTCTTTAAAATAGTTTTCATAAAAGTTAATAAAATCCCAAATAAAAGGAATATCGTATCATGCTCGTAAACATCATTTCAAAATAGCTTTTTCTCAAAACATTTCCATGTCATAACTAAAAGGGTTTTCACAGCGTAGGTTCATATCAGAGATCATAACGAAGGGAAACATAGCAAAGGTTCAGAGCAAGGGCCGAACGGATCAGAATATGAAAGAGATCATGAGAAACCTTACAAAGAAGGTCAGAATATCTGTACCTTAGACCGCAAGTGCACATATAACAGAAACATACAGATCGGGATCAACTCCTTCTTCAGCGAATCTACACAAATACATGGTCGTCTTATTATTAATATCTTATTTAAATCGGATTATTTATTTTAGTCGGCTTTCCATTCTTAGTAACTTTCCTTTTATAGTAGCTTTCCAAAATAGTAACTTTAGGTTAATATTCGTGATTGGCCAACTTTCAGGGTTACAAATGGTAATTAAGTTAAGTTGAAGGTTAATAATGACAAATACCATAGCTTAGGGTTAAATGTGTAACTCCAGGTTTTTAAGATTTATTTTACTCTATTAGTTAATTAAAACGAAACTCGACTCGTATATATATATATTTCTTAACGAACTCACACCAAGGAAATGTGATCAAATCACCCAAAACAAACCATACGCTCTCGTCTCTTATCCCGTGAGACCAAAACAAGTATTAAGAAGACAAACTGAGAAGAGATGATATCCTTTCTTCAAAAGGACCGTTATATATTTTGTTAATTTATAGCATACCGATTTAAGTTGATAAACTCATTAAAATGATTTCCTAACCTTTTTAATCATTTGTTCGTGATAATCAACTTCTGTCAAAATGTTTTTCGTACGTATATAATTAGTCTTAAATATTCGATGACTACTTTTTATCCTATACAGCCTCTCATTTAACTCTTTACACAACCACACCACCTTTGTCCAAAACAGTCCAATACACAGTAAATTAACGAACCCAAAACGTGACATAATCCACATATGAAATCATATAAAATCTTTTTAAATCTTTCATTAGAATTCTCACTTGAGTTCCCTTTTTACGCCACATCAAAGAATCATGCGAGATTGATTTATCTAGGTGTATTATAAGTTGATATGAAGCTAGTGTAGTGGCACCACAACAGACTACCACCAGCGACCCAAAACCATTTCACAAGGGCGAATAGTAGTTTAAGCGACATAATTACCCACGATGCGAATGAAACCAACCTGACATACACATAATTATATATTTAACGAGCCCCAAAAACATTAGTAAAGATCGACACATGTATGGTTCATAGTTTAGTGATTTTATGTGGCTTCTGTATATACATGTTGTTCATTCATAGTTTTACCGAAACAATTGATTAGGTTCACATGTTATAAACATGTCTATAGGTTTCGTATTTTGAACAAGAATACAAGGACGGTTATAAGAGATACCTCTTAGGACGATAGATCGAAATCGAAAACACGAACGCTAGCACAAGGTTTCGCGAGGCGAGACCGAACCCAAAACATACAGCCTTTCGTACAAAAACCAAACCTTTCTTCGAATATGACACACCACGTTCAAAACCCTTGCTACCACGATCACCACCCTTGCCAAACACCAACGTACACAAACACATACTCAAACATAAACGTAGCCACGAACCGACAGCAATATCTCTCGAACATTTGGTCTTGAAAGAGAGATAAAAAGCAGAACTGATGTGATTCTTTTGGTTCGTATGAAAAGAAAGAGGGAAGATGTGAAACGTAATAAAAAGAAAAAAAATGGGAGTATGGTATGTTAATATGGAAGGTTAATATTGTGATTTGATTGTGTTTTAAATCTGTGTCTGTTATGTACGTGAATCATGGCTACATTTGAGGGATTTTTATCTTTTAATTGTGGTGGAGCGTATGGAATATGGCCAAAGAAAACGTGTGGCAGTTTGTAGATAGTTAGGAGTTTTAAATGTGTAATAAACTTACATTTAAGCATACTACTTAGGTTACTTTATTTAATATATATACATAACATAGCATATAGTTTTAGGTGTCTACTTAGTTATTATAAGACTTGGGTAAAAGTTCAAATTAGGTACGGAAGAACAAAAAAAAATAAATCCGAATTTTAGGGTTTTACAGTAAGCTCTTCAACCTCAAGAGGAGCTCTCCTGGAAAAACCATTCGATGATTACTCATCATACTCATCCTTTTGCTTCTAATACCACATTAATAAAGATATGGATCTAAGTCATTCTTTATTAATATTCTGTTTCTCGTTGTTTACGATTAAATAAGATTACCAAATCTTCTAAACCATTCAGGTGAGATATTGGGTGTGGCCACACATACATCTTACTAATCCTATGAGGGGCCCAGCAGTATTAAACTCCAAACAATTTGAAGGAACAAATTCTATCTTGACTAGGAGCATAATACATGCACTTCGCAACGCTTCCGAAAATAATCCTTATAGCTACCAGTTATGTATAGCGTTAAATTGAATCACAGAAATGCACTACATGCATGACAGTTATCTGGCATCTCAAGTCTGAGGATAACTATATACACATGATTTACTTGATGACAAGATCCATAAAGTAAACTCATGAAGGCGGGATAAGTCCTATATTCAAACCATTTGAATATCATGTGAAATTGGTATTACAACGCATCAATATACTTTCAAGCATATTCTACCAATACTCAGATTTGTCTTAATTTAATGATATTCCCATATCATTAACCAACAACGGACAGTTTAGAATATATAAATATATTCAAGGATATAAACATGCAAATATAGGATATATTATTAAGAAAATGATAAACAAACATAACAAGTATTTTATTTCATTAAAATAATAACTGTTTTACAACATCCCATTATCCAAGCACTAATCACGCATATGCATGAAACTACTAGCTAAACGAAGTCCTATGCCTTCAGAAAGTTGTTTAAGCTTTCCACCGGGTAGAGCCTTCGTTAATGGATCTGCTAAGTTGTCATTTGTGTGAACTTTGAGTAACTCGATCTTGCCTATCTCCACTTGTTCTCTAACATAGTGATACTGGATCAGGAAATGTCTGGTGCCCTTCATGATTCCAGGTTCATTGGCAAATGTAATTGCGGCTGAGTTGTCACAATACATTTTTATAGGTCTTTCGATTGAGGGCATAACTCCAAGCCCTGAAACGAATTTCCTAATCCAGACTACTTCCATTGCAGCTTCTGAGGCAACAATATACTCGCTTTCTGTTGCAGACATCGCTATAGTACTCTACTTCTTGCTCTTCCAATCCACAACTCCTCCATTGATGACAAAGACATAACCCGTCTGAGACTTCGTATCATCTTTATCACACTTCCAGGATGCATTGCAGTAACCTGTAACACACAACGCTGCTTCTGAATTTCTCCCGTACACTAAAAACATATCCTTCGTAGATCTCAAATACTTGAGAATATGTTTCACCGCAGTCCAGTGGAGTTCACCTGGATTCTGCTGATAACGACTGGTAATGTTCTGAGCAAACGCCACATCGGGCCTTGTACATCGCACCGCATACATAATAGATCCCACAGCCGAAGCATAAGGGACTCTCTTCATGCGTGCCACCTCTTCAGGTGTTGAAGCACAAGCTTTGCTACTCAAGCCATGTTCTACTTGCATTGACAAAAATCCCTTTTTGGAATTTTGCATACTGAATCTCTTCAGTATCTTGTCAATGTAAGCACTTTGGCTTAAACCAGTCAACCGCCTTGATCTATCTCTACAGATCTTGATTCCTATAATGTATGTTGCTTCTCCTAGATCTTTCATGGAAAAACATTTCCCAAGATAGGCTTTCACCTTATTCAAACTTGGAATGTCTTTACCCATGATCAATATGTCATCCACATATAGAACCAGGAAAATAACATCACTCCCACTAGCTTTGTGATATACACATGGCTCATCAAGATTCTGAGTAAATCCAAACGTTTTGATTTCCTCGTCAAATCTTTTATTTCATTGTCGTGATGCTTGCTTCAATCCATAAATGGATCTTTGAAGTTTGCATACACGGTTTGGAAATTCTGGATTCACAAACCCCTCAGGCTGCGCCATATAGATGTCTTCATCTAGACGACCATTCAAGAAGGCGTTTTTTACATCCATTTGCCAAATCTCATAATCATAGTGTGCAGCTATGGCTATAAGAATCCTAATAGCCCTAATGTCAGCTACAGGAGAAAAGGTCTCCTCGTAGTCAACGCCATATGTTTGGGTAAAGCCTTTAGATACCAAACGGGCCTTATAGGTGTGTACATTGCCATCCATGTCTGTCTTCTTCTTGAAGAGCCACTTACTCCCAACTACCTTGGCATTGGGAGGAAGGTCTACTTCAATCCAGACTTGATTATCTCTCATGGATTGCATTTCCCCATTCATAGCAATCTGCCATTTATCCTTTTCAGGATCATTCATGGCAGCTCTATAATTAGCAGGCTCTCCAAGGTCACGTAATATAGTTTCCTCTACCTCTACGTTAAGACATAGACATTCAGGTGCTTTCACAGTCCTTACGGATCTACGAATGGGAATCACTTCAACTTTAGGTGGAGGACCCAGACTATCCGGTTCCACAGGAAGTTAGCTAGTGTTTTCAGAAGGTAATGTATCCTCTTGATCATCTTCCAGATCATAGAGCCTCTGACTGAATTCTTGAGATATGAGATCCTTTTCAAGAAAATCTGCATACCTAGCAACAATTACTTTGTTCTCAGGTGGAAAGTAAAAGTAGTAACCCATTGTTTCCTTTGGGTATCCTACAAAGATACATTTAACAGATCTCTGTTTGAGTTTATCTGCTGAGTCACGTTTAACAAACGCCTCGCAACCCCAGACCTTAAGATAAGACAAGTTAGGCGTTTTCTTAAACCATAACTCATAGGGTGTCTTATCAACCTTCTTGGTTGGAACCATATTTAGTATGCGAATCGCAGATTCCAAGGCATAATCCCAAAAGGATAACGGCAAAGTAGTAAGATTAAACATAGATCGTACCATATCCTATAATGTACGATTCCTTCTCTCAGATACACCAGTATAATTTTGTCTAAATTTAGATTTCTATAGAAATTGTGATTTTGTCGAAATTGTAATTTTGGTAACTTTGTCGAAATTGTGATGATTTGATTTTGTCTAAATTATAGTCTTGTCAAAATTGTGGTTTTTGTCTAAATTGCTCTAGTTTATCTAAATTGCAAGTAACCTTCCGGAATTGACTGCTGAAGACTAAACCTCAATCGAACATCAGCTAAAGACCAAGACTTCACTACAACAACTGAACGTAACCTACCAAACACAACTCCTATCCAGTCACTGAAGATTTTTTATTCTTCTTCGCTTTTATCACTAAACCTACATCAAAAACTTGTGTGTCTCTCCCTTTAACTTCATCACCGTCTTTTCTGACAGGATCAAGCAAGGTAGTCTCGTGTTCCTTGGCATTTTCATTCAAATCATCGTTCAAATGTGGATCAGATACTTCTGTAGACATACTGCCTTTACCATTCTTTGCAGATTTTTTGGTTTTCTTTTTCCTTTTGTTTCTCTTTTCACCATCCATCTTCTCGTTCCTGTTTTCCGGTTTTCTATCAATACCCTCGTCATTTCCCTGACTAGCATTTTTCCTGCGAGGAAGCTTCACTTCAGGTTCCTGTTTCCTTGACGATTCCTTATCTTCTTTAAGGTTATCAATCTGATCACCTGCAGATTCTTGAACTGTAGACCCTAAATCTTTTTCAGACATATCAGCAGCATCCTTAAGTAGTGTATGAAGCGTTTTGATCAAAGATATTGACAACACTTCCTTTTTAGCTGTTTTATCTTTTTCAGAATCATCGAGTTCACAATCAGAAGTTCCTACATGAAAGTTAAATTAATGTTAAAGAATCAACTTACATTTCTCAGGATTAGAAAAATTTATTATCTGGATAATATTATTTTAACTAACAGTTACATATTTTAAACAATTGTTGTAGCCTGGTACATATACAAAACAGAGATGCGATGAAAGTTATAGGTGCATAAAGGTATTCTATTTACTTACTCATCGATGAAGACGAGATTTCATTCCCCATAACTCTTTCTTTGACCAATTCATTCTCTTTCTCCTTCTGAGATATTTCAGACGGTATTTCTTGCTGAATATTTTCTTCCAGAGTCATTAAAACAGCAGGCACAGTTTCACTGGCTTCTGAGTTATTTTGAACGAACGCATATTCGCCTTTCTCCGTCTGAGATATTTCAGAAGGTATCTCTGTCTCAATATTTTTTTCCAAAACCATGAAAACATCAAGCACAATGATTTCACTGGCTTCTGTTTTCTTTTGAACATGTGTCTCCGCTCCAACATTTTCAATACTAGAAGAAACAATAGTGGCTTCTTGATCCAAACCAAAACACTTTTCGCCATTGTTAAGTCTTGTACTTTCATCATTCAAATCTTGTATATTGTTTTCCATGGAATTCTCATTGTTGGTTCTGATATTTTCACCACCCAGATCTTCGGAAGCTTTGACACTGGCTTCTATCTCTTCAGTCTTACGTTTCTTTTCCACAGAAGGTCCAGACCCTGAAGCATCCTCTACTAACCCCTCAGATTGCAAAAGTGTTCTTTTTTTGGAATTTATCGCGTTAACAAACGGCCTATCTTCCTCAGTATTTTTCAGATAATCTTTGTCACAATTACCAGTTGTAAACTGATTGACACTAGAAACTACATGATTCACAACTGGTACAATCGTGAGATGTGTCGATGGTGACCCCTGATCAACTGAGCGGTTATCTGTTGCACAAGGCAAGGCTAGTTGATCCCCAACCTTATAATTATCCACTTGTTGAATACAAACACCTTGCGCTAAGCGAGAAGCATCTACTGAGAGGAACCAATTGTCTTTAACAGTAGCAAACGCACTCTTAACAAACATCGAGTCAGGCAAGTGGTAAAAGCGTCCTCTCAGTTTTACCTACAACATTTTGAAAAAAGTAAAAATCAAAAGATTAACACTGTTTAACAATAACTAAAGAACGGAATACCTTCAGACTATCGATTTTAATATCCCCAATGACAGGAAAGCATTGATGATGTTCCAACATTATTTTCCCTGCATAAAGAAACCACGATACTTTGTTCAGAAAAATGTACTCTCTGATGTTTACTTTCTTAATTGAACATGGTAATCATTTTATCCACACAAGACAGATGAAAGTGTTCCATCACTACACTGTCATATAATTATAAAAAAAAAAAAAAAAAAAAAAAAAAAAAAAAAAAAAACTACAATTTATAGCATATTTAGAAAGTTTATTTCGAGTATCAACCAGCACATGGATACATTTTGTTTATTATAAAGTCAAACCAATTTAAATATTATTGTACTTGATACTGAACGGCATTGGCATAGCTTAGTGACGTGTATAGCCTGAAATTCCAATGTGCTTATTAGCCTATCAGGTATACAATAACCTCCGTATATGTGTGCCCCCACATTGGCTACTAAGGACAGCTTGTTGTGTTTGATAATACAATAAGCCCATGAGTGCTAGAGTGAGCTAATCAATTACAATATCACATACAGACGATAAATAAATTTGATATTATATCTGATATTAAGCGAAGATCACCGGATGTGGTAATGCCGGTATTATGTAAAGGTTTCATGTCACTTAGAAAAACACTCAACCACATTTTACCACTCAGTCGTAACACTTACTGAAACACATTACATTAGTTAAAACTAAAAATTCATTAATATTAAAAGGTTTAATCTCATTAAACATAATAAGTAAGAATGAAAATTACATATAACTTTCCAGATTTTTTTTTTAGAAAAGGATAAAATATACAAATGTTTTCAAACTGTAAGGGCTAAAAAGGTAAATACCAAACATACACCTTCTTCCCAATTAAGGGTGTGTTTGGGTTAGCTCATATATTAAAACCACTAAAAAGTACATAAACATCTAAAATTGTACTGTAGTAATTGTTATATGAGTGTTTAAAAGTCCTTTATTATAACTGTGTATGTGGCGGACCCAAAAAAAAATGTTATATTCCCTCGCCTTGTATAAGCCTGTAAGTCCAACCACTCAGGGACGGACGGAACAAGGACGCATATTGGGGGTGTTTGCTTCGGCTTATATAGCCACTTATTTGGTTTTGGGCTTATGTTACAAAAAGTGAGCTTATAAGCCCTAAACCAAATAGCAACCCATGACCAGGTGCATATATATATATAATATATATATATATATATTATATATATATATATATATATTAATATATATAATATATATATATATATATATTTTTTTTTTTTTTTTGAAACAAACAAAAATTATCCGAGGCCGCAAAATGTCCCGAGACCCACCCTGTTGAACCACTTGCATTATTTTGTTTGGCTACTTGTTTAGTACGCCGCATAATATGGTGCTTACACAATAGCAATCAAAGCTACCATTCCCGTTAACCTTATGGCAATAATATTGTGACAGTTTTGAACCGTTTTCTGTTATTTTTTATTTCAAATTGGTTGAATAAAAAATTAGCCAACAAAGAGCTAGAACATTGATTCTAGTTTGGGGTTTACACCAGAGACCCGGCTGAGTTGAGAGGCGGAAAAATCCAGATTGCTACGTTAGTACATCAAATGACCGCCCCGTTAGATAATACCGATGATGTGGCATGCCAACAAAGAGCTAGAACATTGATTCTAGGTCTTCTTGTTACTCAGATATTTGTTGATTCATGCACCCGTGATATCAGTCTTAACTATGTGCAAAACCTTACTGACCTTAGCAGAGAATGTCGAAAGAGTTGGGGTGGTGTAGTTATCGCTTATCTGTATAGAAATCTGTCTAAAGCAACTAATCCTGAAAGAAAGGGTTTGTTGTTGTTGCAATATTGGGCTTGGGAAAGAATGACACATATTGCCCCAAGCGTTATCCCTGGACGTAATATAAGCCGGAAGGATTCAGTGGTTGAATATTCGTTATCCCTCGGCGCTGTTCGAGTTCGTATAAATGAATTGTTGTCTTGGATAGACAAAGTGGGCCAGCTCAAGGATTTGGTGAGAAAGGTGAAGAATCTGAAAAGAGTGAGCAGGAGGAGATGAACAAACTTGAAGTGAGGATTAAGAAGCTGCAAAATGAGATGGAGCTGAATGATGATGATGATGATGATGATGATGATGAAGATGAGGCAACAAGAAATTAGAAAAGTGTGGAGCACCGGGAAGTTTAGACTGAATGTTGTAATCATTTTCTCCACTCTTACAAAAGGTGGCGCCCGCCTATTTAGAGGACTTTCCTCAAAGACATCAAAAGGCTCATCGATTTCCTACAAATCGGAGGAAAGCTTATTAGATACAGGAATATACATTGAAACAACAAAATTTCATATCAGATGAGAACATACAATTCCTTTCAACCCATTGCATTTGATTAAATCTCTTACAAGGTTGGTATATGGACGATCATGCACATTTAGGATAGGATGATAGAAGCCTATTTAGCGAGAATGATTCTAGTTTTATTGAGCTTGATGGGAGTCAAATTAAAGCTTTAATGCATTGAGTTTACGATTCCATAGTCAGCAAGGTTCTTCTTCTTCCAAGGAGCATTTCCATAGTCAGCAAGCTTGATCTATTGGCCTCCTTGTTTGCCAGTCGTTCTTCCACAATGACCCGGAGATGTTTTCTGAGATTGGTGGCGGTGTTCTCGGTTGTAGAAGATTAGAGGATTCCATTCGAGTTTCCATACATCCCAAGGAGGCCTTTCCCTAAATATCGGTAACATCTGTCTGCTTTTATATCTTATATAGTGTAACACCCCAACAAGGCGGAAACATGGGATGTCAAGAAAAGCACAACATGACATGGAAATTACATACAGCAACTCTAAATGATCAAAGGTTTAAGCAACCAAACAAGGATTTGAATCACAAACAAATGGCATTCACATGTTTACATGCAACTAGTACAATTGTCAACCCAATTGTTTATCCCAAATGGGGATCATACGGGTTAGTTGACCGCGTGAATTCAAGTCCAGCTAGCATCCAAATCATCCTTGTTTCCTTAGAATCCCTTGGTTACCTGAAAAGTGTACTAAAACGTGTCAACACTAGGTTGGTAAGTTCGTAGGTTTCAACAAAGAAAATCATTTGTGAAAATAAATTTTTTGAAACTCCAGAAATAAGCTGGAAAAGCTGCTAAATAAGCAAACAGTTACAAAGGGCTTAGAAAACTAAATAATCATAACTGATGTGAAAACACAAGCTTCTATAAGCTTGTGTGAAATTCTAATAAGCTTCTAAATCCTAAATTCTAACCTAATAAGCATTTTTAAACTAATTTAAGCACTTCTCAACAAGCAATAAGCTTAGAATCTAATTAAGCTAAAAAGGCAATTTTGTTATCCCAAACAGCCTGAAGTGGCAACTTTAAGCTTCTAAATAAGCACTTAAACTTAAAAGCTATTTCACAAAAACTAAAAACAGATAAAGCTTATAGGCTAAAGAGCTTATATAACTAAAATCAAACAATTTTGAGCTTATTTAGTGCTTAAAATCAGCTTATGAAACTACTCCCAGGGCTGTCTGTAATATCACCCAGGAGGTCCCATGTTCTGACCGACGGTTCCTAGGTGTACACATATACTTTGTTGATTTAATATGTAAATTTCACATTTATAACATTCATACTTAATAATGTTTAGATGTTGCACAAGAAGATTCAGTTGAGGATAAAGCTGCACATCACAAGAGTCGAGCCGGAAGGGTGATAAAACCATGAGTTATTTATAGTCCAGGTCCACAGAGAAGGAATCATTCAAAACCAAAACCAAAAGGGAAGTAATCGGTTTTGTGTTATTTGGCTTTTATCTGTTGCAATTGTTTAGATAAATGGTTTGTAACTATCAACTATGTTACAATTGGTTTCATGGGTGACTAACTGACTGCTAGTTCTTCAGTCTTCTATATGTTCTTTAGTTCCATATGTTATTTATGCTTATTGAAAAAATTTCCCAGATTGTTATGAAGACCAGAAGCTATGTCTTGATTTTACTAGAGAAAGGAGAAGTGAGGGACACAATCCCACTAGAGAAAGGAGAAGTGAGGGACACAAGTCCCACATTGCTAGCGTGGAGCTTAAAACTGAACCGAACCGAATCATGCACACCCCTACGCCACCTAATATAAGTAATCCTCAAATGCATTGATCGCATCTGCTTTCTTCTTGAATTCTTGGTGGCGGGGTTTTTTGCATGAGATCTTGTCCAGCACTGGGCTCTTGTTTTCTTCAATGAAATTACTGTTTGGAAAAAATGAAAGGATAACACCACACAACAGTTATATATGACTTGTGCGCCTAGACAAAAGAAGAGAACCGCCTTGTGTTAGTCTAAGGTGCGTACGCCCCATCTCACCTAATTGTAACCTATAGCTTTTTTTACTTCACAATCTACTGTGTGATTGCAGGTTTAGGCGTATTGATGTAATATCTAGTGATTCTCAACATATTTATTACTTTAAACACCACATTCAAAGTCTGTGGATCTCTCATTATCTCCACGAATCTCAGAAGCTCTTAATGTGTCACTGTCACATAAATGTTTATCAAACCAATACTTGACAAGAAAACAACAGAATAAGAAAGAGAATAACTTTAAATTCCAAGGGTTGGATTTGCTATGCTCTTTATAAATGGTAAATGATCATTCAATATCATCAAATATTAAACAAACATGTTTTCTATGACGCTCGTTAATATCTTTGATACAACTTAGTTGTATAAATTGGTTATAGACAAACCGTGTTTTCACACGGGTGTAACACCTAGTAATAGTTATTAGAGCATGACTTCCATATGTCATATTTATCATTCAAGAGTAGTTTGTTTCATATAAATTAGTGATTGGTTACGACTTGTTTGACCCGTTTGAGTCAAACTTAGCCCATTCACCAAACGGATACTTTTAATACATGCCAAATGGTTTATTTAATTCATCTACTCGTTTACAACTCAATTCATGTCTTTTTAATACCACTTAACTCATTTAGTCCGTTTTTCAATCTAAACATACATCTTGATCCAACAAAACCAATATTACAAGCTCCTAGCATCTTCATAACCTAGCTCATTATCTAGCCAAATGATCTCATGAACTCATTGTATCATATTATGCTAGAAATTTCTAATCAAGCTTATTAAAACCAATCAACGTATCAATTTTAGCTCATAATCGCATTCTAGCAATATACCAATATAATTTAAATCTTTTATCATCAAATCACATAAACAAGTAATACCATCTGAGGGGCTTAAAGAGCAAATGAACTTACATCATTGATTTGGATACGCACCGCCATTTGGATTATACTTTATAATGAGTCAGATCAAGCCCTCTTATAAATTTGATCCTCTTCTTATCCCCTTTCATTCTCAAAAAAACTTGGCTTGCCAAAGGGTTTTGTTCCAAGTATCTTGAAAATAGAGTTAAATCATTTGAAGACAACAAATGCTGGCGATAAAGGTGCAAAAGAATTTCGGCCTGCATTTTTGAAATAACATTACCGATTCGAGATGAAACATATTCAGATGTACAAGCCCATAAAGCAATGCAAGTTCATATGTAGATTACCATAGGTGGACTCTTAGGAACAAAGTTCACAGAGTCCATAGACTCGCTTTCTGTATCCCCCAGCTGTTGTGATGCAGTGACCTTGACTCTCTTGAATCTAGGTGAACTTCTTAGACGGTCAGTTATTGATATGTTCTTCGACTTGCTCCTATCAAAAGTTCAGCAGTAAATCAAGAATTATACGAGTAAATATTGTTTTGGTTGTGTTTTATCTTAAACGGGTCAACTTATAAATCAAGCAAAAAAGGAATCGGTCGGCTCAAAACGGGTCAGAAGTCGGTGCATACCTCCTAAATCAATTTTATTCAAATAGTTAGATTATTCTTGTAATAACATTGTTATTATAATCATAATTAGCAGATTAATTGTTTATGAAGATAAGGGGGAAAAAATAATAAAAATTGCTCGGTTTTGACATGTACCAAAAGTGGCTTGTTTTGACCTGTACAAAGCAAAAAAATAGCGAAGCTTGTATATTATGGAACTTACTGTGAGTTTCCACCACCTCCCTTTCTTTTAACAACACAATATCCTGATAAACATTTAATATTTAAGGTTAGAAGCAGAGATGAATCATTTTATAGAATTACAATGAGTTCAGTTACCTTTTTTTCTTGAGTCTATGCTAGAGTCAATGTCCCCAGATGATGATGACCTTCCTTGTGAAGCCTTGTCTTCAGCAGAACTCTCGTCACTATCACCTCCATGCATTGTTCCAGATCCACTCAACAAACTCTTTACATGTTGTGACTTGTTCACCTCAGGTGCACTTTTCTGCACGGTTTTAACACTAGCCAGGCCCAAAGTCACCCGTGGTTTGTTGCTCTTTTGATTCAGAAAAACTTCAGCTGATGGTTCACCATGTGTTTTATTAGCATGGGCTGACTTACTTATTCTTGGAGCATCGATCTTACTTTTCTTTTTTGGAGTTTTAAACTGATCAGTATTTGGGATATTCGGATTGGTTACCACATTAATGGGAACTTTTTTGTTTTCACTATTCGAAATTAATTTCTGAGGTTGAATTGCACTGTCATTCCTGGAATCAACAAGAAGCTGTTCTTTTGTTCTCTTCTTTGGTTTTTTTACCTTCACGGACGTTGTAGTGTCTTTCCCACCAATCTCCTGAGACCCTTCTTTTGACACATGACCATCATTAACGATATCCTTAGATTTAACAACTTCAGATACAGTCATGTTCTTTGAGGTCTGATGGTCAGTACTTTGACTTTTTTCTGGTTCTAACTCAAGTTCAGTGGATTGGCATTTACTTGGCAGATCTTCAGGCCAGTCACTGAAGATTTTTTATTCTTCTTCGCTTTTGTTAGTAAACCTACATCAAAAACTTGTGTGTCTCTTTAACTTCATCACCGTCTTTTTTGGCAGCATCAAGCAAGGTAGTCTCGTGTTCCTTGGCATTTTCATTCAAATGTGGATCAGATACTTCTGTAGACATACTGCCTTCACCATTCTTTGCAGATTTTTTGGTTTTCTTTTTCCTTTTGTTTCTCTTTTCACCATCCATCTTCTCGTTCTTGTTTTCCGATTTTCTATCAATACCCTCGTCATTTCCCTGACTAGCATTTTTCTCAGTTCTTCGTATTTCAGCATCATTGTTTGTAAGAATATCATCCCTACTACAATCATCAACAAGCAAAGCATCAATTAATGTTATATTTTGACTTTCTTCTATGCCAGAATGAGGCAAAATGTTTTCCTCATTTGTCACGGTTGCAGCATCATTACTTGTGGCGGATCTTCTAACATCTTTTTTCTCCTTCCCACGACATCTTTTATTTCCTTTAAGGTTTCTGGTACCACCTCAGTTGGTTTTGATATTTCCACCTCTTGCATAGTAACGTCAACTGGTAACGTTTTTTCCAAAACTTTATTTTTTTCAGCATTAGACAAACTAACTTTGTCATTTTTAGTTTCGTGCGCTGTGGCAGGAACTATTGAAAAAATATTACTCACAATATTATCAGCAGGCTCCATAAGAGCTTCATCTTTGTTTACTGCAGATTCAACTGCCTGTCTTGCAGATTCATCTTTGTTTTTTGCGGATTCATCTTTGCTTTTTTCCAATTCATCTTTGTTTTTTGCATATTCATCTTTGCTTCTCGCGTCAGACTTCTTACCCCTTTTTTTCCTCCGAGGAAGCTTCACTTCAGATTCATCTTTGGTTCTGATATTTTCACCACCCAGATCTTCGGAAGCTTTGACACTGGCTTCTATCTTTTCAGTCTTACGTTTCTTTTCCACAGAAGGTCCAGACCCTACTAAACTCTCAGATTGCACGAGTGTTCTTTTTTTGGAATTTATCGCGTTAACAAACGGCCTATCTTCCTCAGTATTTTTTAGATAATTTTGTATTACCATTACGACTGATTGACACTAGAAACTACATGATTCACATTGTACCAGTTGTGAATCATGTAGTTTCTAGTGTCAATCAGTTTACAACTGGTAATTCTGACAAAGATTATCTGAAAAATACTGAGGAAGATAGGCAGTTTGTTAACGCGATAAATTCCAAAAAAAGAACACTCGTGCAATCTGAGAGTTTAGTAGAGGATGCTTCAGGGTCTGGACCTTTTGTGGAAAAGAAACGTAAGACTGAAGTTTTAGAAGCCAGTGTCAAAGCTTCCGAAGATCTGGGTGGTGAAAATATCAGAACCAAAGATGAATCTGAAGTGAAGCTTCCTCGGAGGAAAAAAAGGGGTAAGAAGTCTGACGCGAGAAGCAAAGATGAATATGCAAAAATCAAAGATGAATTGGAAAAAAGCAAAGATGAATCCGCAAAAAACAAAGACGAATCTGCAAGACAGGCAGTTGAATCTGCAGTAAACAAAGATGAAGCTCTTATGGAGCCTGCTGATAATATTGTGAGTAATATTTTTTCAATAGTTCCTGCCACAGCGCATGAAACTAAAAATGACAAAGTTAGTTTGTCTAAGGCTGAAAAAAATAAAGTTTTGGAAAAAACGTTACCAGATGACGTTACTATGCAAGAGGTGGAAATATCAAAACCAACTGAGGTGGTACTAGAAACCTTAAAGGAAATAAAATATGTCGTGGGAAGGAGAAAAAAGAAAAAAAGATGTTAGAAGATCCGCCACAAGTAATGATGCTGCAACCGTGACAAATGAGGAAAACGTTTTACCTCATTCTGGCAGAGAAGAAAGTCAAAATATAACTAAAGATCTGCCAAGTAAATGCCAATCTACTGAACTTGAGTTAGAACCAGAAAAAGTCAAAGTACTGACCATCAGACCTCAAAGAACATGACTGTATCTGAAGTTGTTAAATCTAAGGATATCATTAATGATGGTCATGTGTCAAAAGAAGGGTCTCAGGAGATTGGTGGGAAAGACACTACAACGTCCGTGAAGGTAAAAAAACCAAAGAAGAGAACAAAAGAACAGCTTCTTGTTGATTCCAGGAATGACAGTGCAATTCAACCTCAGAAATTAATTTCGAATAGTGAAAACAAAAAAGTTCCCATTAATGTGGTAACCAATCCGAATATCCCAAATACTGATCAGTTTAAAACTCCAAAAAAGAAAAGTAAGATCGATGCTCCAAGAATAAGTAAGTCAGCCCATGCTAATAAAACACATGGTGAACCATCAGCTAAAGTTTTTCTGAATCAGAAGAGCAACAAACCATGGGTGACTTTGGGCCTGGCTAGTGTTAAAACCGTGTAGAAAAGTGCACCTGAGGTGAACAAGTCACAGCATGTAAAGAGTTTGTTGAGTGGATCTGGAACAATGCATGGAGGTGATAGTGACGAGAGTTCTGCTGAAGACAAGGCTTCACAAGGAAGGTCATCATCATCTGGGGACATTGACTCTAGCATAGACTCAAGAAAAAAAGGTAATTGAACTCATTGTAATTCTATAAAATGATTCATCTCTGCTTCTAACCTTAAATATTAAATGTTTATCAGGATATTGTGTTGTTAAAAGAAAGGGAGGTGGTGGAAACTCACAGTAAGTTCCATAATATACAAGCTTCGCTATTTTTTTGCTTTGTACAGGTCAAAACAAGCCACTTTTGGTACATGTCAAAACCGAGCAATTTTTATTATTTTTCCCCCTTATCTTCATAAACAATTAATCTGCTAATTATGATTATAATAACAATGTTATTACAAGAATAATCTAACTATTTGAATAAAATTGATTTAGGAGGTATGCACTGACTTCTGAGCCGTTTTGAGCCGACCGATTCCTTTTTTGCTTGATTTATAAGTTGACCCGTTTAAGATAAAACACAACCAAAACAATATTTACTCGTATAATTCTTGATTTACTGCTGAACTTTTGATAGGAGCAAGTCGAAGAACATATCAATAACTGACCGTCTAAGAAGTTCACCTAGATTCAAGAGAGTCAAGGTCACTGCATCACAACAGCTTGGGGATACAGAAAGCGAGTCTATGGACTCTGTGAACTTTGTTCCTAAGAGTCCACCTATGGTAATCTACATATGAACTTGCATTGCTTTATGGGCTTGTACATCTGAATATGTTTCATCTCGAATCGGTAATGTTATTTCAAAAATGCAGGCCGAAATTCTTTTGCACCTTTATCGCCAGCATTTGTTGTCTTCGAATGATTTAACTCTATTTTCAAGATACTTGGAACAAAACCCTTTGGCAAGCCAAGTTTTTTTGAGAATGAAAGGGGATAAGAAGAGGATCAAATTTATAAGAGGGCTTGATCTGACTCATTATAAAGTATAATCCAAATGGCGGTGCGTATCCAAATCAATGATGTAAGTTCATTTGCTCTTTAAGCCCCTCAGATGGTATTACTTGTTTATGTGATTTGATGATAAAAGATTTAAATTATATTGGTATATTGCTAGAATGCGATTAAGAGCTGAAATTGATACGTTGATTGGTTTTAATAAGCTTGATTAGAAATTTCTAGCATAATATGATACAATGAGTTCATGAGATCATTTGGCTAGATAATGAGCTAGGTTATGATGATGCTAGGAGCTTGTAATATTGGTTTTGTTGGATCAAGATGTATGTTTAGATTGAAAAACGGACTAAATGAGTTAAGTGGTATTAAAAAGACATGAATTGAGTTATAAACGAGTAGATGAATTAAATAAACCATTTGGCATGTATTAAAAGTATCCGTTTGGTGAATGGGCTAAGTTTGACTCAAACGGGTCAAACAAGTCGTAACCAATCACTAATTTATATGAAACAAACTACTATTGAATGATAAATATGACATATGGAAGTCATGCTCTAATAACTATTACTAGGTGTTACACCCGTGTGAAAACACGGTTTGTCTATAACCAATTTATACAAATAAGTTGTATCAAAGATATTAACGAGCGTCATAGAAAACATGTTTGTTTAATATTTGATGATATTGAATGATCATTTACCATTTATAAAGAGCATAGCAAATCCAACCCTTGGAATTTAAAGTTATTCTCTTTCTTATTCTGTTGTTTTCTTGTCAAGTATTGGTTTGATAAACATTTATGTGACAGTGACACATTAAGAGCTTCTGAGATTCGTGGAGATAATGAGAGATCCACAGACTTTGAATGTGGTGTTTAAAGTAATAAATATGTTGAGAATCACTAGATATTACATCAATACGCCTAAACCTGCAATCACACAGTAGTTTGTGAAGTAAAAAAAGCTATAGGTTACAATTAGGTGAGATGGGGCGTACGCACCTTAGACTAACACAAGGCGGTTCTCTTCTTTTGTCTAGGCGCACAAGTCATATATAACTGTTGTGTGGTGTTATCCTTTCATTTTTTCCAAAGAGTAATTTCATTGAAGAAAACAAGAGCCCAGTGCTGGACAAGATCTCATGCAAAAAACCCCGCCATCAAGAATTCAAGAAGAAAGCAGATGCGATCAATGCATTTGAGGATTACTTATATTAGGTGGCGTAGGGGTGTGCATGATTCGGTTCGGTTCAGTTTTAAGCTCCACGCTAGCAATGTGGGACTTGTGTCCCTCACTTCTCCTTTCTCTAGTGGGATTGTGTCCCTCACTTCTCCTTTCTCTAGTAAAATCAAGACATAGCTTCTGGTCTTCATAACAATCTGGGAAATTTTTTCAATAAGCATAAATAACATATGGAACTAAAGAACATATAGAAGACTGAAGAACTAGCAGTCAGTTAGTCACCCATGAAACCAATTGTAACATAGTTGATAGTTACAAACCATTTATCTAAACAATTGCAGTCAGTTAGTCACCCATGAACCACTTGCATTATTTTGTTTGGCTACTTGTTTAGTACGCCGCATAATATGGTGCTTACACAATAGCAATCAAAGCTACCATTCCCGTTAACCTTATGGCAAGAATATTGTGACAGTTTTGAACCGTTTTCTGTTATTTTTTATTTCAAATTGGTTGAATAAAAAATTAGCCAAAAAAAATACAGGTCAGAGGAAGTTGCTCAGAATGTATTTAATTAGCACGGCTGCTCAAATTGCTTATAAAAATAGTTTTTTACCGTCAAATAAAATATTGAGAATAAACATCGTTCGATCCAGGAAAAACAAGTTAATGGGTAAACCAAACACCATATATCCCGGCTGTTTTACAACGAATTTACAAAAAGATAAATAATTTATCTTCATGATTTAGTTATATAAGCGCATAGATAAACTTAAAAGAAAACATACTATAAAATGAAAAACAGTTGGAAAATGGAAGGTTACTTTTAAGGTCGGAGACAGTGTCGGAATGGGAGACGATGATGACCAAATGGGTGTCGAGATTTGTGTCGATGAACAAGCTGCTGCTGCTGCTGCTACTGTTGTTGTCTTCATGTGCCATTTTCGAGAGAGAAAGGTAGGCGATGGTGTGGATGAGAAGGAAGGAAACTAGTTGAGTGAGTCATCAAAATCGAGTATATGACAGTCAAATATAGGTGGAACAGTGTAATGATCTATGTTTGTTTTTATATGCTTCTTTTCACTTTATTCCACTTCTAAATTTCAGACATTATCTTTTATTTCTTACCTCTTTTTTCACAAATCCTAAATCTCTTTCTTCATATCCATTTTTATATGTTTCCATCAGTTTTTATATGTTTTCATATGTTTTTTTACGTTTTCATACGGTTTTATACATTTTCGACCATTTTTTACGTTTTCGTCTGTTTTTTTACGTTTTCGTCCGTTTTTTACGTTTTAGTCCGTTTTCTTCCGTTTACGTCCCTTTTTTTACGTTTTCATTCGTTTCCTTACGTTTTTTCCATTTTCGTCTGTTTTTTCTACGTTTTTGTCATTTTTTACGTTTTCGAACATTTTTTACGTTTTCGTCCGTTTTTTACGTTTTTGTCATTTTTTTTACGTTTTCGTCCGTTTTTTCACGTTTTTGTCTTTTTTTAACGTTTTCGCCTATTTTTTTACGTTTTCGACCGTTTTTTACGTTTTTGACGTTTTTTTAACGTTTTTTTCGTTTTCGTCTGTTTTTTTTTTTTTTTTTTTATAGTTTTTCGACCGTTTTTTATGTTTTTTTACGTTTCTCCTGTTTCCTTCTGAAAAAAGTACTTCAATAGCATAAAAACAAACATTCTTCTATATCATGCGGATGAAAACTTAGATGTGCAAAAAAAAAAAAAAAAAAACTTCAATAGCACAAAAAAGATACTAGTGAAATAAAATGAAGAGAAAGGAAAGAAGTACTTCAATAGCACAAAACACAAACGATCTTCTTCTTGCAGATGAAGAGCTTCAGATGTACCATTTCTTCTGCAGACATTGTTTGCAGATGAAGAGGTAAAAGCTATGAAAAAACAAACGACACCTTAGTGTTGTTGTCATTGTATGGACTCAATACTAATAATTTTCTAAACAGACTTAGGCTATGTTTGGCGCGGAGTTTTTTAGAGCTTTTTGGGGCGATGAGCGGTGAACAATGAGCTTTTTGGTTTTTATTGTTCGTTCGGCAAAGGAGCGGTGAGCTTTGCTATTTTTTAGGAATGCTCATTTTTTCAATGCTTCTAAAAGAAGCTGTGAGCTCTCACTGCTACTTTTACCAAACACACCCTTAGGCCGCGTTTCTTTTTTCGGATTAGACCCATTTACCATTTATATTAGACAAAAATACACCGTTGGTCCCTAAACTTTCCCAAAAGCATCGCATGGGCCCCAATGTTGGGCAAATCGTCGCCGTGCGTCCCTTTTCCGTGTTTTTGAGACCGATTGCGTCCTTTGACCCGTATTCCGCTGGTCAACGCCGTTCTTTTCCGTTACATTTTGTTTTTAGCACTAGGGCATAATCGTCATTTCGCATTAACGCTATACCACGTCTGTATTATTTTCATATGTCCTATCCCTCTTCCTGCCCCATAAACACCTAGACTACCTCTTTTATTCGTCCCAAAACTTTCTTTACAAGAATTATCAGAATTCACAAACCCTCATTGCATGTCACAAAACCAGTTCCATATTATTCAGAATTCGAAAACATGGATTTTACTTTATGGAAAGTAAGAAGAGATCCAGGTTATCCAGTTGATGATACCGTTCTGTACAACTCTGCTAAGAAAAAATACGGTACGTTTTATTGTTATAATCGTTGGAATATCTAATAGGGGTATATTTTAATTTGCTATTAAGGTTTGATAATGTGCTTTGTATAGCTTAAGTGAGGCTGCGAATTTAGAAATATTGAAAGATCTTGTTGATGACCATAAGATAATAGAAGTTTATGTTGAAAATGGTAAGACAAGATTGGATGTTGATGAAATGTCACCAAAGTCAATTAGGACAGTTATTGCTGATGTGGATGCATCAAAGAAGAATGCAGCTCTTGCTGTTGTTCCATATTGCTCGCAAAAATTGTTCCTAGAAAACATTGTTAAAAAGCCTGTGGTAGAGGCTTTAAGTCAAGTCACACAACCACCTTTGGAAGTCAATACTTTGGTAGAATCTAGTGAGTTGCTAGAAATTGAACCCTTGATGACCATAGATACACCTGTTGAGAATATGCAAAAAGATAGTCCTGTTAGTGTTGACCAGAGCCAAAAAGATAGTCGTGTTAGTATTGACCATAGCCAAAAAGATAGTCCGGTTAGTGTTGACGATAGCCAAAAAGGTAGTCCTGTTAGTGTTGACCATAGCCAAAAAGATAGTTCGGTTAGTGTTGACCATAGCCAAAGAGGTAGTCTTGTAGAGGTATGTGAAACTGAACAAGAGTTTGGTCAACAAGACGAGGAAATAGATACACCTGTTGAGCGTATGCAAAAAGGTAAATCTGTAGAGTTCTGTGAGACTGATGAAGAGTTAAGTGATGACAATGTGAGTGAAACAGATAGTTCTGAGAGTGATGTCGATGTTATTGATAACATTCAAGATGGAAACATAGTTGTTGATGACGAGAATACTTTTGAGGAGCCTGATGTTGATGTTGCTTTGTTAAAATTGATTGAGACTATATAGTTACCCACTATAGGTAGCTCTAGCCAGATACCAGATGATTTTTTTAAGAAAAATGAGATAGAGGAACTCTTAGATGATAATGAGTTTGCAAGTGGTTCTGAGAATGAGGATGAGTATGTAATTAGGAAGAAAAAGATGAGGGCATACAAGAAACAAAGGTTAACTGAGGCACAACAAGTAGACGAAGAAGTATTTTTTTTTTCTGTGGCCAAACTTTTGTAACTGCAAAAGAAGTGAAAGACAAGATCAACCTGCATTCAATACAAACTAGGAGGAAATTGCAACTCATTAAGAATGACAAACAAAGAATTAGGGCTAGGTGTGTCGGAACAATACCAGTATGTGGTACAACTGGAGGTATTGGACTGGGAACAACCCCAAAGAGGAAAATTGGTCCGTTAACTAGAGGTCGCGGAAGGGATGTATATTTGCGATCACAAAAAGAGGAACCAAAAGATTGCCCATGGTTGTTGTATGTAGCAAAAGATACATCTAAAGATTTATGGAGTGTTAGAACTTTCAAGGATGAACACAAATGTTTGCAATCAAGAGAGATCAAAGCTTGTGACTACAAGTTTCTCTCAAAGCAAATACTTGACCAAGTTCAAGTCAATCCAGATATTCAAATCAGGGTTGTTCAAGATCAACTCACTAAACAATTTAAAGTCCAAGTGTCTATGCAAAAGGCATTAAGGGCAAAAAACAAGGCAGAAACTAAGATTAGAGGTGATCATAAGCAGCAATATACCATTTTGAGGGACTATGTTGAAGAGTTGCAGAAAAAAAATCCTAATACAACTGTTAGGATAAGTGTGCAAACTGCAACAGATCCATCAAGTCCAATGAGAGTTTTCAAGAGAATGTACGTTTGCTTAGGTGCTTTGAAGGAAGGATATAAAGCTTGTCAAAGAGAGTTGTTGGGATTAGATGGTGCTTTTATGAGGGGTCTTTTTCCTGGTCAGCTTCTTACAGCTGTTGGTATTGATAGCAACAATGGAATATACCCTTTAGCCTATGCTGTTGTAGAAGCTGAAAACAAAGATTCATGGATTTGGTTTCTTGATTGTCTAGCAGATGATCTTGACTTGCAACCAAATTCAAACTACACTTTTATCAGCGACAGACAAAAGGTAATGTTAATGTATAGTTGATTATATTCAGTTATATAATTCATAAATGATACTTTTATGTTAGGAAACGATCAAATACACTGTAAGGTGGTTAAACCTTTGTGACTTTGTGTATATGATATATTGAGTTAATATGATTAAGTATGCGAAATCTACTTAATCACACTTAGAAGGTTATTTGTATTATGGAAATGGAAAGTAATGCTTTAGTAACGAACAATGAACATGTAATGTTAACACCAAACGATTCAATATTATTCAAGATAATACGAGTGATATTTTCTTTATCACTAGGGTTACAACCTTGAATCTTATGTTCTTATGACTTGTGATATTGTTGTGTTTGTTCTATGTTCTTAACAGATATGAAAGTTAGTTACAATTAGAAGTCACACTTGACCACTAAGCTAAGATCTTCTTTTATAGTCCAAGAAGATCTTTACAATATTGTTGATGAAGCGAAAAGTGTACCGCTTTTAGGGGGTCATTTAAGCCCTAAATCGTATTTATTTGATCAAATATTGACCTAAATCGTTCCTTTTGTCATTTTAGGTACTTTGGAGGTGAAATCTGGAAAAGGAAGCATTTTGGACGTTTTTGGAGCATAAAAGTGAAGAAAACGACAAAGTCTCAAAAATATGCTGGAAAGTACCTGTGACGGCGTCAAGCCCTAGTGTGACGCCGTCAGACCTTGATAAGCCAGAGAAATTTTGGAAGATTAAAGGGGGACGGCGTCAAGAAGGTCGTCAAGCCTTGATAAGCCAGAGAGGATTTTGGATGATTAAAAGGGGACGGCGTCAAGAAGGCCATCAAGAAACCCTAAACGCGGCGAGGTGACGGCGTCAAGCTCTATAACGTGACGCCGTCAGATCTGTTTTCTTATATATACTTTCATAATTTTTTGTCATTAGTGTGCAACTTTGTGAGGAGAAACCCTAGACGAATTTTCTGCCATTGTTTGATTATACCCTTGGATCTCCCATATTTAATTGAAGATAAATAATCAATTAATCATTCAATATGTCTATGTGTTGTTTGATTATATCTTGTTCTTGTCTTTTAATTAACATGCTAGGCTAGATTTATCTTGTGTTTGCTTAGATCTAATGAAACCTAACTATTGATTATTAGTTGTTGGTGTGTTATTAATTGTATTGGATGATTGTTCATCGATGTTAGGCTTAAGAAAACTGGCTAACCTCCTATACGGTAACTTGCTTGAACGTCTTAAGAAACATGAACCAATGCGTACTAAGGTTATTATGGTTGTATTTAATGCATGAGCGAATTCTAGTGATCCCATGTTAGGAGCTTCTTAGCCGGCTCGACATAGGAGTGAAGTAGGAGCTTATAGAGTTGGGGAAGTACGTACGCCACCCCACGATTGGTATTAAGGAATACACCCGTCATCCACGCAATTAATATACACTAATCGACCGGTAAAAGATAGTTAGGGAGTAAGGAAATCTAAGTAAACACATTTCTCTCCATATAAGTTCCACCACCTTTTATTTTCAGTTATTTTATTTTAATTGCAATTGTAGTTATTTGGGTTAGTTGACTTGCAACTAATTCCGCCCACTCCTTCAAACCCGAGATTTTACTTGCTTTTATAAAAAATATAAAAATACAAAAAGAATCTTCCCTCACCCTTAGACCTATTAGAGTAGTTTTTCAATTCTAACGACACTATTCCCCTAGAGAACGATCAATCCCCCAGTACTTGCCACTACACTATACTACATCGGTCAGGTACACTGCCTGGTGGGGATTGCAAGCTTCTCGAGATCCCTCGAGAGGTAAAACCTGTTGTAAGGTCGCAAAACCACGCATCAAGTGTTTGGCGCCGCTGCCGAGGAATAGTTATTGTTTAGGTTGAATTTTTTATTTTATTAGGTCTACTCACTAGATTCCTTTCTAGTGAGATTTTTATTTTATTTTTCTAGGTTTTTCTTTAGTCTATCTTTTTTCTTCATTTCTTTGTTCGTAACCATTACCATCCGACATCATGGAAGGTGGTAATATCCTTGATCCCAACAACCCACCACCACGACAAAACCAAACTCGTAGAGCACACACTTTAGGAGGATATTCCTTAATTTTGGATGATAACCCCCCTAATCCTAGAATCACTAGGAGCCGTAGCTCGATCAAAACTCTTGCCACACCCTATGTTGAACCCGAAAGGGAAATGCATAAATTAAGGCAACGCCACCAAGCGGCCAAACCATCCACGATCAATTTTGATGATGCCCTCTCCGAGGAAGAATCCAATCCTCACTCTACACCTCCTAGCCCTCAAACCAATCACGATATGGAGGTTCCCGAAAACCCCATCCCTAAATCCCTCAAGGACTACTCTTCTCCCACCCCTCGCGGTTTTTCCAATGCTATTGTTTTTCCTAATGAACACACGAATGGGGTCTTGCGTGCAACCGACATTTGGCTTGCCCAAAGTGTATGCAAGTTTCACGGATTGAAAAGTGAAGATCCAATCCAACACATCAAAGACTTCCTGAAAATAGTGGATACCCTCCATACGGACGGAGCCACTAGAGATACCTCCCGGCTACGATTCTTTCCCTTCACCCTTTATGAGAAAGCCAAAGATTGGTATAACAAACTCCCCGCCGAGTCCATCTTCACATGGGAACAGCTTATCTCAAAATTCTATGAGAAATTCTTTCCCATAGGAAGAACTTCAACGTTAAGGGACGAAATCTTCCGCTTCCATGTTGGACCAGCTGAACCCATTCACGAATCCTGGATCAGATTCAAAGATCTAATTAGACAAGTCCCTCATCATGGCATTGAACTCTGGCTTCTTGTCCAGCTCTTTTATGACAGTGTCCCTAAAAGCGACCAATTTGGCATTAATAATTCGGTGAAAGGAAAAATAGCCAACCTAAGCGCTGAGGAAGGATGGAATAGAATTGAGGAATACGCAAATGATCAAGACGATACCTGGGATGAACCCGATTCGATCATGAGCGTTTCCAAGATCATGAAAGAGCCTCCTTTTGCTAGCCGGTTGAGTAGATTGAATGATCAAGTATCTTATCTTGACAAGTCACAACCAACTAAACGGTTATCAAACCCATACTTGATCTGTGACCAATGTGGTGGCCCGCATGAAGTGGAGGAATGCGGGGATGATACCACCACCGAACAAGTATGCTTGTCAAGCCACGACATCTTCGATGATCCTTCGCTCTTAACTTTCTACCAAAACAATGATTTTACCCCTTGGGGAAATCTTGTGAGAGAAGAGGGAGGAGGAGAATATCCTGACTACAAGGTTAGGAGCACTTTTGAGGATGATCTTGGGCATTTCACGCTTGAAAAGAATCTGCAACTAAAAGGTCTTGACAACCTCTTCAATAGCCAACAAAACGACCTAAGGGCCAAATTCGCAGAACTCAACGCCACTCTCGACGGCCTTGGCGAACCTCAAACAAATCAAATAGATCCCTTACTCGCCATCACCACTCGTGCTGGAACAACTACTAAGGATCCACCTTACCCAGCTCAACAATCTAACGTCATGGAACCCGACACCCCTCATGAGGAGGAAGGTAATGTGAACGATGGAAATCCTGAGCAAACCCCTCCGGTAACTCCCTCTCCACCTACTCCAACCAAACAGCCCATTAAAGTCCCATACCCATCCCGCCTCAAGAATCAAAAGGTCGAAAATGATAATAAAAGATTCTTGTCATATTTGAAGGATTCGGTCGTCACCATACCCCTTCTCGATGCATGTTACCATATGCCCAAATATAGTGCATACTTCAAGAAGCTGCTAACCAACAGAAAAGGGCTCGAGGGTCTTGTAACCCTAGGAGAAGAATGTTCTGTGGTGACTCAACGAGGGCTGCCAAAGAAGGTGGACGATCCAGGTAGTTTCACCTTGCCCTGTTCAATAGGATCTCTTTCAGTCAAGAATGCTTTAGCCGACTTAGGAGCAAGTATCAATCTTATGCCGCATTCCATGTTCCTCGAATTAGGGTATTCTGGATTGAAACCAACCCGTATGAACATCCAACCAGCCGATAGATCAGTCAAATACCCCTTAGGAATATGTGAGAATGTGCTGGTTAAGGTAGGGAAGTTCAAATTTCCAGTTGACTTCGTCATCTTAGAGATGGAAGAAGATGACCTAGTGCCCATCATTCTGGGGAGGCCATTCCTTGCAAATGCTCGCGCTGTTATTGATGTTCATGACGGCAAACTAACCTTACGAGTGGGGACCGATAGCTTAACCTTCGACATCAAGGACACAATGAATCTTTCTTTCGAAGCAGCTAAACGGCTGTATTTCATCGGAGAAATCAATGAACTATCCGACGAGATTGACAATTGTATAGATGAACAGGTGGAAGCTGGTTGGTTGCGAGATGAAGCTTTCTTACCCATCTTAGAGGAGGAGAAGACTATGGAGGTGAACGCAGTCTCCTTCTATCCCAGACAAGAAATCGAACAGCTAGAGCTTCGTAAACCCGAGAACAAACTTAAACCTTCCATCATCGAGCCACCCACGTTAGAACTCAAGGAACTCCCAAACAACCTGGAATATGCATTCCTTCTAGGAAAAGATCAACTTCCGGTAATCATAAACTCTTCTTTGAAAAATGAACAAAAGGATAAACTCTTAGGAGTTTTAAAAAAATATAAAGGAGTTATAGCATGGAGTGTAGCCGACATCAAGGGGATTGACTCAACCTTTTGTACGCATAAAATCCTCATGGAGGAGGATTATAAACCCGCCGTGCAACCTCAAAGGCGAGTAAACCCCAACATAAAGGAAGTCGTAAAAAAGGAAGTCGTTAAGCTCTTAGATGCGGGACTAATTTACCCAATCTCAGACAGTCCATGGGTAAGTCCTGTACAGGTTGTACTAAAAAAGGGAGGAATGACGGTGGTTAAGAACGATAAGGATGAGTTAGTGCCTCAACGAACAGTAACTGGATGGCGTGTGTGCATCGATTATAGGAAGTTGAATGATGCAACCCGAAAGGATCATTTCCCTCTCCCATTTATCGACCAAATGTTGGAAAGGTTAGCGGGGCATGAGTACTACTGCTTCCTAGATGGGTTCTCAGGGTATTTCCAAATCCCTATCGCTCCTGAGGACCAAGAAAAGACTACGTTTACATGCCCTTATGGCACCTTCGCCTACAAGCGAATGCCCTTTAGACTATGTAACGCCCCCGCCACTTTCCAGCGCTGCATGACAGCAATCTTCCATGAGTTAATGAAAGACAGCATGGAGGTCTTCATGGATGATTTTTCGGTCTTTGGAAACTCTTTTGATCGCTGTCTTTCTAACCTTGAGAAAATGCTCAAACGTTGTGAGGAGACTAACTTGGTACTAAACTGGGAAAAGTGCCACTTTATGGTAAAAGAAGGGATTGTGCTAGGGCACAAAATTTCAGGAAGTGGAGTTGAAGTAGACCGGGCAAAAATTGAAGCTATATCCAAACTTCCCTATCCAACAACTGTCAAGGCAATCCGTAGCTTCTTGGGTCATGCTGGCTTCTATAGGAGATTCATTAAAGATTTCTCAAAGATAGCTAGACCAATTACTCAGTTGCTTGTGAAGGATGCCCCGTTTGACTTCTCTCAAGAGTGCAAGGATGCATTCGATCGATTGAAGCAGGAACTCACCCAAGCTCCGATTATGGTCACCCCTAACTGGGAGTTACCCTTTGAAATCATGTGCGATGCTAGCGATTATGCTGTTGGAGCAGTATTAGGCCAAAGGTTTAACAAACACTTTCAGCCAATATACTACGCTAGCAAAACCATGAATCCTGCTCAAGAAAACTACACTACCACTGAAAAGGAATTACTAGCCGTGGTATTTGCTTTTGATAAGTTTCGCCAGTATCTTGTCCTTTCTAAAACGGTTGTTTTTACGGACCATTCAGCTATTCGATATCTTTTCACTAAACAGGATGCTAAACCGCGGTTACTTCGTTGGATCTTACTATTGCAAGAGTTCGATGTAGAAATTCGTGATAAGAAAGGAGCAGAGAATCTTACGGCTGATCATCTCTCTCGTCTCAAAAACCCCAGCCTCGCTGAATCTGACAAGAGTGAGATTCGGGAGTCATTTCCTGAAGAGCAGCTCATGTCAATAAATGATTCTGAACCATGGTATGCGGATTATGCTAACTACCTGGCAAGTAGAGTCATTCCTGAGCATATGAGCAGGCATGAAAAAAAGAGGTTCTTCAATCAATTAAAGTACTACTTTTGGGATGAACCTTTCTTATTCCGAAAATGTCCGGATCAAGTAATCAGAAGTTGTGTTTCGGAAAAGGAGGCTATCAGAATTATGAAAGAGTGTCATGCAGGTCCATCTGGAGGGCATCACGGAATGAACACTACTGCACGAAAGGTCTTCGACGCAGGATTCTATTGGCCTACAATATTTCGTGATGTGAAGGGAATGATACAGACTTGTGACGCGTGTCAAAGAGCGGGGAATATCTCTAGGAGGGATGAAGCCCCGCAGAATTATATACAAGTTTGCGAGGTTTTCGATGTTTGGGGAATTGATTTCATGGGACCCTTCCCATCTTC
This sequence comes from Artemisia tridentata subsp. tridentata, assembly GCA_021014915.2. Classification (NCBI taxonomy): domain Eukaryota; kingdom Viridiplantae; phylum Streptophyta; class Magnoliopsida; order Asterales; family Asteraceae; genus Artemisia; species Artemisia tridentata. The sequence continues at coordinate 4,425,546 of CP139501.1, forward strand.
AGGAGGGAATGAATACATCTTAGTGGCCATTGATTATGTTTCGAAATGGGTGGAAGCACAAGCCCTTAGGACTAACGACGCTAGGGTAGTAATTCATTTCTTAAAAAAATTGTTCGCTAGGTTCAGAATTCCGAAAGCTCTTATTAGTGACAGGGGAACCCATTTTTGCAATTCGCAAATGGAGAAAGTTATGAAAAGATATGGAGTCTCTCACCGATTTTCCACCGCTTACCATCCTCAAACCAACGGTCAAGTCGAAAACACTAATAGAGCCATAAAGAGAATATTAGAGAAAACGGTCAATCAAAACAGAAAAGATTGGTCTTTTAAGCTCGATGAAGCTTTGTGGGCATTTCGAACCGCTTATAAGACACCAATCGGGAAAACCCCGTTCCGTATGGTATATGGCAAGGCATGCCACCTTCCAGTAGAATTGGAACACAAGGCATATTAGGCACTTAAGGCTTGTAATTTGGATTATACGGTTGCGGGAACAAATAGATTCTTACAGCTCCAAGAGCTCGATGAATTGAGATTAGAGGCTTATGAATCTTCCATTACATACAAAGAAAGGGCAAAAAGATGGCATGACCAACGGATTAAGAGACCCAAGGAGTTTTCAGAAGGAGACAAGGTCTTATTATATAATTCTCGCTTAAGGCTATTTCCTGGGAAACTTAAATCTAGATGGTATGGACCTTTTACCGTAAGGAGCTCCTCTAAAACCGGAGCTGTTGTGTTAATTGACGACGAGGATAGAGAATTCACTGTGAATATACAACGAGTCAAGCATTATCAAGAGAATGGTAATGAAATAATCAATGAGGAAGACATAACTTTTTATGAAGAAGTCACGTAATGTACGTGGCTTTGAGTCTAGCTACAAGGCTCGTTAATAAAGAAAAGCGCTTCTTGGGAGGCAACCCAAGCTTTATTTGCTTTGTGTGTTTATTTATTTGTTTGTTTGATTTTATTTGCTTCCGTATGTATGTTTAATTTTTATTATTATTGATTCATGTTCGAAACTAAATTGTGAAAATGCTTTATCTTGTTTTTAACTTCGTCTTAATTACATATAAAGGTATTTTGCAAAAGATAAGTGTAAGGGAAATCCAAATCGGTTTATTAGAACAAATGAACATGAATCATAACAATATTAAATTAACATACATATTAGTAATTGTTTGAGTCAAATGCTTGTATCGAGTCATAATGATGTTTTGCAGGATTTCCAGGAAGTAAGGTATAGGTTTTTCCAGAAATTTTCCGGAAACTTAACATGAGAATTCTGTCAGATCATTTCTGACGGCGTCAGGCCTTACAACCTGACGGCGTCAGGTTTTAATTTTCTGAAATTTTTGAAAGTTTTGTTTTCGTAAAAAGTTTTTATTAAATCTCTAACTTATAAACTCCAGGAATCTGCAAAATAATCATTCCACAAGCATTATATCCTTATACAGATTTATCCCGCCGATGTTATGCAGGTTTTCGTGTTTGTTTTCTCAGGTTTAACAGGTTATTTTGGACAAGGAGATGTATGTGGAATCTAGCTTTTGGGCGATGCTTTAGTCTTGAAGCTTCTACATTCTCTTGGAAGAAGATCTAACCATGTTACCTCTTTATCCACCGAGCGAATCAGGGGAGTATTTGATTTCATTCTTTTACCTTATTACTTTTACATCTTGTTATTTGAACATTGGGGACAATGTTCATCTTAAGTGTAAGGGGGGTAAAGTACGATACTTTAGAGAATGCTATTACGCTTGATTTTTCGTTTGTTTGATGGTAGATGTGTAATAAAACTGAGAGAAATACTTGTTAGGGCAATTTTAGTGCCAAATTTAAAATTTTTTGCAACATATAGGAGTGAAACTTTGATCTTAATGAGCGTCTCATGGATAGGAGTTATATGACTAGCACAAAACCGTACCACTAAAAAAATTTTCCACCCCCAAATATGTGAGGTTCGCCCCTAGAATTAGTAGGAAAAGCATTTATGCTATGATGTGTGTACCGGTAGCACTTAGATTCTAGAACTTGCGTTAGGACCATTCCGAGGCCACAAGTGAGACTACATCCGTGTAGTTAGATTTACTACATGATAAGAGGCATTAGGATTAACCCATTGTTTTACACCTGTGTTTTTGTTATAATTACTTTGGCTACATTGGTCAAGTAATTCTCCCACACCCTTTGCGTTGTACTCATTTTTAGTACACGATACCCCTAGTACACCCCTCAGAGCCTATCTTTTCGTTTCTAACTTTAACATTTTACTTAAAGGAAGAATTTGTTTACACCCCACTTAAATGTACACCCAAATCGCCTTAGCCTACCTTGTATGCACTCATTTTTAGTGCATTATTGTGACAACATTTGTTTAAACCCCAAGTTAATTATCTAATTGATTACATGGTTGCTAAGTCGAGTCATATCCTTGTACATATTGTTTTGGGACGATTGGGACTCATGGGTAAAGTACTAGTGTAATGGAGTAATGGGGAAGAACAACATTATTACCCCCATATGTGCTAAATATTTTAAAAGTACTCCAAGGTTTTCGATTATCTTAATTCGAGTCATTAGAATAGTTATTTGTAAAGTTATGTAAAAGTTCAAGTGTAAGGGGAATGCAACGCCCCTATGATGTATTATTTTGGATGGTAGGGCAAGAGTGTATGAAAATAAATGAAAAAATGAAAAAAAAAAAAAAAAAAAAAAAATCGAAAAAATCAAGAAAAATACAAAAAAATGAGAAAAAGAAAAGTAGAAAAAACATACGGACTACCATCCCGTTTCATTTTCTGTTTATTTTATCTTTTTGTTATTTTCTTTCATTAGCTTAAATCGAGACTAGTCTTGGCTTAGCAACGCCATATTGTACATGTAATTAATCAAGATCTTTAACTCGCCACCAGTAAAATATCCTTTATCCAACAAAACCGTGTTTATCATATCCCTACACCTAACGTTATAACCCGTTTAAAAGCCCTCTTTGATAGTTTATCTTAGGTGCTTACGCCTAGTGGAGGAGGTTTTTGATCCTTTCCCAAGCCTATGGTAATCTATTTGCTATGACAGGTAGTGAGAGATATTGTTCATTTTCATTTATGAGATATACTTTTATGACACCTGAGAGATGTGAGTATCTAAACACTACTTGTGAGGTGCTAGTCTATAATCTCCGTGCTTATTATGATTAAAGTGGAACGACTATTTGTTGTAATTACTTTTATATTAGCGTTAAATGACCCCTAACTTGTATTTTGATTAGAATAAAAGCGCATTTGCTTGAGGACAAGCAAATCTCAAGTGTAAGGGTATTTGATGAAGCGAAAAGTGTACCGCTTTTAGGGGGTCATTTAAGCCCTAAATCATATTTATTTGATCAAATATTTCCCTAAATCGTTCCTTTTGTCATTTTAGGTACTTTGGAGATGAAATCTGGAAAAGGAAGCATTTTGGACGTTTTTGGAGCATAAAAGTGAAGAAAACGACAAAGTCTCAAAAATATGCTGGAAAGTACCTGTGACGGCGTCAAGCCCTAGTGTGACGCCGTCAGACCTTGATAAGCCAGAGAAATTTTGGAAGATTAAAGGGGGACGGCGTCAAGAAGGTCGTCAAGCCTTGATAAGCCAGAGAGGATTTTGGATGATTAAAAGGGGACGGCGTCAAGAAGGCCATCAAGAAACCCTAAACGCGGCGAGGTGACGGCGTCAAGCTCTATAACGTGACGTCGTCAGATCTGTTTTCTTATATATACTTTCATAATTTTTTGTCATTAGTGTGCAACTTTGTGAGGAGAAACCCTAGACGAATTTTCTGCCATTTTTAAGGGTTTTATACCCTTGGATCTCCCATGTTTAATTGAAGATAAGTAATCAATTAATCATTCAATATGTCTATGTGTTGTTTGATTATATCTTGTTCTTGTCTTTTAATTAACATGCTAGGCTAGATTTATCTTGTGTTTGCTTAGATCTAATGAAACCTAACTATTGATTATTAGTTGTTGGTGTGTTATTAATTGTATTGGATGATTGTTCATCGATGTTAGGCTTAAGAAAACTGGCTAACCTCCTATACGGTAACTTGCTTGAACGTCTTAAGAAACATGAACCAATGCGTACTAAGGTTATTGATTCGTCTCGATTATAGTTCAAGGAAAACACACGTGGAAATATGTGTTAACCCGAGTCGTTTATCCCGATGAAGATCGAATGGAATTTGTGTTCCCGGAACGTGATTCGTGTAGTGAATGAGAATAAAAGAGTGGTGATTTGTGATTTTACACTACGAACAATGAAAAATTAAATGAAAACAACTAATAAAGCTATATGAACAAGTAATCTAAGCACGGGAATTAAAAACTAAAAAACCGGAATTTAAAAAACGGGACGCGACGTAATATAAAAACGCGAATAAAAATGATTTTCTAAAATTTAAATCCTAAAACTTTGAAAATAATTTTCCTACATTTAAAATGATAAAAGAAAATTTTGAGAAAAAGAAAAATATTTTTTTTTACTTTTTAATAAATTTTTATGAATTTAAAACTGATTTAAACTAATTAAATACTTTAAAAATAGTAAAACAAGTTGGAAAATTCTGAAATTTTTTTGAATAAATCTAAAATGAAATTATTAATCTAGGAAAATTAAATTCAGAAGCTAACTCATCTAAAATAAGCAGAACAGTGAAAAAAAAAAAACAATATGAAATAAGCTAAGAATAAGCCAACATAAGCCAAAAATTATAAAAATCTCAGGAATCATGCAATAGACTAAATTATGCTTAAACCAACTCAGAAAATCCAAATAAACCACAGGAATAAGCTAAAATCTTGCTGCACAGCTTATTTTGTAAAACAGATTATCAAGGTTTTTGGCCCAACTTGCAGCACTAAAATAAGCAGTCTAAAAAGCTCTAAATCTGAAAATAAAGGGGGCAAAATGAAGCTTATACTACTGGCTACCTATAAAACACAAAGGCCCCAAAAGTTAAGCTCGATTGCTACTCTAAATAAGCCCTAAATCAGCTGCTATAAACCTAGGATCTGCACTAAAATGTTTGTGACAACAGTGAACTGATTTTGGCGCAAATCTAATGAGATCTTACTAACTTTAAACTAGCCTTTTGCAAACTTACTACAACACTTAAAAGCAACCTAGAATTGCAAAATATGGGGTCAGAATAAGCTGTCTCAAAAACATGGTTCCTGCGCTATTTATGTAACAGCAGAAAGTAAAAGTGGTGCTAAGGTGTGCAATCCTAACTAAGCTGATTCAGTTATTGCTACTTCTTTTGACATCTTAAAGTACCTCAAAAGTGCAGAAATTAAATTCAGACAAGCTCAGCTGATATTAACCAAACAATCCCTTAAAAAGCTTATAAACTAATGCAATTTACTCTAAACTGATGCTCTAATCTCTCCTATGCTTAAAATAATTAAACTAAAGCTAATCTAAAAATTAAAAGCAAAGGAAAAATAACAAGACATATTAAGCTGATACAATTAAACAACAAGCTAAAGAAATGAATCTGTACTCACAAGCTGATCCTGCTGAAATTTTGGCGATCTCAGAACATTAAAACTACCCAGGCTATTAAGCCACTAACATAACCCAATATCCAGCTCTATTCCACATCAGCACTCCACAGCTTATCACCAACTTATCAACTTATCAGCTTATTATAATTTTTTTTTTAAATGATACTCAGATATAAAAACAATACTATGAAAACTTTAATTCAAGAACATTAAACTACCATTAAACTGAAAATGAAATTTTCATTAACCAAAATAAAATTACAAAGACAAATTCGGATACAATTAAAATTGATTTAAAATTAAAAATTACAATAGAACAATAAATCTAAAACTTTAAGAAAATTACAAGCATGTAAATGACAGAGAAGTAAAAATGGTAACAATTTTCTAAATACGTAAAAATTGGACAAAAACTTGACTGTGAAGAGAGGGCTTCTATTTATAAGCCTTGAGGGAACCTTCTGGGCTGTCCACGCTGGCGATCCTCGTGCTCTTGAGCTTATCTTCACCCTTGGATCCTTTGCTTGCTTCCCACGCTCGATCTTGGCCGTAGGATTAGATTGAATGATGTAGCCTCTCCAATCAACTGCTCCCACGTGTCCCTGCAGCTGTCAGGACCTTCCAGAAGAACTAATGATTGGGTAATAATCATTGGGATGAGGTAATTTTGGGTGTGGTTATTCTAGGGTTCGTGAGGGATCAGTAAAACTGGGTTGAGAGTGAAAAAGGGGCGCGCGTGTGAGATAGTGAGATATATTTTTATTTGACTTTGGGTGTTTAGTGTTTTGACCGGGGTTTTGGGGTTTGGATCGGGTTTTATTTTAAGTTGGGCTTGGGTAGTTTATGTGAAGTTTACGGATTGGGCTGTGTAAAGTGGGGTGGGCTGGTTTGGATTAAAGGGTGAAATGGATTGGGTTTGTTAAATAATCCGGATTTTAAGTAGTGAAAGGGTTAAAGGATTTAACTTATAGGGACCTTTTGTGTATTTTGCTGAAAATCAAGGGACCTTTGCTGCCATTATTTAAAAGATGATCTAAGGGTTGGAGTTGACAAACTTTGATAATGGGAGGACCTCGGATGCCTTTTTTTGACCATTTTCTTTGTTCCCGGTTCGGTTCTGAGTCTTTTCCGCTTCTCGTGCTCGTTTTCCTGGATTTCTTGTCTTTTTGTCGGGTTTTTCGTGATATCCGTCCCTGCATAAACAAAACACAAAAACACACTATATTTGGCATTATGGACGGGTTTTTGGTCATTTTGGTCCGGTTTTGGTCAAGAAAAGGTATGTGAATAAGCACATACCAAAATCCCCCAGACTAAGCTATTGCAATGTCCTCATGCAATGTTATAAAAACTCCACGTTTTTCCTTTTATTCTATTTTTGTATTTTTATATTTTTCTCATTATTCATGTGACGGCTTTTGTCGACAATCATTATCTAACGATAACTTTTAGGGTCATCGAGCAGGAAACACGACTCATAAAGAAGTGACCATACGGATAAAATTCGTCGTTCCTGATTTTTCACGAGTCCCCAAACTAAGCTTAAAAACGAAATCATTGTTATTTACAAGTTAGATTGCCAACACTACTCAGAAAGCTAATTGTGGACTCCTTGTTCCCAAATTCCTATTTTCCTCTATTTATTTTATTTTTGGTGAGAAAGGAATTTCTTCGAATTCTCGTTTTGATAATTTTTAGACTGATAAAGATACCTAGTTTAGACGCTAAATAGTTTCCAAACCTTCCCTCGAAAACCGTTGCATACAAAAATGAGGTCCACATCAAGGTCTCTGATTTAACACGATTTTTAGAATATCCCTTTTATTTGCGACCGAAACAACTCATCTACGAGTCCAGAGACGGAAGCCTTTATTAGGACACCCCCGGAGTCGAAGTTTGGCATTTTTAACATTATTAAGCACATATTATTATTGATCCTTGGCCCTTTATAACAATCACAACATCGGCTGCGAACCGGCAAGATGTGATAGTCTATTATGACCTTGGAATTTTTCCTCTGCCTTTATTAGAAGTCTACAACATCGGCTGCGAACCGGCAAGATGCATAAAACTTTTTATGGCTTTGGATTATTATTATTCATTATCATATTAATTAATTATTTGCCAAACCCCAAGTCCTACGGCTTTTATAACAATCCCAACATCGGTTGTGAGCCGGCAAGATGGAATAGTCTATTACACCGTAACACTGACAGTACCTTGATGTGTACCCAACTTTCATAAGCAAGAATTCTCTAAGGAAGAAATAAAAACTAATTATCGCCAAAACTAAAATAGCTTTAATTATTCCTAAATTACTATTTTTGAGTGAAACAAGCTTGTGGGAACAAAAAGCCACAAGTAACTTCGATGAGCTCTAAAGAGATCCAACTACTCCACGTTTAGCAATCTAACTTATAAACAACTCTATCATTTCTCGTTCTTCGCAAATTTAAAATCTTAAATAATAAGATCCGCGAATGCTTAGCCAAATAATCAAGCCATGCATATATAAAGTCAAATACGGGAACTTGCAACTTCTTAAAAAGAATTCGCGTTTTCTAGCTCCTTGTGTAAAAGACTAGCACAAGCTTATGGATTATAAACGGTTAAGGGAACAAGCTAGGGCTCAACACGCCCGGTCAAGTCAGAATTTTATTCCTACTCTCACCAGCGGAAAGTCAACAAAAATGTCAAAATTTATTATATTTTTGCAAAAATTTTTAAAATTTTTCTCATTTTTTTTGGATTTTTTTTCAATTTTTGGAGGAAAAACGGGGTTGCATGAGAAAACGGCAAAAATGCAAGGCAAAAATCAAATCGCAAGATTACCCCCCCAGACTAAAACGAGACATTGTCCTCAATGTCTTAAAGGTAAGGGTTCTCCTACAAAAATCTAAGGCCGTTTATTAATTATGCCAAAAGATAGATGTAAAACGATAAGATTTTAGGATATCGATAAGCAGCGAATGATGAAACTCGAGTAGCGTGAAGGAAACTACGAGCACGAGAGTCTTCATCATCGGGCATTCCTGGACACATCACAGAAAAACACGAAACACAAGATATGGAAGAGGTTGCCCTCCTCACTTCACTTATTAAGAAAATAGAAAGAAGATAGATGGATAAGCATGGGGTGCCTCCCACGAAGCGCTTATTTTTGGTAACCGAGTCACATGAGCTTGACTCGACCCCGAATTTATTTGTCCTTGGGGGAGCAAGTGGAAGAAATAATCTCAATCGGACTTTCGTTCAAGATGTTTGGATAAACATTGAAGCACACGAAAGTTCCACTCCGATGAGATACCCACGGCTAAAAAGAAGGAGAGATGCCGGGGTCAAAGATTGTGTCTTCACTCCCGAAGGAGTGAAAGATAGGAGAAGTCACCGGATAGGTGAAGAAAGGGAGAAATATCATGATAACAATTGTAAAGAAATTGTTATCCTCACACCCGGAAGAGATAAAAAGGGTGGGTTGGGTGGGCAAATTATCACACATTTCAGAAATCTCATCCACCACTTTAGAAGTCACAACACCCGTATCGGACTTGATATCATCGGGTGGTTTAGCAGGCGGACGAGTGGGTGATGGCTCAACGTGTAATGACTCAGTTTTATGAAGTGAAAAGGGATCATCATTAAGCAATCTTTCAAGAAAAAGATTTTCCCCTTCCGAGTCATGGGAATCGTCAGGGCGAGGTATTGGTAAAATCAGCTCATCAAATGTAGAGTCCTCGTCCTCGACGTTCTCTAACCCTTCATCGAAAAGAGGATTAACTTTGCAAGAAGTATACTCATCATTGAATTCAAAAAGAGGGTTAGAGAAAATCCCGGAGGTAACTTTGGAAATATCAAGAGAATTTCCACAAGATTGCAAATCACTTTCACCGTCGGATATTTCCTCGGACTCACTTGGGATTGGGACAAGGTTCTTGACTTTGTCTGATTCCGTTGCCGGAATAGTGTCGAGAAGCTCGTCCCCCATTTTTAGAGAGTCCTCGAGTACTTTGGTAGGAAAGACGGGTGCTATTTGAGGGAAGGTTACCGGAACAAATCTCTCCTCGTCATCATCGGAATCATCGTCATAGTAAATTAAGCTCTCTCGAAATTTGGCTGCTCTTTACTCGGCAAGTAATTCTTCCATGGACTTCCCGGGAGTATTAAGACTAGCTACTTGTTCTCGATATCGAACCACAAGTTTTTCAATTTCGCGCATTGTATCTTGATTTGGATAATTAACGGGATTTTGTGGGGGTTGGTAATTGTCGAAACCGGAAGTATTATAGCAAGGATTAGGTTCATAGTAATTTTGACCCCACGGTTGACATTGAAAATCATTATGAGGACCCCCACAATTGGTACAAGAAAAGTTCGGTGTATCATTGAAATACGGTTCTTGCTCATAAAAGTTTTGAGGAAGGTGATTGAAATTGTTTTGAGGATAATCGGAAATGTTCGGATTAAAATCATAAGTGTATGAATTTTCAGCTTCCGAAGCACAAAACGAACAAAATCCATTGATCAAATTACTACCACACCTCTCGCAAGTACACCGTTGACAATAAGACGATGTCGGATCAATTGAATCTCCACACCCATCGCAATAACGTTGATTGAACGAAGATATATCGGGCTGTGGTGGGTAGTCGGAGAAATTTGATGATTCATTGAAAGAGTTTGGATAAGCAAATACAGTTTCAGCTTTCGAATAAGAACACATACAAAGTCCTCGACTAAATTCACATTCGTTGCAAAAACATCGGTCACAAAGTGAATTGTCCCCCAACTGATCTCCACACTTAAAACAAATAGGATCCATAAGAATTAAACATAAGAGGGTGAAAGAGATAGAATTATACGGTGTAGAGGGTTAAAGAAGAAGAATCAAAAGGATGAGAGGATAAGAAGATTATTTTTGGATTTTTATAAAAGAAAAAGAAATAAAATATTTTTGGATTTTTATATTTAATGAAAAATTAGATTTATTTATTTATTTTTTTTTGGTGATCGTTGATCAACCGTACTCGTTTCTTTCAAAACTACGCGCAGCGTGGCGGGAGAGAAGAATGGATCTCTCTTCGGTCTGCAATTTAATGTCAAGACCTCCTTAAACCCCGTAATTAGGTTGTAGTAAAGAAATAATCCAAGAAACGTTTAACTTCACGATCTCTTTTGTTGTTTATTCGGAATGGTTTACAACCGCCCTCCTTCAACGGAAGACCGAGGATGTTTATTAATGGTGAAAACACTTTAGGAAAAGTGTTTTTTATTTATTTATTTTCTTTTTGTATTTTTATTTTTATAAAAACGATAACTTCCGAAGAAGGGTCTTCAAAACACGATTCGACGAACGGAATCACGCACTCACTTCAACCTTCCCCGGCAGCGGCGCCAAAAATTGATTCGTCTCGATTATAGTTCAAGGAAAACACACGTGGAAATATGTGTTAACCCGAGTCGTTTATCCCGATGAAGATCGAATGGAATTTGTGTTCCCGGAACGTGATTCGTGTAGTGAATGAGAATAAAAGAGTGGTGATTTGTGATTTTACACTACGAACAATGAAAAATTAAATGAAAAAAACTAATAAAGCTATATGAACAAGTAATCTAAGCACGGGAATTAAAAACTAAAAAACCGGAATTTAAAAAACGGGACGCGACGTAATATAAAAACGCGAATAAAAATGATTTTCTAAAATTTAAATCCTAAAACTTTGAAAATAATTTTCCTACATTTAAAATGATAAAAGAAAATTTTGAGAAAAAGAAAAATATTTTTTTTTACTTTTTAATAAATTTTTATGAATTTAAAACTGATTTAAACTAATTAAATACTTTAAAAATAGTAAAACAAGTTGGAAAATTCTGAAATTTTTTTGAATAAATCTAAAATGAAATTATTAATCTAGGAAAATTAAATTCAGAAGCTAACTCATCTAAAATAAGCAGAACAGTGAAAAAAAAAAAAAAAACAATATGAAATAAGCTAAGAATAAGCCAACATAAGCCAAAAATTATAAAAATCTCAGGAATCATGCAATAGACTAAATTAAGCTTAAACCAACTCAGAAAATCCAAATAAACCACAGGAATAAGCTAAAATCTTGCTGCACAGCTTATTTTGTAAAACAGATTATCAAGGTTTTTGGCCCAACTTGCAGCACTAAAATAAGCAGTCTAAAAAGCTCTAAATCTGAAAATAAAGGGGGCAAAATGAAGCTTATACTACTGGCTACCTATAAAACACAAAGGCCCCAAAAGTTAAGCTCGATTGCTACTCTAAATAAGCCCTAAATCAGCTGCTATAAACCTAGGATCTGCACTAAAATGTTTGTGACAGCAGTGAACTGATTTTGGCGCAAATCTAATGAGATCTTACTAACTTTAAACTAGCCTTTTGCAAACTTACTACAACACTTAAAAGCAACCTAGAATTGCAAAATATGGGGTCAGAATAAGCTGTCTCAAAAACATGGTTCCTGCGCTATTTATGTAACAGCAGAAAGTAAAAGTGGTGCTAAGGTGTGCAATCCTAACTAAGCTGATTCAGTTATTGCTACTTCTTTTGACATCTTAAAGTACCTCAAAAGTGCAGAAATTAAATTCAGACAAGCTCAGCTGATATTAACCAAACAATCCCTTAAAAAGCTTATAAACTAATGCAATTTACTCTAAACTGATGCTCTAATCTCTCCTATGCTTAAAATAATTAAACTAAAGCTAATCTAAAAATTAAAAGCAAAGGAAAAATAACAAGACATATTAAGCTGATACAATTAAACAACAAGCTAAAGAAATGAATCTGTACTCACAAGCTGATCCTGCTGAAATTTTGGCGATCTCAGAACATTAAAACTACCCAGGCTATTAAGCCACTAACATAACCCAATATCCAGCTCTATTCCACATTAGCACTCCACAGCTTATCACCAACTTATCAACTTATCAGCTTATTATAATTTTTTTTTAAAATGATACTCAGATATAAAAACAATACTAAGAAAACTTTAATTCAAGAACATTAAACTACCATTAAACTGAAAATGAAATTTTCATTAACCAAAATAAAATTACAAAGACAAATTCGGATACAATTAAAATTGATTTAAAATTAAAAATTACAATAGAACAATAAATCTAAAACTTTAAGAAAATTACAAGCATGTAAATGACAGAGAAGTAAAAATGGTAACAATTTTCTAAATACGTAAAAATTGGACAAAAACTTGACTGTGAAGAGAGGGCTTCTATTTATAAGCCTTGAGGGAACCTTCTGGGCTGTCCACGCTGGCGATCCTCGTGCTCTTGAGCTTATCTTCACCCTTGGATCCTTTGCTTGCTTCCCACGCTCGATCTTGGCCGTAGGATTAGATTGAATGATGTGGCCTCTCCAATCAACTGCTCCCACGTGTCCCTGCAGCTGTCAGGACCTTCCAGAAGAACTAATGATTGGGTAATAATCATTGGGATGAGGTAATTTTGGGTGTGGTTATTCTAGGGTTCGTGAGGGATCAGTAAAACTGGGTTGAGAGTGAAAAAGGGGCGCGCGTGTGAGATAGTGAGATATATTTTTATTTGACTTTGGGTGTTTAGTGTTTTGACCGGGGTTTTGGGGTTTGGATCGGGTTTTATTTTAAGTTGGGCTTGGGTAGTTTATGTGAAGTTTACGGATTGGGCTGTGTAAAGTGGGGTGGGCTGGTTTGGATTAAAGGGTGAAATGGATTGGGTTTGTTAAATAATCCGGATTTTAAGTAGTGAAAGGGTTAAAGGATTTAACTTATAGGGACCTTTTGTGTATTTTGCTGAAAATCAAGGGACCTTTGCTGCCATTATTTAAAAGATGATCTAAGGGTTGGAGTTGACAAACTTTGATAATGGGAGGACCTCGGATGCCTTTTTTGACCATTTTCTTTGTTCCCGGTTCGGTTCTGAGTCTTTTCCACATCTCGTGCTCGTTTTCCTGGATTTCTTGTCTTTTTGTCGGGTTTTTCGCGATATCCGTCCCTGCATAGACAAAACACAAAAACACACTATATTTGGCATAATGGACAGGTTTTTGGTCATTTTGGTCCGGTTTTGGTCAAGAAAAGGTATGTGAATAAGCACATACCAGTTATTATGGTTGTATTTAATGCATGAGCGAATTCTAGTGATCCCATGTTAGGAGCTTCTTAGCCGGCTCGACATAGGAGTGAAGTAGGAGCTTATAGAGTTGGGGAAGTACGTACGCCACCCCACGATTGGTATTAAGGAATACACCCGTCATCCACGCAATTAATATACACTAATCAACCGGTAAAAGATAGTTAGGGAGTAAGGAAATCTAAGTAAACACATTTCTCTCCATATAAGTTCCACCACCTTTTATTTTCAGTTATTTTATTTTAATTGCAATTGTAGTTATTTGGGTTAGTTGACTAGCAACTAATTCCGCCCACTCCTTCAAACCCGAGATTTTACTTGCTTTTATAAAAAATATAAAAATACAAAAAGAATCTTCCCTCACCCTTAGACCTATTAGAGTAGTTTTTCAATCCTAACGACACTATTCCCCTAGAGAACGATCAATCCCCCGGTACTTGCCACTACACTATACTACATCGGTCAGGTACACTGCCTGGTGGGGATTGCAAGCTTCTCGAGATCCCTCGAGAGGTAAAACCTGTTGTAAGGTCGCAAAACCACGCATCAATTGTTAAGTCTTGTCAAGACATATTGAGCTACTTGCTAGCTTATGTGTGTCAGTAACTAAGATACAACATGTATCTATGTTTACAACTTGTTCTGTGAATATAACATAATGACTGAGCACATGGTATAAGATATTATCTACCGTGTATTATTGACTTTAGTATACTTATCCATCCAGTCAACCAGACTTAATATCTCCAACAAGCAGACTTAACATTCGAAGAGCAGACTTAATTCTGTTACTCACCAGAATTAATCGCTAAACTTAACCACCAGACTTAACTTCAACGACCAGACTTAACCAGCAGACAACCAGCAGACTTAACTAGGTACTCACCAGACTTAACTCTACTGATACCAGATTTATACACTTAAGAGTATTTCCCGATACTTAATCTTCAGAATATTTAATTCCCAACAATCCTCCCCTAAACATGTGAATCCATTTCAACATGTTTTCTGAATTAAATGAGGAATTGTGAAGATCTTTCAAACACTTCATAGTCAGACCCTTAGACTGAACTTTCTTCTATTCTGAAAGATTAATATCTATCTCAGTAACTCATCTGCTTTCTGATCTTTGACTTCAACAATATCAGTACACATCTTCAGGCTTCAAACATTGTCCTAAAAGATGGTGCAATTTCCTTGGATGGAGGAATTATAAGAGGCAATGGTGCTGTGTATCTTGGATGTTTGTTTCAACAAGTGAAATCATCTATCAGCATGCCTTTGCAGGTGATGAACAAACGTAGTGAACTGAAATTGAAACTTTTCTTCGTTTGACCTAGATAGAACTTTCTCCTTTGGAATGCTTCATCCCTTCTGAATATATATAATACTCCAGAATCAGCTCTGTTCTTGTCATTTTCAACCTCTATGTCATCATCTTGTATGCTCTTGTCTTTTTCTCCCTTTCATTGGTTAATCTTCCTTCATTGGATTTATTTCCTCCCCTGAGATGCAAATAACATTTCCTCCCCTGTTTGGAAGATCTCTCACAATGTACCAAAATATTTCTCTCCCCATCATCTGAGCTATCAATTAGAACTTGTTATCAGACAATGTTGTACATGTAGCCATCAATTCCTTAAGAGTTTAATTTGCTGCCCTCATCACTTCTAGGTGTGTTAACTCCTATGAGAGGTGATTCATGGGGCATTGACTCATTATCCATCAATGGATGGTTTTACTGAGTCCTTTTGAAAATTCTTTTTAAGAAACTTTTGACTTAGCAGTATGCATATGATTTTATTATGAAAAATCATACTGCTTCCAACCATTTTTAAGGGATCAAGTGTAGTTACAGACACTCAATCAAAATTTCGGTTTAAAGCAACCTCTGGTTGTGTGAGAACCAATGTTTTCAGTTATAAATAACTGCCTATGTAAAGATAAACCTATTCAAAAGGCTTTCTTGACAGGGTTTCCAGCTCATAGCAATTGTTACCTCTAACACAAGTGTTAGATTCACTTTTACTAGCTGTTCTTTCTATCAGATGTCCTTAGACTTGCTCATTTTACTTAAAAGTATAAAATGATAGAAAGTGAGTTGTATCAGTTACTTTCTGATCAACTAAGTCATCAATTCAATGTGAAATTTCATAATCAGGTTTCAAGAAAGAAGTTTTAAGGAGGTTTGAAATTCCCAAACTTTTTCTATCATGAACCTATTATGTTAGCAACTAGTATCTCCATTCTGCTGCTCACACATTTCACTTGAAACTTCTTTTATGCTCAAATATTCATACCTAAAATAGTTAGTCTAAAACCAAAAGAACAATGTACAAAGTACTTCATCTGCTTTACCATCGAATTTTCCTAAATGGTCTAAGGTATTTAGAATTGTCACATAACATCCAAAAGGTCTAAGAAATCCTATTGCAGGAGTTCTACCTCTAAAAATTTCATATGATGTCTTATTGTGAGGTTGTACAACTAAAAATCTATTTTGAACATAGCAAGCAGTGTTGACTGCTTCTGCCCAAAAAGTTATAGGTAGCTTAGAGTCAGCTAACATAGTTCTAGCAGCTTCTATCAGTGTTCTATTCTTTCTCTCAACAACACCATTCTGTTGTGGAGTTCTAGCAACACTAAATTCTCTCCTAATACCTTTTTCTTTGCAGAAATCATCCATAACTCTATTCTTAAACTCTGTCCCATTATCACATCTAATGACTTTCACTTTCTTGTCTACTTGGTTTTCTATCTGTGTAATGAATGTCTTAAGAATGCTAGAAGTTTCATCCTTAGAACCTAAAAAGAAAACCCATGTAAATCTGCTATAGTCATCAGTTATAACAAGACAATATCTCTTATGCATGATACTACTTACTGAAACAGGTCCAAATAAGTCCATATGAAGCATAAACAAAGATTGATTGATAGAGTTAAAAATTTTGGGCTTACAAGTGGCTTTGTGTTGTTTGCCTTTAAGATAAGCAATGCATGTTTGATCATTTTCAAATCTTTTGTGAGGTAAACCTCTTACCAAACCATTCTTAACAATTTTATTTATGGTTTTGAAATTAATATGACCAAGCCTTCTATGCCATTTCATTGATTCATCCAATGTGGCCTTTGCAACAAGACAAGTTAAATCCTTTTTAGGAACAATGTTTAGTAACACTGTACATATTGCCCTTTCTAGGAATTTAAGAAGTATTGACTTTCATCAGGCATCTTAAAATCATGAGAAGCACAAGACTTCAGATGTCACAGAAAGAACTTTGTTCTTTTTGTCACACATTTGTGAACACTAAAAAGATTATTACTTAAGCTATTGTACATAGTATCATTTCAAAATCTAAATTTCTGGTTTTATTGTACCTTCCCAGAATTTTGCACCAACCTCCTCCAGGTAACTAGCCTCCATCTATTGATTGAAAATTGAGAGATAAGACTTGTTTCCTGCCATGATGCCTTGACATCCACTATTGAGTATCCTTGATCCTCTTGATGATCAATTGAATGTGCTGCATAGTATAAGAAGCATAGTTTCTGTTGGGGACCAAGCCTATTACTGACTTGAATCTGCCTCTTGCATCAATGTAATAATCTTTTGAGAGAAAGTTGATGCAACATTGGATTTAGTTGAATTCAACCAACTGTGAGCTTAACAACTTTGCCTGTTCCTTAGCAGCAGATGTAACTACTTGCTACAATTATGCTTGCTAGCAGAATAATGTGTTTGTATTGAACCTTAATTTCCAAACTTGTTTTGAACCATGCTTTTGTTTAAATGGCCTTTGAACAGTCTTGGTGCATGTTTGTAAAATTTTTTGCATCCTAGCTGTGATTTGGAAACAGTCAGAAATGGTATAGCAGAATTAAACTTGTTTTAAGCCAGATTAACTGAAACTGTTTTGGGTTTAGTTCTGTTACATTAGACTAGAGTGAAAGTAAGATTGAGGAGTTTGCTTTGAAATTCACCCTATTGATTTCATACGAGACCCATTTATTCAGAAAGCTGTAGGTGATCATAGCACATGTATAACAAGCTTTGTTGTAAATAGCATAGTCATCACCTAGTTGGTAAACTTGAGGTTATTCCAACTCGCTTTGGTTACCTCTGGCTGTTATGGATTATATTGTTCATATTTTATTGATTGCTAACATGTTTAATGTTGATTGGCTTAACAGTATCCTTTTACCACTTAGGAACCTTTGTTCCTGCTTTTTTAACTTTTGGTTTAGACATAACTGTTCATCATCACTATCAGTTGTACATTTCTCAACTGTATAAATCTTGCTTTCCTATCAGGGAAACCTTGCCTCAGAAAGTGAAGTTTTAGGTAAAGTCTCACTTAATTTTTAACTAGGACCTTCAGCAGACTTTGAACCATATTCCACTTATTGGTTTGTGAAACTCAGAAATCTATGTGTGCTAGGTCAATACCAGTATGAAGAACACTCTGATGTGTTGGGGACAAACTTGTATCTACCAGACTTGCTTTATTATTCTTGACTTCCAAATTTTTATTTACCCATCTGAGCATGAGCTCAACTATCATGTTTCTTAACATTTTCAGTTTTCAATTTTAATAAGCTTTAGCTAATGATTCATTTTGCCTACAAATTATTTCATCTCTGAAGTCTATGCCTCTTTTTCGAGCATTCATGTCATCAGAAAACTTAGATTCATTTCCTTGAAAATGTAAAAGTTGTTTTTCAAGAACAGCTATACCTCTTTTATGATTACCTAAATTAGCTAATGCATCATATAACTGTTCTAGTTGATCATCAAATCTTTTTTTAAGATCTTCATAAGCTTTAAGAGCAGATCATGATTCAGTACATTTAATCATGGAATTTACCTCTGAATCAGAAAAGGCCATTAGAGCAGTCTCAGTGGCCACCAGTGCAACATTTGTTGGTGCTTCCTCTTCATCAGCCATGAAGCTCCAATCATAGTTAATCCCATCTATGGCTAGCATAGCCTTTGGCTCTTCCACTGTGATCTCCTTTCTCTTCTCTTGCTTATACCATGTGTTCCTATTATCCTGCTTCCTTGGGTTTCTACACTCTCTAGCAAAATGTCCCATCCTATGACAGTTGAAAGACTCTACTTTCTTTTTATCAAACCTAGCAGCTTTAGTACCATTGATGGTAATCTGCTTTCCAGTTCTCTGCCAGAACTTCTTAGCCCTCATGCTAAGTAAAAAAACTTGCCACTTGATGTCCATTTCCTCCAAATCATCATCATCAACCTGCTCAAGGTCTTCATGATTTAGAGTGGATTCACTATTTTGACTAGACAAAAACACATAGAATGTTGGATCTCCAAGAACAGCAGCATTCTTTTGTGAACTAGTAGAAGGACCACCATAGTTAGCATTAGAAACACTTTCATCTTCATCTACCTCTTCTGACTTACTAATACTAGGAGATGACAAGAGTGCCACATTCCCAGAACTAGTACTATAGTTCCCAGACTTTTTCAGACTTTGTTCAACAATTTTGAAGTTGTTGTACAAATCATTGAGTTTCATGGTTTCTATGTCTGGTTTGTTCATCCAGACAATCACATGAGTACCAAACTCAATAGGTAGACTTCTCAAAAACTTCATGTTGAGATCTTCCTTTGCTATCTCAACACCCAATACACCTAGCTGACTGACAAGCTTGTGTAATCTAGAAAACAACTTATCAAGTGATTCATTGCTATTTGAACTGAAATTTTCAAATTGTTGTTTCAGCAATGTCTTCTGTGTTTTCTTGGTGGTTTCATTACCACCAAACCATGCACAAATCTCTTCAAAAAGAGTTTTGGCATCAGGATACTTGCTAAAAGATAGCATTTGCTCACCAGGAATGGTCATAAGCAACAAGTTCCTTGCCTTTTGATCATTCCTCTTCTGTATCCTCTCATCACCAGTAGTTGGTCCAGTGTTTCTTCTTCTATCAGTTTTGCCTTCAAGAATGACATCTGTATAACCTAGTGTAAAAGAATCACCATACAAAATGATATCCCAAAGAGCATAATCTTGAACCATAAAATATTGCTCAATTCTCAACCTCCATAACTCAAACTCATTCTGTTTGATCATGGGCAACTTTGCAGCAACATTTGTGGCAGTATCTTGTGCATCCATTTCTACTTCTTCTTCTTCTTCTAAATCAACTATATCAGCCTTGCTCTGATACCACTTGTTAGGGAACGATCGAATACACTGTAAGGTGGTTAAACCTTTGTGACTTTGTGTATATGATATATTGAGTTAATATGATTAAGTATGCGGAATCTACTTAATCACACTTAGAAGGTTATTTGTATTATGGAAATGGAAAGTAATGCTTTAGTAACGAACAATGAACATGTAATGTTAACACCAAACGATTCAATATTATTCAAGATAATACGAGTGATCTTTTCTTTATCACTATGGTTACAACCTTGAATCTTATGTTCTTATGACTTGTGATATTGTTGTGTTTGTTCTATGTTCTTAACAGATATGAAAGTTAGTTACAATTAGAAGTCACACTTGACCACTAAGCTAAGATCTTCTTTTATAGTCCAAGAAGATCTTTACAATATTGTTAAGTCTTGACCGGATCTACACACACGCCTTGTGTTAGATGTGATACTAAGAATTATACGTAGTCTAGCATGCGGAATTTACTAGCTACAACTTAGAAGACTTTATGTGTTTGTGTTTTGTATGGTTTGAATGTAACAATGAATGAACACAGAATAATGAACTTCAACTTCAACGATTCAATATTATTAGAACAATAATACGAGTGATCTCCTATTACTAGGGTTTACAACCTTGAATCTTAACTAAACAATACGTATGAACTGTATTCGTATATAACCTTAAACCTAGGCAATCCTTTATAGACCAAGGATTCCTTCACAAGATAACTGTCATTCTAATCGTATACGATATACACAATATCTTTTCCATATTTATCTACTTACACGTTTTTATCATAAACAGTACAAACTTCTTCACTCAGTAGTACTAACTGCTTATGTCTTCAAAACTCTTCAGCAGTACTAACTTCCATCTTCAACAGTACTAACTGCTATCTTCAACAGTACTAACTGCTTAAGCTTAATTCCCAACAATCCTCCCCTAAACTTATGATTTCTATCCAAATCACTAAGTTTCTTCAAATTAAGCTTCTCCTTCCAAATGAGGATTCTTTCAAACACTTACATCATCAGTTTCTTCGTTTGGGCTTTCCTTAGCTTTTTTAGTATCTACTATTCAGTTAGTGCTTCTTCTACAGTCTTTATTTTCTTTGCAACATCTGATTCCATAGTTTCTAATTCTCTCTTCTTACCTGTTTTGAAACCTCTTCTTGGAGTGTTCAAAATAGCATAAGTTTCATAGAATTCCCTTTCAATTATAGCATAAGATTTTCCCTTGAAGTCATTCATAGTGTAATTTGCTGAGTTCTTCAAATAATGTTTCATAGACTCAACTTGTTCCTTCTTTGTTGGCAACTTTATCTTGTATCCTGACTTCTGCCTTTCTCTTATTCTCTGAATCAGATCTTCCCATGTTGCTACTCCATTCTTTTTGAGTATGAACTCTTTAAGCTCCTCTGTCTTTTCTTCTTCATTCAACTGTTTATCTTTGAGAACCATTGAAGCTTGAGCTTTTACAATCAAATCAGAATCCAACAAATATTGTAGCTGTTCATTGAACTCCTCTTGATTTGCCTCTTTAGATCTTGTTCTTTCCATGAATTTAGCAATGTTTCGTACATCATCAGCAACCATTTTTCTTGCAAATTCCTCATCTTGAGCTATCTGAGCTTCTTCAGCTTGTTTGTCAGCCAATTCTTTTTCTTGAATCTGCCTTGCTATATCTGCATCAAAGGCTATCTGTTCTTGAGTTTTTGGTTTTGATTTCTTTAGCCTTTCCAATTCTTGAACAGCATCAACTTCTTCAGATGTCATTGGCTTCTTTCCCTTATCTGCCCTTTAAACTGCTTCATGCTCTGTCTCAGCAGTCTGAACTGCTTCAACAGTTTGAACTTCTTTAGCTTCTTGAATACCAGTCTGAACTGCTTCAAGTTCTTCTTCTTCATCTGCATTACCAGAACCTATATCAAATTGTTCTTCTTCCTCTTCATTATGCCTCCCCTGAGAACTTGATCTATCCTTGTCTTTACCAAATTTCCTCCCCTGTTTGGAAGAATTTTCATCATTCCCTTCTGAACCATCTGAATCATCATCATCAGAAGAATCATCATCCAATACCACTCTTGCCCTTTTCTTCTTCAAATGTTCTTCAAGCTTCTTCACCCTTTTTGTTAATTTGGTGTAGACTTTGGCAAAATTCTCCTTGTGAGCTTTGAATTCCTCCATGTTTTTCTTTAGCTCCTTCTCCAAAGTGTCAACCTTTGCTACTAACTTGGTACATAAAGCCGTCAATTCAGTTTATAAAGAACTACCCTCATCACTTCTAGCTGTGTTACCTGCTAGGAGCGGTGAATCATAGGGCAAGGATCTAATCTCAACCCTAGTTTGACTAGGTTTAGACCTTCTCCTATAAGTTGTGATAGTTGGTTGGTGGGTTATTGCAAGTACTTGAGTGGATGTGTGATGGGGATCAGTTGGAACTGCTGAACCTTCACCCAACTCAGTTTGAAGCATTTGAGGAAACAATGGAACTGGTTCCCCTTGAAAAAGCCTACTAGCCATAGCCATATTTTGAAAAACTTTTGATTGAAGGCTAGGCGTAGCAAAAGTTTCTGTTGGTTTTGTAAGCAAATATGTCTTTTTATTCAAAAGAGTTTGAACAAATCTTGGATACATTAGAAACTTTGTTTTACTGTCGACATTTGATGCCATACCCTCAAAAATCAATTTTGAAAAGTTAAAAACTCTGTTTGTAGACAAACAAATGAGAGCAATAGCAATATTGCTACTAAACTGCTCCCAAGCAGTCTTTTTAGGACTTAAACAACTTAAAAGAGTATGTATCAAAAATCTCCATTGAGGTGAGAAACATCCTTTTTGAAAAGTTAATTTGTGTTCAGATGTATCATACCCCATTTTAGTAAGTTCTTCCCATATTTCAGTATTTAGCATGGTGTGGATACCATCTGAGTCTTCTAATTTAAGATGTCTCCTAATTATAGACTCGGTAACAACACACTTAACACCATCTACTTCAGAATGAATTTCTATGTCTCCGTCATCACTTGTCAAGACAGATGAATTCTGCCAGAACTGTGTGATGTGCGAGACATAAAGAGTAGGAGAAACGGTTAGAGCATACCTTATGTGAGAGTGGTTGAGAAAATCCACAATCTCATAAAACTTTGGTCCATGTCCTTGCTCTGTTTTCTCTAAGAACGCAACCTGGTTGTGACGCTTAACAAATTCCAAATAAGCCATTCTTCTTGGTAAATTTTAGTTAACAGCCGTGAATAGTAATAATTTTGAGTGAAAAGATAGAAGATGAAAGCAAAATTGAGATTTTATGGAGAGAGTTGTAGGGTTTCAATTGACCGACTTAAAGAATATGGTAACTTTTATTTTAGAATAAGAATATAATAGAATAAAAGTTAAAATATCTATAAGAGGATCCCTCGAAATCCGTAATTCAATCAGTAAAAATCGCAACAAACCGCCAACGACTAGTTTTTACCCCAAAATTAATTACTGACACGTCAGTCATAATGGCTAGTTGAACCGTACCAATTTTTTTAACTAACAGTACCAACTGTTGAAAAAATTTTGTGAGCCGTATGAACTTATTGAAAAGGATTTTAAAATACCATCGCTCAAACATAGTTTTTAGCAAACTATCAGCTATCAACGGATTTGTTATGTTTTTACCAATAGCCGTTTGCTTTGGACTAGCCAACTCTTCACACTTAGATATGGTGAGCTGATAACCATACAATTTTTGGTAAATTGTCAACCATCAACGGATTTGATTAGTCTTTACCAGATACCGTTTGCTCTGGACTAGTTGGTTCTTATGTGGGTTAGACATGGTGAACCAATTACCATTTGTTGTATGCAAAAATCACATACTAATCTCCAGAACACCATTTAGTCCAAAACATCAAGCATTCATAATCCCTTGGTGTTTTCCCTCCAATCCTGCAATTGTTAGTTCCAAAAACAAAGAAACAAGCCACAAAGAACTTGTCTCACAATATAAAAGTATATGACTAACAATGCACATTACAAGGAAAATTAATTTCCTTGTGGAACCCAAGCCAAAACAGACTTAGGCTTTCCTCTAGCATCAACATAATTCATTCTTTTCAAAACAATCTTAGCACCATTGTGTTTAATAGGTCTCCATACCCAACATGCTGATGCATTCACTCCAGTACCCATATTTCCCTTAGCATTGTTTTTATTCATACCAGTACCAACTACTCTGCTAGCAGTTGGAACTGCTGGCTTGGTAGTTGTCACCTTTGGTTTCCAAACTTGGTTTTTCACCACTGCTTTCTCATAAAATGTTCTTTTACCAGTTTTGTATGATGGTTTAAAAACAGTTATTGCATTTTGAACTTGTGGCCTTGGGTGAATTGTTCTCATAGGTCTGATAGTCTGAGCTGCTGGTCTAGCAGTTTGAATTGCTTTGGGTCCAGACCTTAAAAGAACTGATCTAGGTATCATTCTATCATTCTAGAAAAAGATTGAGGTCTTGCTATGCTCAACCTATGATTTGTATATCCAGATACCCATTTATCACAAAAATCTGCAAGATGGTCAAAGCTACCACAAGAGTAACAAGCTTTCCTATAGCAGACAAAATCATCCCTTAATTGGTTAGATTTGAGGTCATTCCAATTCCTTTGGTTACCTCTTGGCTTGTTTGTGGTTCTATATATTTCTGCATACCTAACTGTTGGTCTAAAAGGTTTGGCATTTGATCTAGGCCTAACAGTCTCAGGTTTAACCATCTTTGGAACTTTTGGTTCCTCTACTTTAGCACTAACAGGCTTAACCATAGCTTGATCATCCTCATCATCAGAAGTCCATTCCTCAATGGTTGGAGCATCTGAGTCCTTAGCTGAGGACCTATCAGAAGGCACCTTGTCCTCAGATAGTGATTTATCACTTGCACTTTCATACACAGGTTTGTCAACTACATCATTCTTGGGTTGAGGACCATAGTTAAGCACAGGTAATTGAAATTCAGGGAGTCTTGTGTGTTCTAAGTCTATGCCTGGGGGTATTGGAATTCCTCTATAGGGAGGTGTAACTGACTTATAACCTAGGCCTGACTTAGCTTTATTAACGATCTGACACTCAATTATCTTTTGAACACCTTTTGATGTGTATTCTAGTGTGTCTACACTCATCTGAATGTTCTCCTTAGCTTTCTTAACCTGTTCTAGCTCATGTTTTAACACAGTAATTTCATTCTCTCTAAACATTAAGTCTCTCTTAACAATAATCATATCATCAGAAAACTTAGACTCATTACTTTTATAATGAACAATTTTGTTCTTCTAACACAACTAAAGCTCTTTTATGATTTGCTAAGCTAAATGCAGTTTCAACTAGCTCTTTTCTCTGATTCTCATATCTTGTTTTAAGTGTTTCAAGATCTTTTAAAGCTTCACAAGATTTAGAACATTTTGAAACTTGTACCTCAGAATCTGAGAATGCCATGAGAGCAACCTCTGTAGATGCTTCTGCTTCCTCCTCTGCAATGTAGCTCCAGTCAAATCCTAAGCCATCAATGGCAACCATGGCTTTTGAGCTTGAATCAGTAACCTCCACAACCCTTGACTTGTTTCCATATCCTCTGCTCTTTCCATCTTGTTGGCTTGGTAATCTGCACTCCCTTGAATAATGACCTTTCTTGTGGCAGTTGAAACACTCAATCTTGGACTTGTCATACCCTGCAACATCATTGCTGTTTATGAAAATCTTCTTGCCAGTCTTCTTCAAGAATCTCCTAGCTCTCAAGCTGAGAAGAGAGAGCTGCCACATGATATCCATCTCTTCAATATCATCTTCATCAATCTCTTGAAGATCTGAATGAGTCAACATACTTCCATTGTGCTGAGTAGTCAAGAAAGCACAATAAGTATCATCATTCAAAAGTCCACTAGTACTGCTTGAGGTGCTAGCAGTACCAAGGTTTGCACTAGCAGTACCAACTGCTCCAGCAACTTGCACTTCTTCATCTGGACTTGAGGTGCTGGGAGTTGATACAAAGGCCAAATTCCCTGAGCTTGAGCTTGAGCTTGATCCAGCAGACTTCTTAATATCATGTTCAACTATCTTGAAGTTGCTATAGAGATCCATTAAGCTCATGGAATCAATATCAGGCTTGTTTTTCCATACAACCACATGCATAGCCCATTCAGCTGGTAGACTCCACAGAAATTTGGAGTTGAGATCTTCCTGAGGCATCTCAATTCCTAGAACAGCCAATTGACTCACCAGCTTTTGAAGCCTATTGAACATATGATCCAACGACTCATTGCTTGTTGCTGTAAAGTTCTCAAACTGATGCTTGAGAAGGGTCTTCTGGGTTTTCTTGGTGGCTTCATTCCTACCATATCTTGCAACAATAGCTTCAAAAAGAGATTTAGCACACTTGAACTTACTAAAATTCAGCAACTGATCATTGGGAATAGTCATCAGAAGCAAACTTCTAGCCTTAACATCATTCTTGTACCTTGCCTTCTCTTCAGTAGTGGTTGGCTTTGTCTGCACATTAGTCTCAGATTTACCTTCAACAACAGTTGTTGTTGTTACTGGTGTAAAAGAGTTTCCTTCTTCAATGATCTCCCAAAGTGCATAGTCTTGCACTTGGAAAAACTGCTCAATACGAAGTCTCCACATGTCGAACTCATTAGGTTTAAGCATAGGAAGCTTAGCAGCAATGTTAGTTGTGGTTGGTGTTGTTTCCATGTGCATCTTTGTTCTTCTCGGATCTTCTAAATCTAAGTATCAGCAACCTGGCTTTGATACCACTTGACCGGATCTTGATCCGTGCTAAATAGATATATAAATATTATGCAACGACGGATACGCGTGAATAAATACAAATTACCCCTTTGTGAAAAAGGATACTTGCAAAAACTCACGTTCGTGTGTAGTGTGAAACCAGGTAAGTGATTACCCGGATCGTTTCCCAACGAGGTATGAATGGGCAAACTATGGAAAGCTTTGGATTAGAGTGATTGATGAATAGATATTTTGGATTTTGCTTTTTTATATCAAAATGAGAAACAAATTCTCAACAGATAATTAAAATTAACACAATTATACTGAAAATGTGTAACGGGAATTCTAAAATGGGACTAGAAAGTGAAATATCTAAAAGTTTATGAAATAAAGCTAATTATTCTAAAATACTTTAAAACTTATTTTAAAATTGAAATTATATATTTATTTTACTTTTTATTTAATTATTATTAATTATTTATTATTTAGTAATTATTTGAAACTAATTTAAATTATAATAAATACTAAATAAACAAAGAAAAATCTAAAACTTTTTCTATAAATATTATTAAATTAAAAGAAGCTAAGAAAATTATAAAAATGAAAATTGCTTAATTAAAAATTTAAAAAGATAAAATCTATTAAATAGAAGCTATCACTTATTTTCTATTTTATTTTTCTTAAGGTCTAAAAATATTATTATATTTTTCCTATATTATAATTAATAAAAGAAAATTATGAAAATTAAAATTATATTTTTCTGATTAATATTCTATTTATTATGATTTAATTACTAATTGAAACTACTTAAAAATATTAAAAATATTAAATGACTTAGGAAAAATCTGAAAAATTCAAGATAAGTCTAAATTAATATTTAAAAGCTAGGAAAATTAAAATTAAAAGTCTACTAAACCTTAATAAGCAGTTTGGCCAATAAGCAGTTGGGTAATTAAGCTAAAAATAAGCTAATAAGCTCAAAACTCAACCAAATTCTCAGAAAAAGTTTAACCAACTGATATAAGCTTAAAACAACTTAATTCAAACAGCTAATCCCACAAAATAAGCAAATTCAACACTTGAGCAGTTGCAAAATCAAAGCAGAAAACTCAGAAAATAGCAAATTTGTAGAGCAGATTAAGCAGTTTAAATAAGCAGATAAGTGGAATGTTAAGGGGGAAAAAGTTAGCTAGTACTATTGGGTACTCTAAAAACCAAAAATCCCCATCTCAATCAAGCCAATTGAAGTCCAATTAAGCCCTAGTTCAGATGGGAAAAACTATGCAAGGTACTGCTATAAGGAAAAAGGTACTGCTGGGGAAATTTGCAGACCTGATTTAAGCTATTAAATAAGCTAGGAAATGGAATCCAAGCTCAGAATCTTAAAGCCTACTAGGTGAGCTACTTGTAAACCAAAAATCAAACCCTCAGCTTATTTGGATAAGCCACAATTGAGCTGAGAAAAAGGGCCAAGTCTGCTAATACTACTCAGTGTATACTGAGTTTGTATGTGCAGAGATGCACAAGTCCAAACCAACTCTACTGATATCACTATATGGGCCAAAAGAACTCAGAAAATGCCAAGGTTGAGGTCAGAATAAGCTCATAGCTTAATATGGCTTATTTGAGCTTTTGAGGTTCTAAAAATTGCACAGAGCACTCAAATCTATGAAATCCTTCTAATCTGCTAATGTGAACTTAAAAACAGCTTAATATGACTTATTTAATCTAGGTCCAAGTTTGGAAAGTGGTCAATGAATAGTACAAGCTCAGTTGACCTTGTTGACTGCATAAACCAAAACACCCCTTTGATATGGTCTGTGGTGATTTCAAAGTGAAACACACTTTTTAAACTAGAAACCTTGATTTTACTGATTGACTAACTTATTTAAGTACTAATAAGCAACTTTGAACACAGAAATAAGCAATAGATTAAGCTATGCTACTATTAGCTATTTTTGGACTTTTAAGTGATTTTAAGTAAAATGAAGACAAAAGCTTTTTAAGACTGATAAGATTAATGAAATATGACTACAAACTACTAATAAGCATAAAACTACAATAATAATCTGACAATAAGCTATGCAACAGTAACTTGGAAATTTCTTACAACTGAAAAGAGACTATTGGGATAGCAAGAACTAGAACAGAACAATCCCTAGCTTGTTAACACAAGCTAGAAAACCCAAACAAGCTTCCTGAACAGCTTATACACTCCAGAACAGCTTATTGGCTTCCAGGTTGACTTTTGTTGACTTTCTTGATCATTTGAAATTAAGAACTGATTAACACTAAATAAGCTTACACAAAGCTATGAAAAGCTTTCATAAGCTTATAACAGGTTTGTTTGAAGCTTTTGATGGTAACTTAACAAGATTATAGCTTATACGAATTAATAATAACTTGAAATTCTAGTGAACATGAGACTGAGTACAAATACTGACAAGATAAGAACAATGAGACTTGAATTAACTTATATTGATAACTGATAACTTGAAATTACAAAGATAAATACTGAAAATGAAAATACGATTAAACTATGTTAACTACTTGCCAATTAAGGCTTACAATGAGTTCTATTTATACTACAAACATTAGGGTTTCCTTTGTCTTCCATCTCTGAACAAATCCCATCACTTGGTTGGTCTTGAAATCATCTCAGCCATTGATTTTACTTTTGGCGCCAAAATTGAGTGAGTGGGAAATTTACCACTAGGTTCTGAGGACGAAGCATTTAATGCTAATTGACTTGTTAGGTAGCGTGTTAGGAAGGTGGAGGGGGTGGGTGTGTCAGAAAGGCGGTGGAAATGGTGGTGGTATTGGTGAGTGGTTTTGGCGGGGGTGGTATAGAAGAAGAAGGATTTGACCGAAGGTCAAACCTTCGGTTTTATTAATAAAAAGGATTGGGCTTGGGTGATTATTTGGTTTTATTTTGGGTTTGTAATATATAAGGGTCCGGTTTGGATTTATTAAACACAAGGACCATTCTTGTAATTTCTGAATTTTGAAGGGTTGAAATTGTAATTTTACCAAAGTTATCAAAAGGGTCTATATTGTAACATGTGAATAGTACAAGGGTTTTATTTGATAAATTATACTTTTTAAATACCCGAGGACTAAATTTGCCAATTTTGAAACTTGAGGGGTAAAAGTTGCCATTTTTAGAAAACTTTCATCCAGGGACTAAAAGTGAACATGTTTGATATTCCAAGGACTAAATTTGATTTTTCTTTCATTTTAAACCTTCAGGGACTAATTCTGCCAATTTGTGAAACTTCAGGAACTGAAAATGACAATTATGCAAACTTTGTTCGTTTTTCACTTGTTTTCAATCTTTTTGTTCCTGAATCATATAAAAACACATTTTATGATATTTTCTGTATTTTGAAGCATATCTGCATGTTTTTAAATGTTTTTGCAGATAATATGTGACAGAAATGATGAGTATTTAGACACTCATCAATCCCCCACACTAAACTATTGCTAGTCCCTAGCAATCTTTTATGAAGATTTAATGGATTTTTCTCTTTACCAAAAGCCATTACTTCTGGAGTAGCCAATTTTTAGTATGTGATACTTTGGTACAATGATAACCAAATGATTTTGAGCAAACCATCAGCTGTCAACGGATTTGACTTGTCTTTACCAAAAGCCGTTTGCTTCTGGACTAGCCAACTCTTAGATAAAATACAGTTATTATCTTTGGCGAGCTGATTACCAATCATGGTTTTCCCATGCCTTTACCACAAGCCATAACCTTGCGGGCTAGCCAACTCTTCACTTATAAAGATATGGTGAGTCGAATACCATACAATTTTGGCAAATTGTAAGCCATCAACGGATTTGAGTCATCTTTACCAAGAGCCGTTTGCTCTCGGATTAGCCAATCTTATGTGGGTTAGACATGGCGGACTGATAACCATTTATTGTGTTCTAAGTGAGAAAATTTTTTAAAATTTTGGCTAAAATGGGGTACTAGATGGTACATTTGATTAAATTCGCTAGAATTCCCCCCACACTTAGAACTGAATATTGCCCTCAATATTCAAAGTACCGGTTGTTAAACCAACAATTAGAACGTAAAAAGGTAATACTAATAGCCATTATTTTTATACATACACATGTTTTTTTTTTTTTTTTTTTTTTTTTTTTGAAATTTACATATATACAACATGTGGGAGATGCCCCCACACTAGGGTGGTAGAACAGAGAAAGAAGTCAGAAATATGGGTGAAAACCCATATGGTGTGCTTGAGTTTTTGATCACCGAGTCACTAGCTTGACTCGATCCCCGCATTCATTGGTTCATGGGGAAAGTTTGGAGATCCGGGACAACCATGGGTGGTATATCCTCTCCAAAGTAGTGTTTCAAACGATGACCATTCACTTTAAAATTTGGACCGTCATTCTGAGATAACTCAACGGTACCATATGGATAAACCTTTGTGATAGTGAATGGACCAGACCAACGGGATTTGAGTTTGCCTGAGAAGATCTGTAATCTTGAATTGAAAAGAAGGACTCGATCACCAACGCTAAAAACGCGGTTCTTTATTTTTGAGTCATGAATCTTCTTTGTCTTTTCTTTGTAGATCAAAGAGTTCTCGTATGCTTGATCATGCAGTTCATTTAATTCATTCATTTGAACTTTACGGTGATCACCCGCAGTTTGGAGGTCAAAGTTAGCATGTTTCAAGGCCCAGTAGGCTTTGTGCTCTAATTCGATCGGAAGATGACATGCCTTTCCGTACACAAGCTTGTAAGGTGTACACCCGATGGGTGTTTTGTAAGCTGTACGGAAGGCCCATAGTGCATCATCCAATTTATCCGACCAGGATGCACGATTTTCTCCTACAGTCCTTTCTAGTATTCTTTTAATACCACGATTTGAAACTTCTACTTGCCCACTTGTTTGTGGGTGATACGCAGTAGAAAGACGGTGAGTTACACCATACTTTTGCATGACTTTGTCAAATTTGTCATTGCAAAAATGCGTACCACGATCACTGATTATAGCACGTGGAGTTCCAAAACGGGCAAACAGAGCTTTCAGGAATTTTACAACCACTCGGGCATCATTAGTGGGTAAAGCTTTTGCTTCAACCCATTTTGACAAATAGTCAACAGCCACGAGAATGTATTTATTTCCTCGAGATGATGGAAATGGCCCCATAAAGTCA
This sequence comes from Artemisia tridentata subsp. tridentata, assembly GCA_021014915.2. Lineage (NCBI taxonomy): Eukaryota > Viridiplantae > Streptophyta > Magnoliopsida > Asterales > Asteraceae > Artemisia > Artemisia tridentata. The sequence continues at coordinate 4,457,371 of CP139501.1, forward strand.
ATGCCCCAGACATCAAAGATTTCACAAACTTGAATAGCGTTTTGTGGCATTTCATTTCGTTGTGAAATATTTCCGTGACGCTGACAAGCTTCACAAGTTTTGATGAGATCTTGGGCATCCTTATAGATTGTGGGCCAATAAAACCCGGAATCAAACACCTTTTTGGCGGTGTAGTTTGGACTATGATGGCCCCCAGTGGGTCCAGCATGGCAAGCTTTGAGAATGTCAATAGCTTCCTGTCCGTAAACACACCGTCGGATGACTTGATCCGCACAATTTTGAACAAGTAGGGGTCGTCCCAGAAGTAATGTTTAACATCCTTGAAGAATTTATTCTTCTGTTGGGTCGACATCCCTTTCACTATGAAGTTACCCGCGTGGTAATTTGCGAAGTCAGCAAACCATGGGGTAGTAGAATCTCCACGAAAAGTAACCGCATTGAGTGTCTCGAGAGGAAATGTTTCATTTATTTCCTTTTTCTCGAAAACATCTTGGTGTGGGTTCTCTAATCGGGATAGATGATCAGCAGCTAGGTTCTCAGCTCCTTTTTTATCACGTATAATGATATCAAATTCTTGCAGGAGGAGAACCCAACGGAGCAATCTCGGCTTTGCATCTTGTTTTGCAAAGAGATATTTGAGAGCCGAGTGATCCGTATACACTACACATTTCGTCAAGATCAGATATGGCCGAAACTTCTCAAAGGCATACACCACAGCCAATAATTCTTTTTCTGTAGTGGTGTAATGAGTTTGAGCTTCAGTCATGGTTTTACTTGCGTAGTGGATAGGCTGAAAGTGTTTGGCTTTTCGTTGCCCCAGGACTGCACCGATAGCAAAATCACTTGCATCGCACATGAGTTCAAAGGGAAAATCCCAGTCGGGGGCAACCAGAATGGGTGCTTCAGTCAGCTTTTTCTTTAATGTTTCAAAAGCTTCGATGCACTCGGGTAAGAAGATAAAAGGAGCATCCTTTTCAAGGAGATGAGTCATAGGCCGGGCGATTTTAGAAAAATCTTGTATGAATCTACGATAGAAACCGGCATGACCCAGAAAACTCCTAATACCTTTGACGGTAGTGGGATGAGGTAATTTAGCAATGACATCCACTTTAGATCTGTCAACCTCAATCCCGTTCTTTGATATCTTATGGCCGAGGACAATGCCCTCTTTGACCATAAAGTGACTCTTCTCCCAATTTAGACAAAGATTGGTGTCTTCACACCGTTTTAACATGTTTTCTAAATGGGAGAGACATGTTTTGAATGAATCCCCAATGACCGAGAAGTCATCCATAAAGACCTCCATCGTTTTCCCGATCATGTCGGAGAATATGGACATCATGCACCTTTGGAATGTGCCTGGAGCATTGCATAAGCCAAAAGGCATACGTTTATAAGCAAAGGTTCCATAGGGGCATGTAAAGGTGGTCTTTTCTTGATCTTGTGGATCAATGGGAATTTGAAAGTAACCCGAGAAACCATCAAGGAAACAATAGTACTCGTTCCCTGCTAATCTATCAAGCATTTGGTCCATAAAGGGTAGAGGAAAATGGTCTTTTCGGGTAGCATCATTTAACTTACGATAGTCAATGCAAACACGCCACCCCGTAACCAATCGAGTTGGGATCAACTCATTTTCATCATTTGTGACAACAGTTATGCCACCCTTTTTTGGAACACAGTGAATGGGACTAACCCAAGGACTATCAGAGATGGGATAAATCAATCCTGCATCAAGAAGTTAAGAACCTCTTGTTTGATAACATCGTGGATTTTGGGATTCACCCTTCGTTGGTGTTGGACTGCTGGTTTAAAGTCATCCTCCATTAAAATCTTGTGAGTACAAAATTCAGGGTCGATACCCTTTATGTCGGAGAGTTTCCAAGCAATGGCTTGCTTGTGTGACTTCAAGACCTTTATTAGAGCAGTCTTTTCCTCATCACTTAAGTCTTTAGCAATAATGACGGGTAATTTATCATCACCCTCCAAAAATGCGTACTCAAGATGAGGTGGTAAGTCTTTGAGTTCGACCTCAGGAAATTCATCGGTTTTCTCAACTGATTTGATTTCCTCATTATGAAGTTCAACGGGAGGGAGTGGAGGAGAATTGTCCTGATTCAACAATTTCTCAAGAAGAAGAATATCTCCTCCAGATCAATCTCAGCGTCATCAATTCCTTCCAGAAATGAATCACACTTGAGAAAAGCCTTGATCTCTTCCAAATTGAAATCACTTCCCTCAAACGGAGTGAGAGAAGGGGAAGAGTCGGAAATGATAGGCAGAGAAGATGTGGTGGGATTCCCACTCACAGAATTATGAGAATAACCAAGAAACTCTTGATAGTACTCCTCTGAAGCAACATCAATGACATCGATTCGGTTAACCGATTCAGAATCATAATTTGAGGAGTACCTCGAAGTTTGATCGAGGTTAAAGGTAACAGCTTCATTACCCACACGTAATGTGATTTCATGCTCAAATACATCAATGAGAGCATGGCCCGTTCTTAGGAATCCTCTTCCAAGAATGAGAGGAACCTTTTGATCTGCGTCGAATTCAACAACCACAAAGTCAGCTGGAAAAGGGAACTTCCCTACTTTCACAAATACATCCTCAGCAATGCCGCATGGATGAGATATGGTACGATCTGCAAGCTCAAGAGTCATGCATGTAGGAGTAAGAGCCGGAAGAGAAAGTTTCTTCCATACTGAATGAGGCATCAGGTTGATGCTTGCACCAAGATCGGTCCAAGGCATAGCATTCAACCATTCCCGGAAATACACAAGGTATTAGAAACTTTCCAGGATCTCCAAGCTTCTCGGGAAGCTTTTTCAAGATAAATGCTGAGCAGTTCTCATTTAATGGAGTTTTCGCCATTTCAAACAGTTTTTCCTTATTGCTTAACAAGTGTTTGATTGTGGATGCAAATTTGGGCATCAGAATGATAGCATCCGCAAAGCTTATGTCAAAGTGTAATTCTTTAAAGATTTGAAAGAATTTATCCATTTGTTGACTAGCCTTTTCGCGGAGCTTTTGCTCATGTAAACGTGATGGATAAGGAATAGAAGATTTGGATTTAGGGTTTTCAACAGGGATTTCATGCGATTCAAAAACAACTCCAGGTTTGGGTTTTGGTTTCGGGACAACTTGAGGTTGGACGTTGTCGGTACCTCGTTATTAGTAGGAAGTTCCTTGTCCTTGGTCACCTCAGGTTCACTTTCCACTACCTTGGGGAGAGGAGAAGAAGGGGTAGTAGGAATAGTGGGTCCATCATAAGCTTTACCACTGCGTGTGGTGACGGCTTTGAGTTCACCCTTTGGGTTGACAACAGTGTTACCAGGGAGACCTCCTGAGGTAGAAGGGGGATTGATATGGTTCATGAGACTGGCAAGCATATTCTTAACCTCGCTTTGAGAGTGATCAATTTTGTTTGAAAGCTCATTTTTTAGCTCAGTTTCTTGCTTGTATATTGAAGTTTGAAATTCATTCTTCAAATTAGAGATCTGATTTTGTATTGTCTTCATTTTGGTCTCATTAAACTTGATGTAGTTATCAAGTTCATTTGGAAGAGGTCCTTGGTAATTAGGAGCTGAATACCCTTGATTACCCCTCTGGGGTGGGTATTGATTGTTTGGGGCATGAAATTGATTTTGCACGTTTTTCCCTCTTTGTTGATTAGGATTAATCCTATTTGGATTGTTGGGAGGAGGAAATCCGGGTGGTCCAAATTGATTGCTAGCACGGTGGTTTGGGTCCACTTGAGGACGGTATTGATTACCTCCTTGATTGGAAGTTCCGGCTATAGCATTAGCATCAAATGTAGTGCCATCGGTGGCAGTACAATTATAGTAAGCGTGAGGACCACCACAAGTAACACAAACTTCTATCTTTTTTACTTCAGCAGTGTGAGAAGTTTGCGGAGCGGACTCTTTCTTTTGTGTGGAGAAAACCAAAGCTTGAATAGCCTTCGTGAGTTCAGCAAGCTGAGTATCAGTATTAGAGGAACTCACGGGAGATGAAGTGGAAGGACCAGCACTAGCCTGGGAATTATATGGCCTGTTTCGTGCAGTGCGGACCTTAGACTTATTTTCAATAAGTGCAATGGCTTCCTTAGTGGATTTGCTCAGAAAATTACCTCCAGCTGAGGCATTGAGAGAATCTTGGTCAGATGGGTTTAACCCACTGTAGAAAGTGTCCATTTGCATCAAATCGGTGAAACCGTGATGAGGACATTTGCGGAGCAATTCTTTGAAATGATCCCATGCCTCTCCAAATGGTTCATCAAACCTTTGAGAGAATTTCATGATTTCATTTTTAAGATGCGTGGTCTTAGAAGGAGGAAAGAATTCATTTACGAACTTTTGAACCAAATCTTCCCATGTTCTAATTGATCGAGGGGGTTGTTTGTCAAGCCAAATCCGGGCTGCCCCATCGATGGAGAACGGGAAAAGAAGAAGTTTGATCGATTCCTCAGGGACATTTTTACATTTGATGGTGGATGTGATTTTATTAAACCATCGAACGTGATCTTGAGGATCGTCCCTTTCAAAACCATAGAATTGACGCGATGTTAAAAGGTTTATCAACCCGGTTTTAAGCTCAAAATTCTCAGCCACGATGGCTGGAACAATAATGGCATCTCCATAACCCTCGGTGGGAGCTTGGAGAAGCTCATTCATAGGACGGTCTTCTGCCATGATGACAGTGGTTTGGGGATCAGTACGTATCTCGGGTACGACTGATGGAGCAGAACGTCTACGACGTCTTCGAGGTATGTTTCCAAGCTCACGAAAAGGGCTTGATGACCTAGAAGAACGAGTGCGCATGCACTTTTAGCAAAAATTTTCAATTAAATCAAGATCGAGAAAAAAAAACACAAGTGAACTTAAACCAATAATCAACAAGCGTACGGTAGCTCTCTAAAAGATAAACGCACAGAGTGGCGGAGAAGCAAAGGTGGGCAATTAATGCTCCTTAAAAACCCGCTTCTTTCAGTTCGATAATTTAATGTCAAACTATCCTTAAACCTCCGTTATAGTTTGTTTATCAATCAAAGGTGAGCCGATATTCGCAAGTGATACAGAGGCAAGTTTTAAATCTGATGTTTGGGAACTTATTATGGTCGTACCCCCAGTTAGGTAGTACTCTGTCTTGGTTCTCGATGGTAAATTTTATTGTTGTTTTTTAACAAAGAAAACGGAAAATGTTTTTGGGTTTTTAATTTTTATATGATAATATATATAGAAAAGAAAAGAAAAATATTTTTGTATTTTTATATTTTTTGGGAAATAGGAACTTTGGAAGAAGGATGTCAAATCACTAATCGCTTAAACTCTACACAATAGTCGCAACACAACCTCCCCGGCAGCGGCGCCAAAATTTGATCCGTGCTAAATAGATATATAAAATTATGCAACGACGGATACGCGTGAATAAATACAAATTACCCCTTTGTGAAAAAGGATACTTGCAAAAACTCACGTTCGTGTGTAGTGTGAAACCAGGTAAGTGATTACCCGGATCGTTTCCCAACGAGGTATGAATGGGCAAACTGTGGAAAGTTTTGGATTAGAGTGATTGATGAATAGATATTTTGGATTTTGCTTTTTTATATCAAAATGAGAAACAAATTCTCAACGGATAATTAAAATTAACACAATTATACTGAAAATGCGTAACGGGAATTCTAAAATGGGACTAGAAAGTGAAATATCTAAAAGTTTATGAAATAAAGCTAATTATTCAAAAATACTTTAAAACTTATTTTAAAATTGAAATTATATATTTATTTTACTTTTTATTTAATTATTATTAATTATTTATTATTTAATAATTATTTAAAACTAATTTAAATTATAATAAATACTAAATAAACAAAGAAAAATCTAAAACTTTTTCTATAAATATTATTAAGTTAAAAGAAGCTAAAAAAATTATAAAAATGAAAATTGCTTAATTAAAAATTTAAAAAGATAAAATCTATTAAATAGAAGCTATCACTTATTTTCTATTTTGTTTTTCTTAAGGTCTAAAAATGTTATTATATTTTTCCTAGATTATAATTAATAAAAGAAAATTATGAAAATTAAAATTATATTTTTCTGATTAATATTCTATTTATTATGATTTAATTACTAACTGAAACTACTTAAAAATATTAAAAATATTAAATGACTTAGGAAAAATCTGAAAAATTCAAGGATAAGTCTAAATTAATATTTAAAAGCTAGGAAAATTAAAATTAAAAGTCTACTAAACCTTAATAAGCAGTTTGGCCAATAAGCAGTTGGGTATTTAAGCTAAAAATAAGCTAATAAGCTCAAAACTCAACCAAATTCTCAGAAAAGTTTAACCAACTGATATAAGCTTAAAACAACTTAATTCAAACAGCTAATCCCACAAAATAAGCAAATTCAACACTTGAGCAGTTGCAAAATCAAAGCAGAAAACTCAGAAAATAGCAAATTTGTAGAGCAGATTAAGCAGTTTAAATAAGCAGATAAGTGGAATGTTAAGGGGGAAAAAGTTAGCTAGTACTATTGGGTACTCTAAAAACCAAAAAGCCCCATCTCAATCAAGCCAATTGAAGTCCAATTAAGCCCTAGTTCAGATGGGAAAAACTATGCAAGGTACTGCTATAAGGAAAAAGGTACTGCTGGGGAAATTTGCAGACCTGATTTAAGCTATTAAATAAGCTAGGAAATGGAATCCAAGCTCAGAATCTTAAAGCCTACTAGGTGAGCTACTTGTAAACCAAAAATCAAACCCTCAGCTTATTTGGATAAGCCACAATTGAGCTGAGAAAAAGGGCCAAGTCTGCTAATACTACTCAGTGTATACTGAGTTTGTATGTGCAGAGATGCACAAGTCCAACCAACTCTACTGATATCACTATATGGGCCAAAAGAACTCAGAAAATGCCAAGGTTGAGGTCAGAATAAGCTCATAGCTTAATATGGCTTATTTGAGCTTTTGAGGTTCTAAAAATTGCACAGAGCACTCAAATCTATGAAATCCTTCTAATCTGCTAATGTGAACTTAAAAACAGCTTAATATGACTTATTTAATCTAGGTCCAAGTTTGGAAAGTGGTCAATGAACAGTACAAGCTCAGTTGACCTTGTTGACTGCATAAACCAAACACCCCTTTGATATGGTCTGTGGTGATTTCAAAGTGAAACACACTTTTTAAACTAGAAACCTTGATTTTACTGATTGACTAACTTATTTAAGTACTAATAAGCAACTTTGAACACAGAAATAAGCAATAGATTAAGCTATGCTACTATTAGCTATTTTTGGACTTTTAAGTGATTTTAAGTAAAATGAAGACAAAAGCTTTTTAAGACTGATAAGATTAATGAAATATGACTACAAACTACTAATAAGCATAAAACTACAATAATAATCTGACAATAAGCTATGCAACAGTAACTTGGAAATTTCTTACAACTGAAAAGAGACTATTGGGATAGCAAGAACTAGAACAGAACAATCCCTAGCTTGTTAACACAAGCTAGAAAACCCAAACAAGCTTCCTGAACAGCTTATACACTCCAGAACAGCTTATTGGCTTCCAGGTTGACTTTTGTTGACTTTCTTGATCATTTGAAATTAAGAACTGATTAACACTAAATAAGCTTACACAAAGCTATGAAAAGCTTTCATAAGCTTATAACAGGTTTGTTTGAAGCTTTTGATGGTAACTTAACAAGATTATAGCTTATACGAATTAATAATAACTTGAAATTCTAGTGAACATGAGACTGAGTACAAATACTGACAAGATAAGAACAATGAGACTTGAATTAACTTATATTGATAACTGATAACTTGAAATTACAAAGATAAATACTGAAAATGAAAATACGATTAAACTATGTTAACTACTTGCCAATTAAGGCTTACAATGAGTTCTATTTATACTACAAACATTAGGGTTTCCTTTGTCTTCCATCTCTGAACAAATCCCATCACTTGGTTGGTCTTGAAATCATCTCAGCCATTGATTTTACTTTTGGCGCCAAAATTGAGTGAGTGGGAAATATACCACTAGGTTCTGAGGACGAAGCATTTAATGCTAATTGGCATGTTAGGTAGCGTGTTAGGAAGGTGGAGGGGGGTGGGTGTGTCAGAAAGGCGGTGGAAATGGTGGTGGTATTGGTGAGTGGTTTTGGCGGGGGTGGTATAGAAGAAGAAGGATTTGACCGAAGGTCAAACCTTCGGTTTTATTAATAAAAAGGATTGGGCTTGGGTGATTATTTGGTTTTATTTTGGGTTTGTAATATATAAGGGTCCGGTTTGGATTTATTAAACACAAGGACCATTCTTGTAATTTCTGAATTTTGAAGGGTTGAAATTGTAATTTTACCAAAGTTATCAAAAGGGTCTATATTGTAACATGTGAATAGTACAAGGGTTTTATTTGATAAATTATACTTTTTAAATACCCGAGGACTAAATTTGCCAATTTTGAAACTTGAGGGGTAAAAGTTGCCATTTTTAGAAAACTTTCATCCAGGGACTAAAAGTGAACATGTTTGATATTCCAAGGACTAAAGTTGACTTTTCTTTCATTTTAAACCTTCAGGGACTAATTCTGCCAATTTGTGAAACTTCAGGGACTGAAAATGACAATTATGCAAACTTTGTTCGTTTTTCACTTGTTTTCAATCTTTTTGTTCCTGAATCATATAAAAACACATTTTATGATATTTTCTGTATTTTGAAGCATATCTGCATTGTTTTTAAATGTTTTTGCAGATAATATGTGACAGAAATGATGAGTATTTAGACACTCATCAGATCTACACACACGCCTTGTGTTAGATGTGATACTAAGAATTATACGTAGTCTAGCACGCGGAATTTACTAGCTAGCACTTAGAAGACTTTATGTGTTTGTGTTTTGTATGGTTTGAATGTAACAATGAATGAACACAGAATAATGAACTTCAACTTCAACGATTCAATATTATTAGAACAATAATACGAGTGATCTCCTATCACTAGGGTTTACAACCTTGAATCTTAACTAAACAATACGTATGAACTCTATTCGTATATAACCTTAAACCTAGGCAATCCTTTTATAGACCAAGGATTCCTTCACAAGATAACTATCATTCTAATTGTATAAGATATACACAATATCTTTTCCATATTTATCTACTTACACGTTTTTATCATAAACAGTACAAACTTCTTCACTCAGCAGTACTAACTGCTTATGTCTTCAAAACTCTTCAGTAGTACTAACTTCCATCTTCAACAGTACTAACTGCTATCTTAAACAGTACTAACTGCTTAAGCTTAATTCCCAACAAGTCTTGTCAAGACATATCGAGCTACTTGCTAGCTTATGTGTGTCAGTAACTAAGATACAACATGTATCTATGTTTACAACTTGTTCTGTGAATATAACATAATGACTGAGCACATGGGATAAGATATTATCTACCGTGTATTATTGACTTTAGTATACTTATCCATCCAGTCAACCAGACTTAATATCTCCAGCAAGCAGACTTAACATTCGAAGAGCAGACTTAATTCTGTTACTCACCAGAATTAATCGCTAGACTTAACCACCAGACTTAACTTCAACGACCAGACTTAACCAGCAGACTTAACTAGGTACTCACCAGACTTAACTCTACTGCTACCAAATTTAAACACTTAAGAGTATTTCCCGATACTTAATCTTCATAATATTTAATTCCCAACATTTTATTAGTAATGAATTGATGTTCCTTCGTGCAGGGTATCATTCCAGCTTTAGCAACAGTATTCCCTAGTGCAGAACACAGATTCTGTTTGAGGCACATCCATGAGAATATGAAATTGAAATGGAATTCTAGAGCCTACAAGGAACATTTGTGGAGATGTGCAGCAGCAATAACCGTCCAACAATTTGAGGCAGCAATGCTTGCATTCAAGAGTTTTAGCGAACCTGCCCATGCTTGGTTAAGTAAGATACCACCAGCCCATTGGTCAAGGTCGCATTTTTCAGGTACTAACCAAATATGTGTCTAAGTGTACAACTTTTGTTGTTCAACATTGTTCAACCTTGTTTTCTGTAATACTAAAACATGTTCTATACATATGTAGGGACAGCTCATTCTGATGTGTTACTTAATAACATGTGTGAAGTGAGTGAGAGGTAGGCACCAACCCATCATTACTGCTTTAGAATACATTAGATAATATTGTATGTAGAGAATAGTGAATGTTGTGCATACAATTGACAAGTGTGTCGGACCATTAACACCAAAGGCAACACACATGTTAGACTTCATTAAGAAAGAGGCTTATAAATACACCTTTTTACGGACTGAAGGAGATAAGTATCAGGTTAGTGGATGGGGAGATAAGTGTTTTGTGAATGTTGAAGCTAGGGCTTGTACTTGTAGAAGATGGGAGCTTACAGGTATGTCATGGAAACATGCTATTGCTACCAACCGGTATATGAGGTTCAATGGAATGGAAGTAGGATCTGTAGAATCATGGGTTCATCCATGTTACTTGCTTAAGACTTGGGAGGAAACTTACAAACACCACGTCCAGCCCATCAAGGGTTATCAACATTGGAAAAAGTCAAATGTGCCTACAACCATTCTTCCACCTAAACATCATAAACCATTGGGTAGGCCACGAAAGAAAAGAACTAGGGCTTTTACAGAAAATGATGATAATGATAAAGATAGTAAGTTGTCACATTCTAGTAGGAGTGTAGTTTGTGGTATTTGTGGCAATGCTGGACACAACAAAAAAACATGTATTGGGCAAGGAGGTGTAACAGGAAGTCAAGGCAGTACCCATCAGTCACAAAAAAAAGCTTCATCCCAGCCAAAAGTGCCATCAAAGAAGAAGACAAAGGTTAAAGGTAACAACTTTGAAGAAACTGAACAAGTTCAATGTCAAACTGATGCTCAATCTCAAAGTCATGTGCATGAAACATGTGGTCAGCCTGAAAGTCAATTTGAAGCAAGTGTGGTCCAGCCTGAATCTGGAAGTCAAGTTGATTCTGCTTCTGATGTGGGTCCAAAACAATTGTGGACTAGGAAGAAGATTATAGCAGCAAAGATGGCTTCACTACAAAAAATGTTGGTTAAGTATTTCAAAGAAAATGGTTTTCATCGAATATGTAATTCCTAGACAATATTTTCTATCTTTTAACAATGTGTGTTTCTGAACTATGTAGACTACAAAATTTTATGCATTTGGAAATATATCCAATTATCATTATGTAAGAAATCATCTCATGTTAGTCTATGGGATTAATTGAGGTTTAAATGTATCCATTTGCCACTTTATCAAGTTTCTACCTATTGTTGCAAGTTCATACAGATACATATAAGTGTTGACTTTAAGAAAGTCAATTACTTTCATTATACATGAAAATTGACTATTGGATAGTCAATTTGCCAGCTTACGTTCTTACTTGGATGATGTTTCTGTATTTTGACAAAGAGCAAAGAAGAATCAACAATGGATGAATAACACCAGAGCAAGTTTATGTTCATACTTGAAAGTGATGTCTGTTCATCCATCGTTGATACTTCTTCCATCTTTGATACTTGGATCTGTCTTGAATTTGTGTTTGTGAGTTGGATCATGTTTTTCTATTATAACAAAGACCAGTGAAGAATCATAAATGGATGACGGAGAATCTGTGTTTGTGGGTTGAATCTGTTTTTTGCGTTGGAACCTGAGTTGGATCTGTGTTTGGCCCCTGCGATGTTTTTGGGAAAGTTTAGGGACCAACGGTGTATTTTTGTTTTTATATTATTACTTTTTTATGTGGGGCCCATAAAAATCCTTTATTCAGTCTATATTCACAAGGGATGAAAATTGATATCCTCCCCAACAAGTGGATAGGATAGACGTGGGACCCACATGGATCTTTAGCTAAGGAAAAAAATAAACAACCACTTAGGGCCCGTTTGGTTTGTAGACGGGTTTAGGATTTGGATTTGGATTAGGATTTGAATTTGGTTTAAGATTTAGATTTGGGTTTGATGTAGGAGAGAGAAAATAATATTTAAAGATATATTATAAATTAAAATAAGAATTAAAATTAATATATACCATAAAAGAATAACAAAATAATAATAATAATAATAATGATAATGAGTGGGTGAAAGTATAAGGGGCCCACACAAATATAACAATGTCAGGAAAGTCATGTATCTTGCCTGGAATTCCATATGCCAAAATATTCAGATTTAAACCGAATTTCTGGGCCGACCCATATGTACCAATTAACAAATTACTACTATCATGCCCAAATCCA